>JAKXYG010001095.1:432500-1023128 GCA_025895645.1 Cardicola forsteri | reverse complement strand
TTCTCTCTCTCTCTCTATATATATATATATATATATATATAACTAAAGGGAATATATGAAATAATTTATCCTACAGTTTACATCTATTATTTTTATTTGGAATTATAAAATTAATTTAGAAATAATGTTATCTTGGGTGTTGAATACTATTACTTAATCATATATTTAAGACATTAATTATACTGAATATACTCCGACTGTAGTAGTTAAATAAGTAAGTAAGTAAATAAGTAAGTAAGTAAGTAAGTAATAATAATAATAATAATAAACATTATTTTAAAATGACATTACAAAGCTGTTATACAAAATGTCATATTTTAATGCGGTTTCCATATAAAATAAAAAAACAACTAAAATTCTCAGTTGTAGTTTATGCTAAAGATTCTAATCTATAAATGTCACCCTAACCGTTGCTTGTCTGTTATGGGTAACCTCATTATAAGAATCACCTCCCGTTACTATCACTTTTACAGTTAACAACGCACGCAAATTACCAAACCCTGAGAAGTAGCAATTTATAATAATACTTATTATTATAATATAATTTATAGTATAAAAGCAAATTAATAGTTCCAGTTATGCTCTCCGGACGTAATAAACTAACGTTTGTATTTTATGTTTGCATTAATTTTATAGTACTATAAATATTAAAATAGCAGATACCTTGGGATCCTTAATAAATAAAGTCACAGATTAAACTAACACTAATAGCACTAAATTTAAAAAAACAATTCTTTTTAATGAACAAATAAAAATGGTTAAATAAAGGTTGGAGCTAGACCACGAAAACTTGGCTAAGAACTATTCGGCAAGATCTAATTAAAATGAATTTTTTATGAGATCAAGCAAAACGTTGGGCAAAATGTTGAACTATGTAAAAACATTTTGTTGTTTCATGTTGATTTTAAATTATGGACTTTGCTGTTGTTTTTTTCAGCTGTAATTGTTATCTTATTGCCTCATGCTGATTTATAAAATAAAAGGGTTTTGTAATAATAATAATAAAACAATAATAAAGATACAAATTGAACATATTTTTAAATGTAAAATTAACCTGAATTGTTGTGGAAGAAAAAATTGTTATTTTTGTTTTTCAATTTTATAAAAGTATCTAATAAAAGTAAATGTTTTAATAAACCAAAACAAAACGTTTCTGTAATAAATAATGCAATATTGGCAGATAAATAAACAATTTCAAAATTTCAAAAATTTTAAACATCACGATAACTAAACATTTGATACATAAATTATTTATTAATTTATTGTTATGTGCATTAAAAACTTAAAAAACCTATTTATCGAATAATATTTATATTTCTTTGTTTAAAAAATTTTGGAGTTTAAAGTAATTTTTAACTTCTAATAATAATATAAGTTGGTGACAAAGTTACTTTTTTATTAAATCCAAGTTTGTATGCGACTTGATTTCCTATACAAAGAGACTGTTAGATGAGCATTTAACTTACAGTTTATTAGCTAGAAGACCGTTTTGTTATATATATATATATATATATATATATACTACTTTGAGTGGTTTACTTGAAACATCTATTAACAGTGAACATTTTAGCAAACTGAACGTGGGCCGGGATTCCAACTTACGCCTACGCATGTCCAAGTCGAGCGCTGAACCACTAGACCACCGTGGCATGGATTCGGTTATTTTCGTACTGTGGTGAAAGTACACTTGATGTTTCACATTGTTTTCGGGATAGAAAGCCAAATGGACATTCAATTAAATTCTACATTTGTGGCTAGGTGGTGGGACTCGAAGTCGTCAAGATAATATTTTATTATTTTCTCAAAACGCGTTGGATTAATGGGAAATGCTGGTTTGGTTTTCAGATTATTATTAGCGCGTAGCAATTATGTAACATAATAACATAACATAAGTTGGTTCCAAGTTTGAATAGCTTCCCAAATTACTATACGAAAGGGTTCTGACAACCTTAGATAATTAAATAAATTTTGTTGGCTAGAAGCTCGCTTCCTTGCGACGACGCCAACTTTTACAGGAATTGACGAGGCGATCTTCTATAGGGTTGACTCCGGTTGACGGATTTACAAGCCTAACCGGCTATTTGTCGTAAGAGATACTTTTTAAGCATCTTGGGTGCATACTAGAACCCATTCACTGACCGGAAATCCAGTAAACTCCCAGTTTTACCGCTGTGCATTTAGTCCCTGTTGTTATTAGTTCAGATGTATGTTGGCACTTAGTTCAGGATGTACCACGTAAAGAATGAACAGTCAGAAATATTATTGTCATTGGAAATTGAGACTTTATAAGCATTATTTAAATTCTAAGAATTATTATCATTTAATAATAATAATGTTTTATTCTATACCTGTATGTTAAGTAAATTCAACTTAAACTTACACATAAGTAATTGCATTTTGATGTTTACAGTATTTTAAAACATATTTATATGCAATGTAGCTATTGAATTAGAAAATATAATGGAAAAAGTGTAATACATCGGGTTTATTTTTAGCTATGGAAAACGTAAGATAATAAAATTGTTCAATATAATTGCAATTTCAATTGCAGCACTGAAGATTGTTTATATCAGTACTTAAGTTTTCCTTTGACTTCCACATTCAATCCTCTTATTGTAATAATAATACTTTTACTTTATAATGCGGTTTTTTTAATGGTGTCTATGGCATTAGTTTTTTAACCTTGTCCTTCGGTCCACATCTCTTCTTAATCAGATTTGGGGCCGGATACAATAGAGTTATGTAAACAAGAAGGTTGGCTATAAACCAAACAATATTGTTACTTTTCTATATTTAATGAACGTTCACGGTTGATAAATGAAATAACACGAACTTAAATGGGTATCAGTTCAATTTTTATTACCGTCACCAAACACGGTCTTCCGTTCGGTTTTGCTAAAATATTTGGTAAAGAATTCAAAGCAGTAACAATAAAAACACAATTTATTAAAGGATTTACAAAAGTAAACTATTAGAATTGTCAAATTTATTTGAATAATAAATGCATTTGGTTTTAATAAACCAACTGTTTTATCCTTTTTTGGAATTATTAACAGTGCATACCTTTCAAATTTTACACACGAATTTGAATCCACAACTTATCTGGTGTCAAACCAATACTTTACCCACTGAGTTATTATTATTATTATTATTATTACTACAAAACCCTTTTGCTTTAAAGAAAATAAGCATAGGGCAATAAGATAACAATTAAAGCAAAAAATAACATCAAAGTCTCGTAATTCAAAGAGAACATAAGACAACAAAATGTTTCCATGTACTTGAAAATTCTGCCAAACGTTTTGCTTGATCCCATAAAACATTCATTTCAATTAAATCTTCCCGAATAGTTCTTAGCTAAGTTTTTTGTGGTCTGCCAACCTTTCTTTTACTATTTACAATTGTCCATTCTAAAACCGTTCTTGCTGGTCTTTCGGGCGGTAAACGTAAAATTTGATGAAGTAATTTTTTTCGTCTAATTGTAATAATATCATGGAGTGAACGAGAGTCAGTTCTTCCCATAATCTCATCATTTGAAATGTGATCGTGCCAGGTAATCTTTAAAATACTTCTAAGACACCGACCCACTGAGTTACGAATTGTTAAAACTGACCCTATAAATTTATTATTTAAGTAATACTAATTGTCCATTATTCTCAAACGCTGTACGTTACTACCGGTTTAACGATTGACTGATTGTCTCAAATAGGGGTTTTTTTACCATATAGGACCTAGCATGCAGTTGTTTTAAATTCTTATCAATTGTTATAACAATGACGGGGAGTTGTAGCAGTAAAACACTCGACTCAAACTATTGTGGGCAAGGGTTCAATATTCACTACTAGCATCAAATATAGGCCCACCTTCGGTTTTGCTAAAATGTCTACTGCTCAAACATATTTCTCGTCAAAATATTTAAAGGAGTCAAAATAAAATGAAAAAAAAACCAATGTCTCCTAATTAAATTGATTTATTTGTAAACCAAAATTTTAGACAATTTTTTTTAGAAATTTTGTTTAAAATAATAAACTGTACGTGTAAGTAATTGAAACAAAAAAACATTTCAATTGTTTGTAAAATGAAAAAAAAGAAAAATAATTAAACGTTAAATTTTGGACTTATACTATTGAGAAAGTAGTGAAGCATTGACTTATTAATAAGAATATAATTTTTTTAAATTAGCTATCTATCTATCTGTTTGGGAAAAATTAATGTTTGAAATAAAATACTTATTTCTTCATATTATTAAAATGATACGTTTTACTAGTAATGGTTAATAAATGCTAAGGTAAGTTATGCATACCTTTGTTTTATTGTCAAGTTAGACCCCAATAATAACATTTTAATAAAAGTAATTTTATAAAAAATTGTATTTTCTATTTTTTCTTCTTTTACTACTTTGAATGTTTTACGACAAACATCTTTCAGCAATAGATATATTGGCAAAACCAAACGTCAGATTGCATTTATTGCTCGTGTTGAGAATGGAACCCATGCTTACCCAAGTGTGTATTAAGCGCTGAATCGTTAGACAAACTCGGCGAATGTCATATATATGATATTTAATGTTTGGGTGTTGTAAAAACACATGTTTCAGTAAGTAGACGTTTATGTATTTTTACTAATTTGAATGTTTTGACGGGAAACGCATCTTCCAACAGTAGATATTTTAGCGAAACCGAACGTGGTCCCGCATTTAGTGGGCCGGTGGTCTATTAAGTCCAATTTGACCGTTGTACCGCTAGACCACCCCGGCATAAAGTTGAGTGAGAGTCCGCATTTGATTCTACTAGTTCGCATCAATCTATCTAATTTTAGCGCTCTAATTATTTTTACCACTTCGGTACGGTATGTTTTTTAGTTTTAGATTAAATATTAGTTGATTAGGCAAAAAAACAATTTTAAAATTTAGAAATATGTTCGCAATAAGTAGTTTTGTATTCAATTCTATATATTATACATAACACAAGTATAGTAGTGGTTTGTATGAAAGTATTCGATACAAATATAAAGTTTTTTTTTATTTAAAAAGTATAAAATATCAAATAGTATTAAATAAAGCTCTAAAGAGCAACAAGATTTTTTTATGTAATTGTACGTTGAGATTTAGAGATTGTGTATATCGAAAATTGGGTCAAATGAGCAAAATGTATTTTATAAAGATTGTTAACTTTGCAATCAAATCCTCCTCCTGTCTCACTCGAAATTGGGATTGGTACAGTTAATGTTTACAATTTTAATTTTAATTTGCCACAGCTCACTAACAATAAGGACGTAATCCAATCTTTATGTTTGTATATATTTGTTTGCCTATTTGGTATTATGTCTAAGTAACAATTAATTTTTCTTTTAAATTAATGAAAACACTAATAATTAATTTATTTTTACTTTTACAGTATAAAAAATATTAACCATTTTTTGTTATTGTTTAATTTGCAAAATATCTATAAATAGTTTATTCAAGCAATGCTATTGATATACATTTTAAAAATTAAACAAGTAGAAAATGGTAGTAGTGTAACAATATTTTTAAGTATATTATTATTATTATTATAAGTTTTATTATAGTTTAAAAAATAATAATGTTATCAATTTACTGAATCATATTAATTAAATTGTAGATATTGAATTGTAATTTAGTAAATTAGTAAATATTGATTTAATCTTTTTTATTATTAGTAAACGCTTAGCAAAAAGATAAAATAAACAATAATGTTAAATACATTTCTGTGTATTTTTTTATTATGTAATTGATTAATTATTTTAATTAAAATAATGTTTAATAATAATATTAAAGCAAATTACAAACGAATTATCTAGATACTAACGAATTATATAAACTATTTAAAAGCATTAATTATTAAAAACTATTATTTTTAATAAATTAATCATATATCTACGAAATAATTATTACTATTAAAATACATAGAATTTATATTTCTTGTTTATAAAAATAACATTTAACAAATATATATATATATATATATATATATATATATAATGCATGTATGAATGTGTAAACACATCGTTATTAACATATTTGTAAATGTTGATATATACAAAAAGTAAATAATTATTGTTCAAAATAAGAAAGACAATAAAAGAAAATGTAAAGCTTTAATTTGCTTAAATTAATTTGTAATTTTTGTATAAAATGTTAAATAAAATAAACAACAAAAAAACTTGGACATTTATATACCAATGCATAATCAAATCCACATACTTACTAGCAATAATTTATATGTATGAATTATATTGAATAATAATTATTAAGAAATTGTTACACAATGGAAAAAACATGTTGTTTTATTAAAACAAGTAATCAAATAAACCAAAGGTTGAAAAAAAGTTTTTAACATACACACACAGACATACACAAGATATACGATCATACATGTACTGTTAAACGTATTCATATGCATTATTAAGGTACCAAAAATGTTGACAATTTAAAGCATTTAATTAATAGTCAAAATATTTTAATTTGAAAAACTTTAATCAGAATTTAATATTCAAGTTTAATTATTTTTACATATTACATGGACACAAAATACGAATAACAAATAGAAAATCATTTAATGTTTAATAAATCATCATGAGATCCAAGTAAATCTTTTAATTGTTTAGCATAAGTGCTAAAATTGCGTTTCATTACTTCCAAACACGGTCCCATCAAACGCTCGAAACTGGCTACATCTAAAACTACAATTTTGCAAATAATATAACATAATGGATTAGAACAATCAGGCGTTAGCATTTTATTATAAAAAAATTAAAATTAAAAATTGACAATATTTAAAAGTTTGAAAAATTACAATAAAATAAGTTACTCACTTGCTACGTTTGTATCTTCGACAGCATAAGCTGAAGCAGCTCTTGGCTTTTTAGTAATTAAGGCTATTTCTAAATAGATTGACAATTGATGTAATGTACATTTAAATGTTTTATTTCTATATGCATGTTTAATTATTAAAATAGATTAACTGTTTATTTATTAAGATATTTTAATATTATTTGTTGAAAAGTAAAAAAATAATGTTTAGCTTACTGTTGTCAGATTTAAAGATATTAGTTAGTAAATATTTATTAACAATAAAAAAACAAGAAAATAATTAATTATTAAATGTAATTATAGTTATAATAATGACAATAAACAAAATTTCTTCATTTATATATAAAATAATTATTAGAAAAACGTTTTGTCTGTAATGTTTAAACTCGTTGGTTGCTAATAAAATCATAACACCTCCGTATCTTGTCAAAAGTTGGTAAGTTAAGGAAGAGGGTTTGAGCGCAAGATTAGCAACCGGGGATGCTAATAATTCTAAATATTTAAATAATGTTTATTAAGTTTCAATTTCCAATAATGGTAATGTTTCTGATTGTTCCTTCTCCACATGGTGCAACCTGGACTAGGTGCCAACAGGTATTTAGACTAATAACAGCAGGAACCGAATGTACAGCGGTATAACTGAACTTTCACTAGATTCCAGTTCAATAAATGAGTCCTAGCATACACCCAAGATGCTTAAAAGGTATGTCAACGTAACTATTTACTATATGCAACCAGTTAGGCTTGTTGATCCGTCGAATGGCGTCAACCCTAGAGTTGATCACTCGTAACGCTTTGTGAATACTAAGGTTACCGCAAGAAAACAGTCTTCTGGTTAAAAAAAATTATCTATTTCTCCAAGTTCCTACATATGTAGTAATTGCACTTTAAGAAACTTTATCTTAATAATATAACTGTTTTTATGCTTCGATATTTTAAAACAAAAGTTTTTAAACATGTACACAATTAATAATTATTCTTTTAGTTGTTGATATGTATTATAAATAAAACTAACTAAATTGACGATTAATCTAAATTTAATACTGTTTAAATGTTTTACAGTATTTTCTTATCGATATATACCGATATTCTGAAGATTTTATTAATTTTTATTCGAAGTCACTCACAACTAAAGAAAAAGTTGTAAACGAAAACAAGCTGGTTTTTATAAAACTGTCGTTTAAAGGAGATAATGTTATAAACCTCCTAAAAATTAGGCTTAAAAGTGCAATTAAGGGGACATACTCATTGACCCAATTGAGAATATTATGTACCACAACAGGTCTGCTTTTACCCAACGTAAAAACAACTAAAGCAATCTTCTCCACCTTCCATTGTATCTACCAGTTCACTTGCAGTTGCGGTGACAAGTATATTGGTCGGACAACGCGTCGCTTATTTGAACGGGCTAAATAAGACATTCTCAATTAGATCGATAAAGAGTTCAACTCAAATGAACATCTGTGCACTTCGTCAATATTACGTCACTTGGTTTAAACAAAAGACTGAGTGAATTTTAATAATTGCTTTAAAGTAAGTACTCAAACTGCTAATATGTTAAAAACACTTGAATCTGTTTACATTCACACATTAAAACCCATTTTGTGTGCACAAAAACAATTTGTGACTTCATTAAATTTAGCGTGGACTTAACATATGCATGTGTAGTTATTAATGTTAAGTTAATTACATCATATAATGTATATATATATATATACTGTTTTTTTTATATATTTGTGACTAAAGCGAATATCCGAAATGAATTCATATGACAGTTTACGTCTTCTATTATTTTTGTTTGGAATTATAAAAGGAACCCAACGCTATAAAAATTAATTTTCATTATTTAAATTTTAAAAAATTATAATTATAAAGAGACAAGTAATGTAAAAAATATTAAAAAATAACTATTACATATAAGCATATTACCTATATGTTTAAATTATTATTAGAAATATATATATATATACATTACACAGCAAGTGTACATACCTCCAAAACAATTTCCTTTTGTTAAGCGATTTACTTCAACTTCTTTTGAGTTCTACATATCCATATCAATTTTATTATAAAATATATTTTATAAATATAGTTTAATATATTAAATATACTGATAAAATATTTAATATTAAAAAATATTAATTTAAAATGTGTAATGTGTAAATTATTATATTCAAATAAAATAAGAATTTTGATGCCAATAATATTTTATTCAATTACAATTTTATTTAATCAAATATCATACTGTTTTTTAAAACAAATTTGTATTTTTTAAAGTAAATTTTCTAGTAAATATAATATTTCTGTATAAGTGTCTACTTATGTACTTTGTTATTTTATATAATTACATAAAATAGGCTATTTACTTTTTATATAAAATAACTGAACTAAATTTAATTTAAAATGTTTAAAACATAGTAGAAAGTTTTACATATATAAATTATATCGGTTTTAAAATGACAGTTTAATGTTAAAACGTTTTTATTACTGATGTAAAGATAGTATTTGACCAGTAATTTAAAAAGCACTACATTTTTTTGTATTAATTCAAAATTTTTAGGTTTTAAAAAATATTAATAAGGTACAATTTAATATTCAATAATAATTGGTATAATTAATAAAATTGCTTAGATAAAAATGCAGTAATAATAATTCATTTATTTTTTGCTACTTTGAATATTTTACAAGAAACTTCTTTCAACAGCAGACATTTAGACGAAGCCGAACGTGGGATTCGAACCCATCTCAACTCAGGTCCAAGTCAATCGCTGTACCGCTGTAATGTTTCACATTTTTATATTAAAATAATTAAAAGTTATAAACTTATTTTTATCTTAAATTTATTGTTTATATATGTATATATAATTAGTAAAAAATACACTCTAAAATATATAACTTTATCAATAACAAGAATAACTGAATGAAGTGTAATAAACATATTTGGAGTCTTGTAATTTAGTGCGTTCAATAAGGATATACACTTGCATTTTATTATATTTACGTAATATAGCATACGTTACGAATTTTTTCAATAATATTAATCGGGATGCTAATGATCCAGAGGATTTGAGTAATGCTTATAAAGTTTCAAGTTCCAATAATAGTGATATTCCTGACTGTTCGTCCTCCACGTTGTGCATCCTGGACTAGGTGCCTATAGGCATGTAGACTAATAATAGCAGAGTCCGAGTGCACAGCGGTATAACTGGGCTTCCGCTACGGCAGATGGGTGCAAACATACACCCAGGATACTTAAAAGGTATATAAAGGCATACGTATACCATCTGTAGCCCTTGGGCTAAGGGAGTTAACCCTGACAAAAAATCAGGCGACCTCGTCACAAGAATGCCGTCTACCAGCCAAGAAACTTTGTTATTCTTCCACATTTATTACGCTTATCAAACCGTCGAAATTGATCGTTTACTATGTCGTATAAATATGGGAAATAATAAAGAGGTAACCATGTCACCAACCAAAATGAATGAATGATTAATTAAATTATAATAATTGTAAAATAAAATGTGGTGCAAAAAAAACATTATAAATGTTATATTTATTATGGTCTATAAAACGCTTTTTTATCAACTTGTTAAACTATTCCATTTTAGCAAGGTACAAAATTGTTACGTCATCAAATCTATAGTTTGTAATATTTTTTCTGCAATTAAAATTACAATTTGCAAACAATATTTTTTATCTACTGTGGAGTTGCCAAGGATAATGTATTAGAATGTTCAGCAAGTAATAAATACACTAGTTTTGAGTCAACCAAAAGCATGGTACAGCTGTTTTAATTTTTGTTAAAGATTATTATTTCTTTTTTTTTAAATTGTTATTTTATTTATTATTTAAAAACGTTTTTCAAATACATTTACAATTTTATGTTTGCTTGCTATTTGCTAAACACTTTTTAACTACTTTTTTAACATATTAAAACAAAAAACGAACTTACTTCTTTTCTTACAATTTTTACAATGCCTGATTCAATAATAAACATTGCCTTTCCCTTTTCGCCTTGTGTTATAATAGTACTTCCAGCCAAAAATGTGCGCGAATGTAAAGCATCGGCCACATTTTTGCGTTCGTAAGGATTCAATTCTTTGAGTAGAGGTACTTCTTCGAGCAATTTTTCATACATTTGTCTTTTAAGAAATGCAGCTTTGAGTACAATTTTTCTAAAAGTAGTTCGATCCATTAGCCACAATAGTCCATCCGTCTTGGCAACAATTGAAGCAGCCCGCGACGTGTTGTACATTAGTGCCAACTCGCCAAACGATCCTTTGTTATTGTACGAATTGACTTTGACGCCCAATTCACCGTCGTTTGTGTTCAAATCACGAATATAAATGTCAAATTCACCTCTGTAAATAATTTTTGCAAATATATTTGTTTATTTTTTATCATTACCCAAATTTTATCAAGCTGGAATTAGTAGTGTAAGTTAATAACATATAATATTGACATTTAATGGCATATTTATATTAATTTAAGCAGTCTTTTATGTACATTTAAAAAGCGTTTCCAAAATATTATTGTTAGCAATTTGTAAGTTTCAATAATATCTAATATTTTGCAATATATTTGTTAAACCTTGTTTAAGAGAATATGTTAGTAAACAGTCAATTTCGAAATTTATATTTTTTTACAAAAAATATTTAATTATTTGTGTTAAAATATGTTTTTTTAAATTACATTAATTACAAACTTATTTTAAAATATTTAATACACATTATTTATTATTCATTAAATGCTTCAAGCATTTAATTTTTTTAAATTCCTAATAAACAAATTAGCAATGTGTGTGGGTTTAAATTTTAAAATTATTTTATGCAATTTTTAAATTCAGAAAAATGAAATATTTCTTGTTTTGTTATCCTGAAAATGTGTTATAAAATAAAATATTTAGTATAAATAATGTTAAACTGTGTAAAATTAACTATTTTTAAAATTGAATTTCATTGATTTAAGAAGTAGGAAATTAAATGTTTATGTAAGTAATAAATTATTGATTAAATAACTTTGATAGTGTTGTGTACGTAATACTAGAATTATTAGCATTAAGTTTTATAAAATGTATGTATAGGCTTGGTTTTAAAAGTTTTAATTGCCTTAAAATTTTATAACTTATCAATTTTCAAAAACAAATAAAGAAATCTAATGATAAAAATAAATACTTTGTTTAATAATTTAAAAAATTACTTTATCGCATTTATGTAACACAATTAATTTAACAATTTTATTAAAATTAAATTTTTATTTAAAAACTAGATAACTATATACAGATAAAATAGGTTATTATTTTTTACAATAGCACTTATCTCAATTATTACTAGCTTTTAAATTGAAGTAATAAAAATATTTAAATAAAAACATCAACAACAAATTTTTATAATTTGAACTTACTTTTCAATAACGTAAAAGTATTCTCCATCATCTCCTTGGCGAATAATTACATCGCCTTTCGACACCTTTTTTTCTTTCATAGCATCGATTACATGAATTTTTTGTACCTACGTTAGTAAAAATGCAATGTCAAATTATTAATATTTTTTGTAATTTTTGAATTTAGTTTTGTTTTCTCATATGTTACAGCAATAGTATATTTACCAATATGTTGAATTATAGAAAGATGATTAATTAATTTATTGTTCATTTATTTATTTTTACTACTTTGAATGTTTTACGAAAATATCTTTCACCAGTGGACACTTTAGCGAAGTCGAACGTGGGCCGGTATTTAGTGCCGGTCGTGGGATTCGAACCCAGGTCCTAGTCAAACGCTGTACTGCTAGGCTACTCAAGGCCACTGCCACTCAAGACCACTACTAGGCCACTCAAGCATGTTATATTATTAAATTATGTTAACTATTTGTTTTAGTTATAAACAAATCTTAAGTTCTATTGTTATTCTTATTCTAATTAATATTGTTGTTGTTTTTATTTTTATGTTTGTACTTTAGGGAAATTAACAGTTATTATATTATTCAAATTTTAATACCAATATACTAATTCTAATTAGATTAGTGATAAAAATAAATTGCTTTATCTTTTGCTTAATAATAATAACAAACTTATTTAAAGTTTAACTTGTAACCTTCAATATTGTATGTGAAATAGATATTTCTGTATGTATCCATTTAACACATATTTAGAAATATAAAGGTTTTATTATTATTTTTATTATGATCTTAAAAAACAGAATACGTTCAAAATGTTTAACTATGAGTATGTAAAAGTTTGTATTTAAACAAACGTTTAGCATTCGATTTCAAATTATTAATATTACTTGTAACTTTTGAATTTATTTTTGTTTTTCAAACGTTACAGCAAAAGTGCACTTACCATTATGTTGAATTATAGAAAAATGGTTAATCATTATTGTTATAATAACAACAATAATATTATTGATATTCCTTTATTCACTTGAATAAACACTAAACAATTATTAAATTATTTAAACTTATTATTATTACTATTACTATTATTAATGTTGTTTTTTTATGTTTGTACTTTAAGGAAATTAAAAGTCATCAAACTATTTAAATTTTAAAACTAACATACTAATTCTAATTAGATTAGTGATAAAGATAAATTGCTTTATCTTTTGCATAATATAAAAAGAAACTGATTTAAAGTTTAGTTTGTAACGTTCAATATTGTATATAGAAAAAATATTTGTGTATGTAAATATTTAAAACTTATTTGGAAATATAAAAGTTTTATTATTATTTTTATCATTGTATTTAAAAAGCCGAATACTTCCAAAATGTTCAATTTGAGTTTGTGAAGTTTAGCAATCGGTTTGAATAAAACATTATTGTAAATATTTTTAAATATTTTTAAAGAATGTATATTTTGTTAAAATTAATTTAAAAAATATTTATACACTTTAATTTTTTAATTAAATAAAAATGTTATAAAAATGTTGGATAAATTATTTACTTGTTTACTATAAGTAGCAATAATTTATTTAATCTTTTAACATATTGTACAACACTTAATATAATCCTAAAAATTATTAAATTATTTTTGCTTATATTGATTCTGCCTAGATTGGATAAAAAATTATATAATCCAACTAGTTCCAATCCTGCATAAAGAAAATAATTTAAACACAAGGTTAGGAACCTGGCTTCTCTAAAAAAATTACACTGCTACCGAAATAATAAAAAGAGATCGTTCGGGCAAACAATGGTTTCACACGTACTCAAATGACAGAATTACACAAATGACAAAATTGAGTAAACGTCGAAAAAAAACCCAATCTTCGAGTTGCAGAATCTTAATGCCATAAAATTAACCAATGTTGGAATATGGAATGTGTAATCAACTTTTTGCAGTGGAGAGTTAGAACAACTGTTTTGAGAAGTGAAGAAGTGTTTATATTTATTTAAAAAAACATTTTTATTAATGTATTACCTTCTTAAGATTATATTTTGAATTCTAAATTTTATTGGTTTTTTATATGTTGTTAATCATTAGTCCATTTTAACTATTAGGTATGCTACACCTAACAGCTAACAGACTGCTTATATTTTTAAAGTATCATCCTTTTATCCTTAATATTATGATACCTTTTTAATAAGAAATTAGAAAATGAGTAAAACGCTTAATTTTCTATAATTTTGTGTAATTCCATACTTCGTTTTGTTGATGTTGTTGCTTATTAAGTAAACGTTACTTTTCTAAAAAACAAAATTATTAATTTTAATTATTATTACTTATCTGTTTTAAAAATGGGCATAAGCAAAGTACAAACTAGTTGATAGGTTCTCTGTGTGTGACTAAATCCTATATAGCTTTATTTTAAAGTAGCATTTAAATTTTTTGTTATATATATATATATATATATATATATATATATATATATATATATATATATATATATATATATATATGTACTTTAAAAGCAATTAAATATGTGATTAAACTATATCCCAAGATACAGGTAGCTTAAACTTAACTAAGGTGTTTTTCTATACAATTTAAACACAATTTGCTAAATTTAAGATAATTATTCAACTCGTTTTGTGTAAATAAATGGCATTATTTAAAACTTTTAAAAGTTAAAAACAATAAAAATGCGTACTTTGTCTAAACATCGGAATAATAGAATGTCGTTAATGGCCGTAGTCAACCTATTACGCTGACTGTCCGATTTTGGAAATATTTGTTTGCGTTCATTTTCCGATTCTTCTTCAATAGCCGGATCGAAACTTTCGGCCGCAACTAGAAACAGTACAAGAAATTAATATATATATATATATATATATATTCAGCAGATGAACAAACTGCTGATTAAAATCAATAGAGTATAATTTATTCGTTTTTATCCAACTATTTAATTATACAAAGCACATCTAAATTGTACTAAAACATTTGTTACATTAATTTTTTTATAAAAAATTGTAAAAATTGTACACAAAAGGGCATTTGAATAATGTCCAGTCAATAATAATTTATTAGAATTTAATTTGTTGCCATGAAATTTGTAAGTTTAAACAATAACATTACATGTAATCAATACCTACAATGCTTTAGTTAATATGTTGGAAAAAAAAACAATTTCTATTGCAATTTTAAAATTAACTCATTTAACTTGATTTTAATGTTTGTGTACGCTAGTAATTTATACTAACTTAACTCACTTGTACTCCCTACCCCATTTTTGTATAATATATATACCTGTGACTGACAAGAATGTACGTAATGTATTTTATTTTGTATCTACATTTTTGTTTGAGTTAGAATTTAGTAAATATTTAAAAAATATTTACTACTATTTTAGTTCCTATTTACAAATTAATATTTAAAAAATGCATTAGTTAAATTTAGATGTACTGTAAGTGTTTTTTAAAATGTTTTAAGAATTAATAATCTATTATGCGTAAATTGTGACAACAATCCGTGCACTTACTACATATATATATATATATATAACAGTTGTTGCATAAATTTAAAATTAAAATATTTTAAGATTGATTTTTGAAACTTGTTTTCTGTTAATAAGATATAATATGCATATAACATATTGTACAATAATTATCTTTAGCCTCAATCAGAAGAACTGTAAGTAATTTTAAAGTAAATCTATAAATAATATTGCAATGTGTACATGAAAATATTAAGTAGAAGCTAATTTTTAATTTAAATATAAAATACCTTTCATGTGTATGCATGCAGTTGTCTAAAAGGCTACGTAAATTTACTTGCAATATATATTTATAAATTAATTTTAATTTGTACTTTATTATTATAACTAATGTGTGTTAAATAAATAAGTTTGTTGATACATCAGTGTTTTAAAATGTACTAAGAATAATCAAAAATGTCTTACCGCTTTGTCTACGCAACAACGAATTTCTTGGCTGAGCTAAATGAAAAAATATATTACGTTTAATCAAATAAAAAACGAATTAAGTAATAAAAACCAAAGATTATGCATTCAAACATTTGCGAAAATTGCTCGTAATTATTACCAAAATAGTTTTAATTTTTTATTGTATTCATGTATATTATAATTTACACTGAAATTATTTTATAGAATATTAGAAAAAGTGATATTTTTTAATAAATGTTTTATGTAATTTATAATTTTTGTAAGTTGTCTAAAATCAGAATTGTTACAATTGCGAACTAACAAATAATAACTGCATTTAACATAAGCACAAGTACGCTATAACTATTTCATCATTGGCAAAAATAACTTTAAATTTTAAAAAGAATTGCGTCTACCTGCTTTCAAGTTTCAGAAAATTGTTTTATTTACTGACTAATAGAAGATTGAAACAAACACTTAATTTAATCCATACTATCTACTTAGTGACTACAACTGCTATAAGTAATGATGATAAGCAGCTAAATAATACTTATAAGATCTTTTAATGCTCCAGTAGTAATAAAGTTTAATTATAATATAATTTTTAATATATATATATATATATATATATATATATATATAAAAGAAAGCGATGTTGCAAGTAAAGTAGGGCAATTTTATGAGGTACGTAACTGGTCTGCGCTAAATAAACTTACAAATTTTGATCAAGACGAAGAAATTAGTAAACAACCGAAAAAATTTAAATGATGACATTTCTGTAACCGAAGCAATTTATGCAGCTATTATTATTATTATTATTATTAATATTATTATTATTATTATTGCCGAAGTAGTCTAACGGTATAGCGCTCGAAATCGGACCTCGGTGGGCATGGGTTTGAATCCCATTACCGGCACTAAAATGCGGGCCCACGTTCGCCTTCGCTAAAGTGTCCACTGCTGAAAGATATTTTTCGTTAAAATATTCAAAGTAGCAAACATAAAATAAAAATAAAATATTAATAATAATAATTATTATTATTATTGTAAACCCCCATTGCTTTAAAATAAAGATGGGAAACAAGATAACAGTACCAGATAAAGCAACGAGAAAGTCACATAATTAAAAAATTAATTCCCCGTGTTCAAACATTTTGCAAAAACTTTTGTTTAATCCCTTAAAATATTTATTTTAATTAGATTTTTCCAAACGATTTTTAGTTGAGTTTTCTGTGATCTACCAACTTTTCTTTTTCTGCATTCAATTGTCCATTGCAAAACCATTTTTATTGAATTTTGATTGGTTAACGTACAATTTAACCACATAATTTCCTTCGTCTAATTGTAATAATATTATGTAGTGAACGAGCGTCAGTTTTTCTCATAAATTCATTGTTTGACATATGATTAGGTTAAATAATTTTTAAAATATTTTTAAGACTCCGGCATTAAAATTAAAAGGTTAAAAAATAACAAAAAAGAGGGGATCATTGTAGGTACCTTAGAAAGCTTGAAAATAGAAGTGATATAATAGCATATAGGTATTCTCATTCATTAAATTTTATCTGAAATAATAAACAAATTACTCCGCTTAAAAAAGAGCTTGAATAATTTTAATAATTGGTTGACAATAATTTTATTGTCTTTTTTTAGCAAAGCGTTTTGTAATGTAACTTTAAACCGTTTAAGAAGCGGAGATTGTATTCAACAAATTACTACTTTTACAAAAATTGTCAACAGTTCCAAAAATTATATAGAGTTAATTTTATAGATTTTGTTAGCGTTTTTAAAAGCCTTTATTGAAACGTTTTATAAAAAAATAATAAGTTTTACTTAGTACCAATAAACTTCGCCTAGAATAGATAAGCAATCAACCAATCTAGTCAGTCTCAAGCCTGAATAAAAGAGGAGAGTTTGAGCGTAAGGCTAGTGACCTGGATTTTGTAAAAAAAATTGTATTACTGCAGAAACCGACGACGCTATTTCAACAGTACAACTCAAATGACAGCGTTTAGTAAAACCAGGAAAAAAGATCAATTTTTGATTTACAAAATTTTTGATTTAACCAAAAAATTAAGTGGTTAAATTATATGTTTACCCTTGAATAAATCCGCAAGAACGGTTTTGGAATAAACAATTAATGATGGCAATTGGAAAACCAATAACCATTCGGGAAAATTTAATTAAACTGAATGTTTTATGGGTTATCAAACAAAACGTTCAAATACATTGAAAAATGTTGTTGTTTCATATTTGTTATGAATTATGGGACTTTGTCGTTGTTATTTTACTGTAATTGTTATCTTATGCTTATTTTTGAAGCAAAAGGGTTTTGTAATAAGAAATAAATATTATATAATAAAATACAAAAACATGTTAATTAATAAAGTTTAATTTTTAGTTATTTGAATAGCATTGAATTTGTTAAATTTACGATGTAGTACTTTAGAGTATCTAATAGTTAATAAAAGCAATAACTATAATGTGTTTTAAAAGCGCCAAATTATTTTCTATTATATAGCTAGTATTAATCTATTGTAAAATCGCACAGAATGTAAATTCAATCTTCGATTAGATGGAGAGAATTACTCAGTTAACTTTAATACCCGAAAGACCAGCAAGAATGGTTTTGGTATAGTCAATTGATAATGACAAAATAAAAGGTTGGGGTAAACCACAGATAGCTTGGCTAAACATTATTCGCCAAGGTTACATTGAAATAAATGTCTGATTGGGATCAAACAACATTTTGGCAAAAATGTTCGAACACGCAGAATCATGTTGCTGTTTTATGTTTTCCTTTAAATTATGGGATTTGGTTTATGTATTTGCTCTTACTGTTATTTTATTTTCCCATAATTTTATTTTTAGCAAAGGCGTCTGTAATAATAAAACATAATAATGCATTCGTTATATTAAAGTTCTGGTGAAAGTGTTTAAACAAATATGGCAATATTGCTATTTTTAAACGTTTTACAAAATTATATAAAACATGTTTTATTTATTTATTTATTACTATTACTGTCAGCTTTATTACTATTTCTGTTTTTGTCGTAATTTATGAACAGTTTGACATATGGTTATAACTAAAACTATAGTAAATTAACAGATTTATGCTCTGCATGTGATATCTCTCTATTCAAATAAATAGTAAAATGTGGCAGATATAACGATACATCTATATGTCAATTGAAATCAAATTTTTCACCAAATCTGCTACTATGACACAAAGTTTTTGCTAATTTATAAATAATTATAAAAATAAACTGAGCAATTACTTTAAAATCAATATGTATATGTACAAATAAAAAGTAATAAGTTAAAAATATGTTACCAATATTCATAATTAAAATGTCGTATATTTATAAACGCATTCAAACAGTTATAATAAAAGTTGGTTCTTTTCACTACAGAAACAACTCAAGGCTCTTGATAATATAGCAATAAACTGTAAAAAATAAAAGAACAATTCCAATAACAGGGTTGAATTAAAGCCAACAAAATGTTTAATATGTACAATTTTGAGATAATTAAATGAAATGTGTGTACATTTTTATGAAGTACACAATTAAAATAAGTTCTTGAACAAATAAATCAATTATCAGAATAGCCAAAAAATTGTGCAAAAGTTCATGTGTCCGTCACAAGTATTAACGTTGGTGTCACATGTTCATTAAAGTGAAACGGTTTGAACAATTACTAATATTAGCACGAATAATAATAATAATGATAATAATGATAATATGAAAATAAGTTTTAAGAAAAATTAGAATTAAAATTTACTTTAACGTTGGTATACCCTAGGTTAATCACACATATGCATAAATTTAAACTTTAATAGTTTAATTATATATATATATATATATATATATATATATATATATATATATATATATATATATATATATATATATATATATATATATATATATATATATATATATATATATATATATATATACGGTACAGTAATCCAGTTGTTAATATTAGTTCTAAATAAAAGTTAGCTTGCATTAATTGTGTTATAATAGATTATAAATTCTTTTAAAGTTTATTGTACATTTAAATCAGATAAATATTTATTATTACTATTATTATTATTATTATTATTATTATCATTTAAATAAACCTCATAAACAACTTTAAAAATCTAATAGTTAAAATCGAAATAGGGTTTTAGTTTAGCATTAATTCAGGTTGATCCCAGTCAAACTACTATCATAAACTATTTAAAAACTTAATCAATACTATTATATATATATATATATATATATATAAAATTAAGAGTGTATAGTTAAATTTTAATTTACCCACGAATTGTAGCATGCATTTTTAAGAATTATAAATAATTGTACTAAATCATGCAAATTATATAATTATTTAAAAAACGTTTTAGTTTAAAAAGCAAATTAATTTAAATTAAAACCAAAAGTTTTAAATATTTATTAAATTATTTAGTTGTTAAAAGCTACTTATTTTAAATAAAAAGAACAAAAATTAATTTTTACTAATTTAGAAATAATGTAAACTTATGTAGCTAAAAATTAAAAGCTAAACTAAATTAACATTTTTTCGATCAAAATTATAAATATAATTAAATAATTAAAATGCCCAAATTAAATCTTTTTAAAACTTTATTTAAATTTTTTTTTAAATGGCAGTTTGTAGAAATCTCAAACAAATTAAACAATAGCGTTAATCTACAGAATTCACCAGATTAAAGCCCAAAGATTTTGTAAAATAATTTACATTGGATGTTAATTATCAACTATAGACTACAATACTCACTTTTCACTAAACAGACAAATATAAAACATATTGCAAATGAATACATATAATTTAAATACTTTTTGTATACATATATCAATTCAAATGTTGGTTGTTTTTCATGTGATTTTATGACTATATTGATTTTTGAAATTTTCAATTCGTTTTTTTCATTTTTACTATCTTAAATTTTTGTACGGGAAACGCAGTTTTTAAAAGTGGATATTTAGCAAAGCCGACCGTAGGCCCGCATTTGATGCCCACGCAAGTGGGCATGTACGTTACATTTATAAATGATAGTTTGGACATTGTTTGTAGCAACTTGGCCTGCAAATTAATCCTATATTCGCCCACGTTGGTGTCGAGCGCTGTTCTACTAGACAGCCACAACATACATTTGCATTTTGCTTATAAATATACATTAGTTTGTTATATATTATTATTGCACTATGGTTACATATGGTACGAAGGGGCGAAACTGGTCTAGGGGTAACTGTTAAATACAACCGTTGTTTCTTTTTCCAAAATAGCTATCACTTGTAAAATACTCAACTAGTAAACAATTTTAATTATTTTTTTTCCAATTTTACGTATACTACTTTGAATGTTTTACGCAAATCATCTTTCAACAGTGGTCAAACGTAGGCCAGCATTTTAGTGCCAGTGATAGAATTTGAAACCATGCCCAGGCAATATTTTGCGTTTTAGACCAACTAAGTGCTGCATAAGCTGAATAACAGTAGCAGCAGTACAGCACACTGAAACACGTACGTTAAGTAACCTAAATGGAAAATATCTTCTATTCAACCTTTTTTATAAAACTGTAATTAAGGCATTACTTTTAACATTGATAAACAAAATTAAAAATGCTTAAAATTATTGTTTTGCAAATTTATTTAAATACATAACGTTAATTATTAAAAAATAAATTTGAAAATTGGTTTGCTGTTAGTTACAAATTTTGGACTTAAAATTCTAAGGTATATTTTTTATAAATATGACATATTTGTTTACACACTTATTATGCTAACAAGTTTCTGGAGTTACATAAATATATCTTTACTAACAACAATTTGAATACCTCAACATTATTGAACTAGTAATACACACATCTTTAAACTGATTTTTTTAAATAATGACATACAAATTTCATATTTTGTAATAAATTTCAGTAATTTCAATCTTTGTGTGCAATAATATAAAACAAATATAATCTACTATTTCATAAATATTTGATTAATTTAAATTAATAAAAACTTTGATAGTCAACCACAGGACTTTTGTACATGTTTCCAAATATTCTTAAACTATTATATAGAAAACTCCGCCTAGTTTGGATCAGAAATAAATCAATCTAGCCAGTCCGAAACCTGGATAAAGGAGGAGGGTTTGAGCGCAAAGTTAACAATCTGGCCTCTGTAAAAATGTATACTGCTACGGAAACAATCGAGAGAACGCCATTCTGGCAAACAACGGCAAAGAAGTGATCGCACGTATCTGGATGACAGGGTTATACAGATGACAGGGTTGAATGAAAGCCGACAAGAAGCTCAGTTTTCGATTTTCAGAATTTTCAATGCCAACGAGACTCCGTTGTTGTTTTGCTGTAATTGTTATCTTATTGCCCAATGCTTTTTTTAAAGCAAAAGGGTTTTGTATAATATATATAATATAATACAATATTATATTATATAAAATGTGCATTAGTAGGAGTTATATACGTCTAAAATGAACAAAAAGTGCCTAATGTCATAAACTATGTTAATTTTCCTACTTAATTTGTTATATATAATAATTACATTCACGAAGGACATTTTTTATATTATTACAAGTGTATGTTCTAAATTAGTTATTACAAAAATATTACATGCATAAATATTAAGAATATAATCTTTAAAGTAAATAAAACACAATTAGTAAATTTTGTATTTATAAATCAGTAACCACTTAAAATGTACTTTAATACTTTACCAGTTTTTATGATAATTTACACATTAGTAGATAAAACTAAAATATTTACATATTCTACAAATCATACAATAAACAAATGGTCATTAATTGTGTATTAAATATAGATACATTAACAAGTTTATTACAATTCGCATAGTTTTATGTTCGGTTTAATTTATTTTATAACTCAAGTTAAAAATAAAGTCGACAAATATTTTGTTTGAACTATTGTTTATTCAATATCTTCTAATTTAGCAGAGTACATACGTTTGTTATAGAAAACGTATATAACCGACATTTGTAATTTAAATCTTGATTTTCTAAACAAACATTAAAACTCTACCATTATTACGAAATGCAATTATTGGCTAGCATTTCTAAATATCTGTTTACCAAAAAATTCATTTTTTCAAAACGCCAAAGTAATAAACCCGAAAACATATTTGTATTAATTGAAATGATTACTTTAAACTAATTTATACATAAAACACTTTCAACTAAAATAGTGTAAAATATTTTTATTAAGATAAAGTGGAAAACGTGACTATTATGTTTAGAAAATAGATAATTAGTACGATTTAAAGCATATAAAAAATACGTTTAACATAATAATGCAATAAGTAGTAATAAGTAAAAATTTCTTTAAAAAAACCCGTTTATATATATAACAAAATTTTTTAAGAGATTATTTATTTTTAAATTGTTATATTACAATTATTAAATCCATTTGAATAATAAATTTACTAGGTATTTAAGTCATCCAGGAGCACTGTATAGCTATTTCATCCTTATTTGGAATCACCAGTAGCGCATACCTTTCAAGTTTTACACACATATGAACTTCAACCCACGCCCTATCTGGTGTCAGGCCAGCGCTTTAAACGGGCGGATTACCTTAAACCTGTAAATTTACTATTTATAGTGAATCTGATTAATTCTGATTACCAAGTATCCTCAAATGCTGCACGTTACTACCGGTTTAGTAAGTGAGAGAACCCTTTTAATAGGACTTTACCATATAGGTCCTTGCATACAGCCAAGTTTAATAACCTATATGGTACGATTTGGTTATATTTATTAATGGGTTTTTTAAGGAATTATTATTTTTCGAATTGTTATATTAGAATTGTCGCATTCACTTGAATAATAAATCCATTCGGTTTTTAAGTCAATTTACAGGTCTAAGGTCATCCGCTCACAGCTCAGTGGTTTAAGGCGTTGGTCTGACACCAGATAGGTCCAGGGATCAAGTTTATTTGTCTGTAATCTATTTATTAAAACTTTGTATTTAAGCACATATATAAACACAACTATTGACTTTAGATGCAATGTTTCTATTTATGCATATTTCAACTCTGCAGTTTAATGTAATACATTTATTATTACATAAATAAATATTTTATTTTCTTAATATTTATAAACGCAAATTGTCAATTTGTTTAAATTATTTCCACAAATATTATTATTTATTTATTGTTTACTACTTTGAATGTTTAACGGGAAACATCTTTCAGCAGTAGACATTTTAGCAAAGCCGAACGTAGGCCTGTATTTTGTTTCGGTGGTGCATTTGAAGCCATGCCTACTCAGGTCCAAATTGAGCGCTGTAGCGCTTGACCGCCGTAGTATTTAACTTATAAAATATTTTTTTAAATTCACTATTTATTTATATTTTACTGTTTGCTGTTAGTTAAATTGTTAAAAAAGCACAAAGTTGAGTGGATCATAAAAATGTTTATATGCAAAACATGCTTTTAGACGTTTTAAAGTTAATTAATATTTATTGTATTTAAATAATAGTATATATATATATATACATAATTTATAAAAAACATATATATCACATATGCTGTATGTTTTGTTTTACTTCGAAAAAACAATGCACTTTTGTGTAACAAAAGTTATTTTTAAAATGTTTTTATTTAAAATACAATAATTTTCTAATGATTGACATTAAATACAAGAGCCAATTGTATTTTTGTAAATTAAAATTTAACAATTTTTATATTAATTATGAAAACCACTATCTAGGCACTACAAACCAACATTAACAATGAATTATTTAAATTAAAATTTTTAATTTATTAGTAATCCTTACAAAAATATTAATTCCTATAAATAGAAACATTTTAATAAAACGTTTTTAAACAAAACTAATAAAATAATATATATATATATATATATATATATATATATATATATATATATATGTATATATATATAGTAAAGAGAAACACTGAAATATTTCTGTTGTATTGTATAATTATTAAATGCATTACATCTTACCGTCAACATTAAATCGTATTGTCGGAGGAACGTCAGTTTCACTAACACGCCTAGTTAATAATTTATTTGCTATTGCACTTAATACAGAAGCCATTTTAAAAATTAATTATTTTATTCAATTTCTTTAACAATAAATTTGTTTTAAATGTATTTTAAAAATATGCCTCAAATACAATTGTTTAATAATTATAAATGTTAATTTGAATTTTATATATATAGACTAGATTTAAGCTAAATGCCTGTTTGTTTGTAAATTTTAACGTTCAACCTTATTTTTTAACTGAACAGTTAACCAATGATATTTGTTGGTTAATATCTATATTAACCTTTATTAAATCATTTCTCATTATTGGCTTGTTCAAACAATATAATTTATAAATTTTATTTTATTGGTCGTACATTCATTAAAATAAAAAACATATTTTTGTTTCATAATATCACAAATATAAAATTTTAAGTAAAATCAATATATATATATATAATAGTTTTTGTTTCAAAATATTATTCTTAAGTATTTACATATTTAAAATCAAAATTAAAAATTTTGATAAATTAATTTATATATATATATATATATATATACTAAAAGGTATTTATGTAAACATTGTTTTGGTTGTTTTATTTGCAAAATTGTTCTTATATAGATGCAAATGCAATTCAGAAGTTTTAATTTCCTTCCTCTTTCAAAATAAGCAGAAGTCGGTTATAACGGAGTTATATATATATATATATATATATATATATATATATATATATATATATATATATATATTAATTGCAATATCCAAACTTTTAATTTGGTTTTAAACATTAAAAATATTTAAGAACCAAATTTTAAAACAAAAAAACTGGTTATATATATATATATATATATTGAATAGATTTTACTTTATTTATATTTAGTAATCACAAAATAAAAAATATATTATTAGCGTTTGTTTTGCATTCGACAATTTAAATTTTTGCAACAATATTGTTGTACTAATAATGTTGATTGATTCTATTTTAAACCAATCAATTATTTTATAACAATAATAATTATTTTTCAAACATTTAAAAGTGCTTGCAAGGTCTTTATTTCTGGAAAGAATGCGGTGCTTGATTGATAATTATGTACTTGTTCGTATTGTATCAATAAATGTTTAAAGAAATAATTGTCACCGTTCTAATTTTAATAACAGTTTAAATATAAAATATATAGTTTTTGGATTTAACATTTTATAAAAAATATATAATTAAGCACATACAATACTTGTATTAATTTATTTAGCTAATTAAAAAGTATTATATTTAATTCATCGCGTTCACATTGATATTTATGCAATATTATTTTTTTAACTACTACGTTATACTATTGGCAAATAGCTAAGTAGTCTAAACAAAAACACTTTTTTGTAAATTAACCAAAATAATGTAAATTTCAATTAATAAATAGAACTATAATGTCACTTCTATAATATTTACATATACGCATAAATTGGGAGTAAAACGTTAATTACAAATTTTATTTTATAAATTATATTTGTTGTTTAACAACAGATTTTAACGAAAGTCCATTAATTTTGGTTTACAATTTTTGTATTATTTTACAAATACATTTTATTTTTACTTATTTTTATTTTATGTTTGTTACTTTGAATATTTACGAGAAACAGCTTTCGGCAGTGGACATTTTAGCAAAGCCAAACGTGGATGCGTATTTTAGCACCAGTGATGGGATTCGAACCCATATCCACCGAGGTCCGATTTTGAGCGCTCTACCGTTAAACCATCCCGGCACTCTGACTACTACTGCTACATACGTTTGATACTGCTTTAGCAATACAATCCAAAAAACGTTATTTGCAATAGTATTTTCTAATTATAATATACAAGAACATTCATTCTACCTTTGTAGCAAAATGCCACCATTTATTAAAACTTGAAATAATAAACGCATAAAGTTTGTTTAAAAAATTATGGATATTTATTTATTTATTTAATTTTATCTTTGCTACTTTGAATGTTTTACGAGAAACATCTTTCAACAGTAGACATTTTAACGAAGCCAAACGTGGTCCCGCATTTTAGTGCCGGCGATGGAATTATAATTATATGCCATGCACAAACGTAAATAATTTTCAGTTAAAAGAATTTTATTAGTAAATTGTTTAATTTATTGGTACAATAAAAAATAAAATTATTGAACAAAGTTTAAATAAAAAACTATTCAAGGGAAATTTAGAAAATTGGAAAGAAATGTATAAATTTGATTGTATAATTTGGTTTGGTACATGCTACTTTTTCGTTGTATCAAAAAGATGCCTTTGCAAATTTGTGTGCTGTCATGTAAGGATTTTAGACTAATTATTCACAGTTGTGTATTGTGTGAAGTTTTCTAAAAATTACAAATATTTACACAAACAATTTACTCATTTGTCTTGTTCACATAGTTATTGTGCCAAGACGTAATAGAATTTACAAAATACATATCCATACTAACACCAATTTAAAGAGTAAAAAAATTGTAAATTTTTTTTCAAATTAGTTCAGGCATTATTTTACCTTGATATGCCAGAGCATTAAACATATTTACAAGTGTTTCAGTGAGTGTACTTTAGAATTGGTAATGTGGGTTTAACTCCGCCTAGTTTGGATCAGAAATAATTTAATCTAGCCAGTCCCAAGTCTAAAGGATTTGAGCGCGCAAGGTTAACAACCAGGCCTGTGTAAATAATTTATACTGCTACGGAAACAATACAAGAGGAGCCATTCCGGCAAACAACGGCAAAGAAGTGATCGCATGCATCTGGATGACAGAGTTACACAGATGACAAGATTGAGTAAAAGCCGAAAGGAAGGTCAATCTTCCATCTGCAGAATCTTTAATGTCAACAAGACTTTGTTGTTTTTTTCTCTGTAATTATTGTCTTATTGCCCTATGTTTATTTTTAAAACAAAAGGGTTTTGTATAATATAATAATAATAATAATGTGGGTTTAAGTTTAACTTAAAATGTATTATTATTATTATTATTATTATTATTATTATTATTATTATTTGTTTGGCCTGTTTTAACCAACAATCCTTTAAATGCAAAAAAAACCAGATTTTTGAAAATTTTATTCCTTACAACTCAGATTTAAATGCAATTAATATTATTTTCAGGTTTTTTTTCAATAGTAGGTTAACATATTGTAAAATGGGGTATTACTTATAAAAAACATTATTTGTTATTCAAAATGGTATTTTAGAAATTTATATAGGTTTATTTAGAGACTCGTATTAAAAACATCTAAAAATTGATACAAAAAACGATGGATATTACTCAATTAATTAATATTACAAAATCTGTAATTTTATTATGTATATTCATGTGTTGTTGTTTAAAAAATAAAATTTTAAACCTATTATGTGCGCCTTTCTATGTTGGCCTTAGTATAGTGGATGCATTTTCAATGCCTTTTTGTTATAATTTATCATTTATTAATGGGATTTTAAGGGGTTTAATCAGATGTATCATATTCACTTGAATAATAAATCGACTTGGTTTTATTCAATCAGGATCACTGTACAGCTGTTTTATCCTTATCTGGAATTATCAGTAGTGCATACCTTTCAAGTTTTACACATATAAACTGGAACCTAAGCCCTATTTGCTGTTAGGCCAGCGCTCTAACCACTAAGCTACGGTAGGTTTAACTTGAACTTGTAAATTTATTATTTATTACTCAAAGTTTTGGTAACTTGTTCTTATAAATATGCGCTGTTTAACAATGTACAAGGTTAAACGCATCAATTAGACAAAAACAAAATAAAATGTGTTTTCTTCTTTGTTTGAGTATTGCTCTACCTTTTCCAAGTTATTTTTAATAATATTTAATCAAATAATAACAATAATAATAAAAACAGTAAATTAAAATAATTGTAAAAATAATCATAATAATAATATTTTTAAATTAAAAAACATACAAACTGACAAATTTTATTAAAAAATGAAACATGTTTATTGAATTTGAAAACAAATTTATTGAGCTAACAAACATTCAATAAAAATTTATTTATTATTTAGTTTTTTAACAAACACACAATTGCATTAAATTGATTTAACTAAATAGGTTTTAAAAATAGTTTACAAAAATGTAATTTTGTTTTTTAAATAAAAAATAAAAATGATTTGTAGCAAACTTATAATTAAAATGAATTGTCTAAAAGCACAATGTTAGTTATAATTATAAAAGTATCATTCAATTTTTATCGCTAATAAAAACGCAATTGTACTTACATAATCAGTTGTCATTTACTTTTATCATTAAACGGAAATTGAATTTCTTTTTAAAATTTAATTACAATTCTATTTATAAAATTATATATATATATATATATATACATAATTTTTACTGCTAAACTGTTTTACAGAAAACATTAAAAAGCAAGTGGATATTTACGGAAGCCAAAATATGTCCCGCACTTTGCGCCATTAATAAGACTCAAACTAATTTCCACTTAGTTCTAATTATTAATCCGGCAGCATATTTATACATTTATAAATTGCAGCAAAATATAATAATAATAATTATTATTATTATTATAATTATTATTATGTAATGTAGTATTCATAAATTTAATATTTTAAAATTGAAACTGTGTAGATTAATTCATTTGTAAAATATTTGGTAGAAAGAAAAATTATATAATCAATAATATTTAATTCCTGTAAATTTAAAAATACTAGATATTTGTTAATATTTAGTGCAAAAACATTAAATTTTAGCCTAGTTTATTATTGCTATTATTATTATTATTATTATTATTATTACTATTATTATTTATTGTAAATTGAATGTATACGTTCAATGTACAGTAAGTATCTCTTTTTATCAGTTTGTATTTAAATATAACATTAGTTTAAATCTCAATTTATTTTCTTTTTTGTTTTTTACAGTTCTTCCCTCATTATCCATTTGGTTCTGTCAGTAGCGTCAATTTCCTTCATATCGGCTTCCACACAATCCAATCACCTTGTTTTTAATCGACTACGGTTGTTTTTATCTTTCACTTCCAATGCCATTATTTTCCTTGTAAAACAGTTTTCTTTTCTAGTCGTAGCATTTCAACAGTTTATTTTTTCAATTTTCTTATAATTTTCCATCACTTTTACTTTTCTTTTAATAGTGTCATTTTTTAGTTTGTCTAATTTTGACACTTCTAACGACCATCTTTATTTCCACTGAATTCAGTTTTCTATCTTGGGCTTTTTCAATACTCCACATTTTCAACACGCGGGTTTGAATCCCACCATCAGCACTAAAATGTCCACTGCCGAATGATGACGTTTCTCGTCAAATCATTCAAATTAGTAAAAATACACAAACGTCTACTTACTGAAACATGTGTTTTTACAACACCCAAACATTAAATATCATATATATGACATTCGCCGAGTTTGTCTAACGATTCAGCGCTTAATACACACTTGGGTAAGCATGGGTTCCATTCTCAACACGAGCAATAAATGCAATCTGACGTTTGGTTTTGCCAATATATCTATTGCTGAAAGATGTTTGTCGTAAAACATTCAAAGTAGTAAAAGAAGAAAAAATAGAAAATACAATTTTTTATAAAATTACTTTTATTAAAATGTTATTATTGGGGTCTAACTTGACAATAAAACAAAGGTATACATAACATACATTAGCATTTATTAACCATTACTAATGAAACGTATCATTTTAATAATATAAAGAAATAATAATAATAATAATAGAATACGTAATCTGTGAGATGAATTAATACACACACAAACACACATTACGATTAAGCGAAATTTAATGTAGGTTTGAACTGATTTTGTGCACATTAATGAGGTTTCAATGGATGAATATAGACAGATTCAAGTATTGTCAACACATTGGAAGTTTGAGATGTAATTAACACTTTAAAACATTTTTTGAAGTCGATTTAATATTTAGCTTGCAGTAAATGACAGGGTGGTCTAGCGGGCCCACGTTCGGTTTCGCTAAAATGTCCACAGCTGAAAGATGCGTTTCCCGTCAAAACATTCAAAGTAGTAAAAATGAATAAAAATATACTTTAGCATTTTCGAATTTAAACATTTAATAATTTTGCACATTTAAACACAATCTTTTAAACCATAATTTATTTTATTAATTTTTTTATTTTATGTCTATTACCTTAAATGTTTTACAAAAAACATCTTTCAGCAGTGGACATTGTTTAGCGAAATCGAACGTGGACCCGCATTTTAGTGCCAGTGGTGGGATTCGAACCCATGTCCACCGAGATCCAAATTCGAGCGCTGTACCGCTAGACCACCCGGGCATTTTACACTCAAATCCATTTTTTAGCAAATAACTACAGATTAATTTATATTTACTTACTTTTTGGTATATAATTTCTACAATAAAACACTACTATTTATTAATTATTTATACAATTAATTGATTTATTATTATTATATCGTAAAATTTAATTAATATTTATATATAAATAGATATTAATGCTTTGTTAAATTAAATAAATATTTAGCTGTAACATTTATTCGTTAATAAAATGTATAGTCGTGCATATTAATAATCATTTTAAAAATGTGTCGTTGTATTCCATATTTAAAATGATAGCAACTTACCACAAGTAAGTTCGACATCGCCACTTGTTTGTTTCCATTGTTTCCGAAATAGAGAAAATTGTTGAGACAGTTTTGAAAACATTTTGTTTAGGGAAATTTTAACTTTTTTCAAAATAGTGTGTTTATTGTTATTTAATGTAGCTATTAGTAATTCATGGAAATAGAAAATATATGTATATATATATAGATAATTTTTTTGCAATAATTACTATTGTTTTGCAATTTCTTTTGACAAATTATTTTCTAACAATTTCAGATTTTAAATTTACAATTATTTGACGCATAAGGTTTAGATATTTAAATTTTATTGTTTAAATTTAATTGGATAAGAAAAGATTAATAACTTAATTTGGCTTAAATCAAAGAACAATTTAAAATAAAAATTATGTAATTATTTATTACTATTTTTTTAGTTTAAATTATATTATTGGCGTGAAAATATGTTGCAATTAAAAAGTTGCTTATTTAATTATTAATATTATTAATTTTATATTATTGATACAAAAATAATGTTTAAATAAATCATTTTTAATGGGCTGTTACTTCATCAATTATAATATTGTTCAACTTATAAATAAAAGTATAGCGTACCGTGTAACGAGTATTAATATATATTAATATATGTTGCCGAAGTGGTCTAGCAGTACAACGCCCGATTTGAACCTCGGTGGGCACGAGTTCAAATCTCACCACCGGCCCACTAAAATGCCAGCCTACTTTCGGCTTTGCTAAAATGTCCACTGCTGAAAAATGTTTTCCGTAAAACATTCAAAGGAGCAAATATAGAATTTAAAAAATTAAAAAATAAAAATAATAAATTAAACAAAGCATAAATAATTGATGCCTATTAAATGTTAACTCATTGTGGAGTAATACAAGTGTGATTTACAATTGACTGTCCATCGTTAATCTGTATTATTTATAGGTTACTGTTTTTTGTTTTTGTAAACGGTACAATATTTGCTTGAAAGTAAGGTTTGTTTGATAAAAAAATCACATTTTAGGGTAGTGCATTAATAATTCTATATACTCCTATTTCAACTCATTTTGAAAATAATTAAAGATTACAGGCGTAAGTAATTTTTTTAAATTATAAAAATGATCATTTTTTTACATATTTACTTATATTTCTAAAAAAATGTATTTTTTTAAACAAATTATGTACATTTCTTAAGTTTGAAAAAACAGTGGTATTATGCTATATTTGCAAAATAAATGCAATTGTATATTAAAATTAAAAATAATCTTTATAAGTAATACTAAAGTACTTTCCAATGCAGTGAGAATTAGACTTGTCTGCAGTAGACATTTTAGCGATGCCGAGAATGACCCGGTGGTGAAATTCGAACCCATACTTACCCAAATCCAAGTCGAGCGCTGAACCGCTAAACTACTCCAAAATGCTGTATATTTATCACAAAGTGTTATGTATTGTTAAAAGTATATTGGCTGCCTTGCCTCTCTACAATTTACATATTTGTACGGGAAAATATTAGCAGAGAAAGATAGTGGGCGAAATTTATTATTTTAATAACAGAGTTGAGTAAACATTTACATGTAATAATACCGCATTAACATGGTACATGGTATGTGTAGACATTCGTTTTGGTAACAAACGGCAAAGAAATAAAAGCACTTTGATATAAGTTAGAACAAATTTATTTCCAAATATAGTCAATTTTTTGAAAAACGAAATGATTGTTTGGTTAAATTCAAATAATATTAATATGCAACAACCACATTGTCCCATGCTCGTGAAAACGAAAAGCTTGTAATAATAATTGTCAATTAATATTATTATTATTATTATTATTATTATTATTATTATTATTATTATTATTATTATATTACTATTATTATTATTATTATTATTAATTTTATATTCGATAAAGCAATTGTCTTTATAGTTATTTCCCACAAATTCTCGTAATTATATGTATGAAAAAAAGCATTGCTTTTTATTTTGTTACAAGCAGAATTATTTAACAAATAAATATTTGTAATTACCATAAATAGCAATAACCTTTTAATTTATATTTATACAATTACATTTTATTTAATAAATTCCTTCTTTGATCTCTGTCTATTTTTAAGTTCAGTTATGATTAAAAAACCCAAGTACTGTTATTTATTAACATTTTCTATTTTTATCTATTTAATGCAAAAGGAAATCAATTATTTTTGTATTAATTATAATTATTGTTATTACTTCTACTATTACTGCTACCTCTACTAATACTACTACTACTACTACTACTACTACTACTACTACTACTACTACTACTACTACTACTACTACTACTACTACTACTACTACTACTACTACTACTACTACTACTACTACTACTACTACTACTACTACTACTACTACTACTACTACTACTACTACTACTACTACTACTACTACTACTACTACTACTACTACTACTGCAACTACTGCTACTTCTATTATTATTATTATTATTATTATTACTGTTAGCTTGTTGCACATATTTGTTTAAATCAAAAAGATTTTTATAATAATAATAATAATTATTATTATTATTATTACTATTATTATTATTATTAAATTATTATTAATAATAATATTATTATTAACAATAATTACGTTTCTCGATATTTTAAATAGAAGATAGATAAGGTTATTTTCACGTTAACGATGTGAATTGTTTTTGAAACTTTGACCTATACTAGATGTTAACTAGGCAGTATTGACTGCATATCTCAAATTAATTTTTTAATTATTCACTATTTCTTTTTATTAAGTATTGGTTTTACAAAACTAGTAAAATAATACACTCTTGTTTCAGTCTATGTTTTGTTTTCTGTCACAATTAATAATCAGATCGCTTTCCTAATTTATATCCTTAACTTGTTTTTGGAAAATTCATTTTTATTATCACGTTGCGTAGTTAATTGTGATTAATTAACCGATCTAGTCAGGAAGGGCATCCAGCAGTTAAAAACATACACCATAATTATTTGATTGTCATAGTTCGATACAGAACCAAATGGAAAAACCTGACCAGAAACTGCGACCCTTTATAAAAGATGGTATTCAAATAGTCCACAAATACGGCCTCTACCGTGTGAACACGAAGAAATTGGTCTTTATTTATACGCAATTAGGAAAGTGAAGTGGACGTAAAATTATTCCTAGTAAGAATTCTACCGTGTTTTTAAGTAGCTTGCGCATTAACGTAACATCCGTGCACGTTATGTAAAATTAACTGCTGTTTTTATAAATTTACTGACACGCTGTTACAATTGTTTCTGCTAATATATGTGGTACCATTTTTTTATTATAAAATTTGATTTTGTACCATCGTAATCTTTAGGGCTTTTTATTGCTTCGACGTTTTCTAATCCGAGTAATATCGAACCTTTTATTCATCCTGTGTTTATTATTAAACAACAAATAATTTCTTTTTAAATAATAATTTATAATAATTGATTTTTAAAAAATAACTGCAACAGATGATGAAATAAAATGTTTTAATTACTAAATAATTTATTATGTAATACAGTGCAAAATGTTGAATAATAAATACTGTCTGCCTCTGTTTAGCGACATGGCTTACATGATTTGGTGTATTGTTAGTAAGATTGTGATTAAAATGTATTTAAAAAATAGAACATAACTGAATGTCCATTAATTATGCTTTAAATAATTTTTTTTAAAACAAGTGTATTTAATTTACTTTTGTGTCAATTGCACAATAATATTTCAACAAATAAAATCGAATTTTTAATATAACTTTTTCAAAGAACGGTTTTTAAAATTTTTGGCATATTTTAACATTATTTCATGAAAGTGTGAATTAACTGAAATAATTGTAACCAAAATGACGATAATTAAAAGAAATATTTAAAAAAGTTATTTATTTAAAAATTAATGATTTCGTATTGTACACTAATTATTTTTTTAAATCTTTAATGCAATATAACAATAAATGATGTTTAGAATTGTCAAATTCACTTGGTTTTAAGTCAACCAGGAGCATTAGACAGCTGTTTAATCCTTATTTGTAATCTTCAGTAATACATACCTTTCACGATGTAGTGTTCCTGGTTGACTTAAAACCAAGTGAACTTATTATTCAAGTGAATCTGACAATTCTAAATAAAGTAGAACCCCTTAAAAACCCATAAATAAATGTTGTCTTTACGAAATACAAATTCTAAGTATTTACAAACAATTGCAATAAATAATTTTGAGCACATAAATTAATAATCTATTAACTATAAAAAAAGTATATATACATTTTATGTAATAATTCCGTTTATATAGATATTTTTATTAAAATATGACTTTTTTGTAACATTTTGAAAAATATTTTCCATTACATGTAAAACCAAATATAAACTATTTCATATGATATACTATTACTATTTTTAATCTTTAATAAATTCTAAGTAAAACTAACAAAGAATAATGATTTATTTGGTACTATAGTATTTTCCCAATTTCTTGACGGAATGCTTTTAATGAATTATGCATTTATAGTTTAAGATTGAAACAACTTCTTACAACGTTCAATTTTTTTTAAAAAACTATGAGGAACGATTAAAGCATTTTATTGTGACAAAACACACAAAAATTCTCCGTAAATTGTTACAAATGTTGCGCATCATCAATCTTTGAAAAAAGGTGACGACGTCACAAGGATGCTATCTACCAGTCAAAAAATGTCGTTATTCTTCTACGTTTGTTACGCTTTGTAATCGATCATATAATGCCTTATAAATATAGAAATAATAAAGAGGTGACCTTTTCATTAGCTACAATGAATGAAATCCGTTAATTCAGTTGAAACCGTCTATTTTTTTATAAGCGCACCTATGTGCTTTGCCATAAATAATGTTTTTTATTTATAACTATATTTTTGTTGCTTTTATTATTATTATTTATATTATGGTTATTGGCTCCAATACTTCAGAAGTAGCTTTCAGCACACAAAAATATGTACAATTATAAAATACAATGCAATTAGTAGTATGTAGCATCAGTCAAAAAATAAATAAGATTAAATTACGTAGACTAAAAGACTCAAGTAACGTACATTCAAAAGTCATCTGCAATATGATATGCGTAAAAAGGCATAATATTACTTAGAAAACGTACTATGGTTAATAGTGTGTAAAATATAACAGTATTCATCAAATATGAATAACTCATGTGTGAGCATGAGTAATAAAACATTACCCTAGATGAAGGATAATGAATAATCACAAACTAGATTGAGCAGGAATTATTAAAGTATAATTGATGTATTCTTCTAGTAATAAAGTATATATTACATCACATTAAGTATTATTATTACTTTTACATTTTTGCTACTTTGAATATTTTACGGAAAACGCACCTTTCAGCAATGGATATTTTAGTACAACCGACCGGCATTTAGTGCCAGTGATGAATGCTTCACGAAAAAACATAATTCTGAGGACTACATATAGTACCATTGGTGATACTCAAACCTATACTCACTCTTAAGTGCAAGCTGAACACTGTACCATCACAGCACATGGATTTAATTTGTCACAAACTTATACAAAATTTAAACCAAAAGGTCAGCTTAACGAAACTAAAATTATCTTAATAAGTTATCAAATTACCACTATCTCATATGGATAAAACCCAGATTAGAATTAAGCCAAATGCACTAAATGTGTTTTGCAATTCTTTAATCTATTGTGTAAGGAAAAATTATTTTTACTTGATCAACTATTTAAGCCCATAAATTTTTTACTTCAATTTTCTATAATTTAGCCAATAATTTTGGGTTTTTTATTACCTAAATGTGGGATGATGATAATGTTTACAAAGTTTCAATTTCTAATTATGGTAGTATTGTTGATTGTCCCAAATACCGTGTCTACCACAACGGGAAGATAGTGCATAGCAATATAACTGGTGGACGGGTGCAAGCATACACCCAGAATATTTAAAATGTACCTTGACGTATACGTATATCACGTGTACATGTTGGACTAAGTGAGATAACACCGACCGAAAATCAGTCGGCCTCTTTAATCTTTGTAAACTGTGTCGCCGTCACAAGGTTGAATGTTAAACTATTAAAATGTTTAATAATCAGATTAATAACAGATTCGAACTGAATCTGATTTAATTATCAGTCTGCTAACTTAACGATCTATGCGTTTTAAACTATACGAATTGTCACAAGCGACTCTAAAACAATATAATCAATAAATAAGTAGAATCGTGTATTTATATTTATAAAAAAAATGAAATTACGAAAAAAACATCAATAATATGCCATGTGTGTGTATGTGCAATACATAACAAAAATGAACCATTCGTTTCACGTATTATGCAATATCTTCTTCATCATCCACTTGTGTTTGACAAATAGCAATAGAATTTAGCAATAGGGTTGTCGCAAGTTCTGTATTTCGACGTTCGGCCACCGTTCGTGTATCCAAAAAGTCCGCAAATACGGTCCCCGACACGTGTTTAACGTATGAAGACGACGAAATTGGCCTTACAGTGCTTACTTCCGACAATTCGATCAAATCCACAACCGACGAACGATGCTTTGTTAAACAACAACAACAACAATAAAATAAAATAATAACATTGCAAAGACAAAAGTAGCTTTTTTATTGTGTTAAATCATACAAACCTTTAATTAGAATATTATGACAATTTGATTGTACTGTTGTAGGGAAAACATGTTTCACCAAGGAGACATTTTTAGAACAGCCGAACCGAGGTCTGCATTTTGTACCAGTCGTGGGAATCAAACCTATGCCCAGCGTTCTACCTCTATATTACTTTGGCATTACATTGGTAAAATCCGTAGTTCATTGACGAAAACGTTTACGCTTGTAATGCCCCTGCTCATATTTACACTAACAATATTTGAAAACATTCAACATTACAAAATTAATGTTTTACGTATGCTTTATAATTATCAAGTGTCTATTTTAAACAGACATTAAAAATTGTTAATCCTAGCCGATAGTTATTTAAATCGCCTCCAACTCATCATCATTTTACAGAACTACAAAAACAATCGTTAATGACAGAACAACCATATCTTCATTAATTCCAAGTTAGCATAACATCCCAAATTCCTGTGTTAAAGTTGTCGTATTCGAATTGAACTTGGTCAATGGGGGGGGGGAAGACTACTGGTGTTGATGGAGAAATCTTCGTTGAAAGAATCGGGGATTGAGACTTTATAGGCATTACTCAAATGCTCAGGATCATTAGCATCCTAGCCGAAATCAAGTTGAAAGGTTAATGCAAATCAAATGTTAATGTAGGTACAACAATAGCATTACAATCATTAAAGTGTACAATTACAATAGTAGATGACAACTATCCACATTTTATTATCCCTTTGTCGTGCCAGAGTAGTCTGGCGGTACAGCGCTCCAATCCAAAGCTGAGTAGTTTCAGTCGCCACCATCAGCACGAAATCCTTGGCTAAAGTGACCACTGTTTCCCATCAAACATTCAAAGTTGTAAAAAGTAACATGTAGAAAAAGCCACTTATGTACCGAAGCAAAAACTTCGCTAATGCGCACATTTAAGTGACCTTGCGAATCGTGGTCAATATCTTTCCGCATCTTGACCGAACCAACATCGTTGTCGTCGGCATTGGGCACATTGCTGTCGGGGTCGGTGCCTATTGCCACCGGGTCGCTGCTGCCGGCCGACAAGTCGACATTGTCTCCCATTTGTCGATGAACATTTTTCGATCCAACAAATATCCATGCACCAATTGCATTGGAAAAGAACATGAGGAACGCAACGAGTAGAATCAAAAATGAAACAATGAACAACGATTTGCTGACCAATTGACTGCGCAATGCAATGAAAATGAATATGTTCAATTGGAGCAGGAGAACGGAAAAAAGCATGCTGTTGATGGCAAAAAAATGCGTCCGAGCGTCAATTCGGCTGGGCAAATGGATGTAGTACAAATTGTGGCGTTCGACAAGATAGCGAAAAATTAGATAGATGAATCCTGGATTTGGGAATGAAAGCACGTGTGATAATATTATGGAAACACTCAAAGTATATATATATATATATATATATATATATATATCAAGAGACGTGAACAAAAGGAGTGACAGTTTCAAATGCAAATGATGGTAACATTCTTGATTGTTGACCCTCCAAATAGCCCATCCTAGATTATGCGTTCATAGACATTTAGACTAATAATAATAGTAAGAACTGAGTGCATAGCGTTAGAATTGGGCTTTCACTAGAACGCAGCTTAGTAAATGGGTGGTAGTATATGTAGTCAATTGGGTTTGTGTAGTTGTCAACCAACATCAACCCCGAAAAACATCGTATCGTCAATTCCTATAAACAATAGCGTCGTCGCACGCAAGCGATTGTCAAACCAAGAAACTTCATTTACCAACCCAAATTCAATTCGTATCCAACACCCATTTTGTATAGGAATTTAGGATGCTGTGCGAACCTAGATTGACACCAAGCCATTTTGTCTACCACGAATGTGCATATTTAAATTTTGTGACATTTTCCCCAATATAAACACTTTCAGAAATGTTATATTAGTATTGTCAGATTCACTTGAAAAATAAATTTACTAGGTTTTCCAGTCAACCAGGAGCACTGTACAGCTGTTTCATCCTTATTTGGAATCATCAGCAGACATACCTTTCAAGTTTTACACACACATGAACTTGAACCCACGCCCTATCTGGTGTCAGGCCAGCGCCTTAAACCTTTCAAGTGTAATTGGAATGGATATTTCAATAAGAAACAAGAAAGTATTCAACTTCAAAGTGTCGTAAAATGCTACATTTACGTTTTACACTGCATCGCCTTCAGTCGGCTCTTCGTAAAAGTTCAAAAGTTCAAAGTAGTGAAAACAAAATTAAAAATAATTCAGCGTATCATTGTGTAAATTAATTAAAATTAGATCAATACAATAGAATCAAAATTATGTAGAGATAAAAATAGCAAAAGATACAATCAACAATATCCATTTATTCAATATAAAATTTAAATAATCCCCCGGCCAGCCTCCCATTTTAATCCAATTACTAATCTGACATTAAATATTTATATGCAGCATTTAAAATATCATACCAAATGGAGTAATCAATGGGCACAATATGCTATATACCATAATCACAGCAAACATGCACAGATTCCATGCATAAAATAGTCCAAATTCAAATTCATATTGGCATGCCTAAAACAAAAAAAAGAAGATTTATTTAGTCGGCATCACAAACGAAATAGTCCTCCGTGTGTTTTGGAAACAAAAAATCAACATTTTGATTAAATAATCCAAAACGTTCTTTGTTTTTTTTGTAATGTTTATTACTTTAAATGTGTGAAGTGGACATTTTAGCGAAGCCGAACGTGCGCCCGCATTTTAGTGGACCGGTAGTGGGATTCGAACCTATGCCAACGACATCATGTTTCAAAACCCGGGAAAAATGTTAACATTCATTCATTCATTCATTTTGGTTGGTGACGTGGTCACCTTTTCATTATTTCCCATATTTATATGACATATAAACAATCGATTTCGATGGCTTGATAAGCCTAGACAAACGTGGAGGAATAACAAAGTTTCTTGGCTGGTAGACAGCATCCTTGTGACGTCACCACTGTTCGCAAAGATTGACGAGGTCGCCTGATTTTTTGTAAGGGTTATCTCCCTTAGTTCAAGGGCTACATATGGTATACGTATACCTTTAGATACCTTTTAAGTATCCTGGGTGTATGTTTGCACCTACCCGCCGTAACGGAAGCCCAGTTATACCGCTGTGCACTCGGACCCTGCTGTTATTAGTCTAGATGCCTGTTGGCACCTAGTCCAGAATGCACCACGTGGAGGACGAACAGTCAGGAATATCACCATCATTGGAAATTGAAACTTTATAAGCATTACTCAAATCCTCATGATCATTAGCATCCCGGAAATTGTTAACATTGCTAAATCATTCATAGATGACTACATCAGCTCTTCATTAACTTGTGTACAATCAATGGCTTGAAAAGCGTAATGTTTTTTAGCTAATAAATGATATCCTAGTGACGGCGTCACTGTTCACAAAGATGGACAATGCTGCCTTAGCCCTAGGGATACATATGGTATGTGTGCTGAGGTGGTCTAGCGGTACAGCGCTCGAATTCGGACCTCGATGGACATCGGGGTTCGAATCCCATCACCGGCCCACGTTTGCCTTCGCTAAAATGTCCACTGCTGAAAGATGCGTTTCTCGTGGAAACATTCAAAGTAGCAAACATTAAAAAAAAACCTCTAAAGTACACTGCGTATATGCTTCTACCCATTCATCGAAATAGAAGCCAAATGATACCAGTATGCACTCAGTCCGTTGTGTGTTCGTCCAGATGCTTAAGTTCACCTAGTAGATGTGACAGCACTTTGTAATCTTTTTATATTTTGAACAGCTGTATCGTGCAAAATTATGAAATTAATCAACATAAAATGAATTTGTCAATAATTAAACATTCAAATCACTGTCAAGAGCAATTCCATTTAAAAATAATTTTATGCTTGTCAACATCATACATTTTTTAGAAAAAAATTGTGAATGACACATTATTTTGACAAACACAAAAATTGATTCACTATGAGTCATAAAGAATACATAGAAATTAAGGCTCGAAAAATGTAATATTTATGTAAATAAATCAATTGAGCGAATTGTTACTAAACACAACAATCCATTTTTATCATTTCAAACCTAGAATTAAATCATTTTAAAGGTTAATTCTTAGCCTAGATGATAAAACCAACCAAGGGAAAAAGAATTAAAAAAAATCCCATTGATCAACCTCCGTGAGAGAGTGTAAGTCACGTTGGTGCATTCTTCTATCAAAAGGGGATCGTTTGACCTTGAAAATGGATATAAGGTGGAAAAATCAATATTTACATAGCACTATACAATTTGTATTGCGTCATCGTGCAAATTTGAAATATTTCCATCTCCAACTTACGGATAATCACACACTCACACAAAAGGCTATCTGATTCTTATTGGCTCCTTCTTTCGCAACATTTTCCCTTGGTTGGTTCAATCATCTAAATGAAGGACAAATTATCCTACCATGTTATTTCCACAACATAAGCATCCATTTTTAAACATCTAGGTGATTCAACTCGATGACTGCGCCACTGTTCCGCAAAAACCGCCTAATTTTTTGTCAGGGTTATCATCCTTAGCCCAACGGCTACATATGGTATACAAATACGTGAAGATATCTTTTAAGTATCCCGCCCGCCAAAGCGAAATCCCAGTTATACCGCTATGCACTCGGTCCCTGCTGTTATTAGTCTAGATGCCTATAGATACACTACATCGAGGAGGAACAGTTAGGAAACTTGGGACATGTTTAACATTACTCAAATTTTCATAATCATTAGCATATATAAATACGCCATTTTTTGTTACATAAATAAATGGGTTAGTAAAATTGTCACCTCTTTGCTAATTCTATATTTTCAGAATATAATGAACATCTACTTGCAATTATTTGGTGCATGAAGAAAGCACTCAAAAGTGACGATGCCACTGTTTATAGATATGGAACTCTACAACCAAATGTGGTATACACAAACATATTTTTTACACACTTGCAGCCATGCATTACCGCAAGATTCAAGTACAGTTTCTGAACTGTCTTGATCGAAAATACGTTTTTCAGTAGGTGAATATTTATTAAGGTCCATGACCCATAATGCTTGTCGATGGAAGAATACAAACCAATGTTCACATCTTACACAAATTGATACACTTGTAAGCGCAGAGTTAACACTAAATAAACACGAATACGATATCAACAGACAATGTTAAATGTGTGTGTGTGAGTCGTAATCGAAAAGCGTAACAACACACATCGGACAAAATGTCCAACATTACCATATAAGCTCGAATCTTTTCGGCTTTGGATCGAACGCGCAACAAACTGATTATGTAGAGCAGTAGGTCGGGAATGCGTACCAACTTGAGCGCTGTTCCAATAAATGCCGACGTAATGACGTAGTTGACAAAAAAGGCACCATTGTCGGGCATAAAAACGCATTCCCACTGGAGGGGTCGCGAATCGTCGACAGCTGGAGACGACGAATTGGTTGTGGCGTTGTCACTTTCGACGACGTCGTTTATGAACGATTTCAAAATGGACAAGGCACTCGTGCGAGCCGTGCGATTAGAAGATTGGTTAATTGGAAGGAGGTGTAGCACCGGGAAAAACCAATCGAGCAAAGCTGATATGCTTATATATATATATATATATATATATATATATATATATATATATATATGGGATGCTAATGATCAATGTTAACAATTTCCGGAATGCTAAAGATCCTGAGGATTTGGGTAATGCTTATGAAGTTTCAATTTCCAATAATGGTGATATTCCTGACTGTTCGTCCTCCACGTGGTGCATCATGGACTAGGTGCCTATAGGCATGTAGACTAATAACAGCAGGTTCCGAGTGCACAATGGTATAACTGGGCTCCCGCTACGGCGGGTGGGTGCAAACATACACCCAGGATACTTAAAAGGTATCTAAAGGTATACGTATACCGTATGTAGCCCTTGGGCTAAGGGAGATAACCCTGACAAAAATCAGGCGGCCTCGTCAATCTTTGCGAACAGTGGCGACGTCACAAGGATGCCGTCTACCGGCCAAGAAACTTTGTTATACTTCCACGTTTGTCTACGCTTGTGAAGCCATCGAAATCAATCGTTCTACATGTCGTATAAATATGGGAAATAATGAAGAGGTGACCACGTCACCAACCAAAAAAAATAATATATATATATATATACAGCTCCTAAGCTAATTAGTGTTGAAAACGTAGTTATTAAAGTAAAACATTTGTGGCAATCACATAAAGATATCACTTTAATTATAAAACGTACAATATTAAGTGTTAATTATCACGTAATAATTTTATAGATATTGTAACTAATAAAAAAATTACATAAAACATTGACTGATTCATAATCTAAGATTGAGTAAAATTACCAACATAAAATATTATTATTATTTATGGTTATTGGCTTAGATACTTCAGTAGAAGTAGCTTTCAGCACACAAAAAATATGTACTATTATAAAAATACAATACAATTAGTAGTATATAACATCAGTCCAAAAATAAATAAATAAATAAGTAAAGTATGACTTCTAATATATCTTAAAATGTAAAACATATTTCATTTTTAGGGTTAACAAAAAGTTTTATGTATAATTTACTCTAAAATATTAAATAATAAATGAGATGGCTCGTGATTGTAACCACTTGGCTTAGGTGTTTTATTATGCTTTTGGTGAAAATGCTGATATAGTTTTATGTAATCTAAATTTTAACAAAACAATTGATTAAAACAAATATTTTTAATTTAAATATGCTTATACATGTTAAGTTTTATTATACAAAAAAATAAAAAATAAAAAACATTAATGTTCGAACTATTAAATGGCGATTTTCAAAAATATAGTTATTTTTACTTCAGCCCGTGTTATGGTTAAGTTAAGATTTTTATCTAAACACAATAAATTTAAATACAATTGCAATTAATTTTGTAAAATTGCAATACAAATTATTATTTTTATAAACAAATCTGGTATAAGTAAAATATATTTTGGCTTCAACAATATTGATATATTTTACTAGAAAAAGACCACTGTTTATATTGGTTGTAGAAACGTAAACTTAAGGTATTAAAATGCATTTTTAAATAATTATTTTAAGCATATTAATTAAACATTTAATAATAATTATTAAAAAAGTGTTAATTGTGTTTAGTTATTCCATTTATATAGGTGTTGTTTTTAAAATATGCTTTTTTAACCAACTCGGCATTTTTAAATAAATATTTCTAACTAAATATAAATCAACTATTAAATACTTAACATTATTTTAAATTCTTAATAATTATCTTTACAGAAAAACACTAAAAGATAATAAATTAATTTAGATTAATTTTTTTCTAATTTTTAACACTAATTTATTCAAGAAATGTATATATATTGGATGATCATGAGGGTTTGAATAACGACTATAAAGTCTCAATTACCAACAATGGTAATATTCCTAACTGTTCCTGCTTCATCCTGGACTAGGTGCCCATAGATATCTTGATTAATAACTGCAGGTACCAAGTATACAGCGGTATAACTGGGCCTCAGTTACGGCAAATGGGTGACATCGTACATCCAGTATATATTTCATAGTACAAGTACACCATCTGTAACCCTAGGAGTAAGGGAGAAAATCCTAACAAAAAATCAGGTGACCTTATCAATCTTTGCGCCGTTTCAAGGATGCCGTCTACTAGCCAAGAAACGTTGTTATTCTTCTACGTTTGTTAAGCCATCAAAATCGATTATTTAGTATGTCGTATAAATATAGAAATAATTAATAAGTGACTGTGTTACCAACGACACTGATATATATATATATATATATATTACAAAGCATAAATAATGGTTGCAATGTTGACTTACGACGTCAATCCAAGTGAAGGCAAAACAAGTACCATAAGAATGAGCATTGTAAATGTCTTGGTCATGACGGTCAAATGCAGTCCCGATTTTGTCCAATGGCGAACGAAAAAGTCAGATTTGCACACCAAGTAGGGCAGCAATGCAGCAACCGACCACAATATAATGGACGGAAATATTTCGAGCAAGAAGGGATTCTACACCAGTCGACATAAAATGGAATAGAATAGGGGAGGGGGTTTACAACCGATTGTACTAGTAAAATGATGTATCATACCATTGAACTAATTGTGACAGCTAATGCTTATAAAGTTTCAATTTGGTGATAATAGTGCGGTTCCTGAATTTCATCTCTACGTGGGACGCATTTTGAACTTAAACACCTACACTGAATGCATATAGGTATAACTGGGTGAAAGTATACATTCAGATTATGTAAAAGGCATACGTACACATTGAGCTAAGGAAATATGGACATAGTAAAGAAGAGTTGTCTAGCGGTATAGCACTCGACTTGGATCAAGTTGGACATGGAGATTTGAATCCCACCACCACTGGAAGATGCTGAAAGACTTCGCCAAATATCGTCATCAAAATCATGCTTAACAAAACACTATCCTCTTGCTGTTTCTTAGCAATATCAATCTTTTACAGACACCAGATTGCTAATCATGCACTCAAACCCTCCACCTCCTTTCTCAACCAGACTTGGAATCGGATAATAGAAATTGTGCCAATAGCAAACCTTTACTCTTTGCCCGATAGACTTGGAATCGGATAATAGAAATTGTGCCAATAGGGAACCTTTACTCTTTGCCCGATAGATTAAGACGAATTGGCCTACACGCTAGACTAACGACAGAATTGTTGTAGAACCCATCGAGAAATGAAAAAGAAAAGGCGCATTTTAATGGTGGTCTCGACTTGGACCTGGTTGAATATGGGGGGGGGTTCGAATCCCACTAAATGCGGACCCGCGTTCGATTTTGCTACAATGCCCCAATGCTCTTTCACTATTCAAACTATTCAAAGTAAAGAGAAATAGAAAAAGAAACATGATCATCCATCACTGGCATAGCATTACAACCTTGCAAATGTATTAATTTTTATTGCGTTCCAGTTGCTGAGTAGGATGCTAGTGGAACGAATAAAGGCGTGACTTTGCCACCAACAAAAAGCCTACTTACCTTTAAGTGAATGAGTTCGGTCAACTGGATTGTATTCACCAAATTTAAGAAGTAGGTGGGCGTAGTCAAGAAGAAAACGAACAAAAACACGACCACGTTGATAATGATGGCACGAACCCACCACAGTGTACGCGGCAAAGATAAGTTCGACCTACACCACAATCGACATTCAACAACAAAAAAGGTTATTCAATCGAAACATACAAATGCTTCATTTTACAAATATAGCTAGTTAATATTAGAATAATTATTATAAAAATATTAGTAATATATACTCACACAGCTCATGAAAAATGTATTCATTGTAAATACAAATTATTTATTTTATGCTAATCATACTGAGGATTTGACTAATGCATATAAAGTCTCATTTTCCAATTATAAGAATATTCCTAATTGTTGCTACCCCATATGGTGTATTCTGGACTACGTGCCAGTAAGCATCGAAACTAATAACAGCAGAGATCGAGTGCACAGCGGTATAACTGGGCTTTCACTAGATTCCCGTTTAGTAAATGGGTGCTAGCATACAACCAAGATGCTTAAAAGGTATTTCAAAGTAACTATTGACCATATGTAGCCGATTAGGTTTGTAAATCTGTCAACCGGCGTCAACCCTACAGAAGATCACCTCGTCAATTCCTGTAAACACTGGCGCCGTCGCAAGGTGACGATCTTCTAGCTAAGAAACTTCATTTATCCTTTCAAGTTTAATTCGCATCCAACAATATTTTCGTATAGAAATTTGAGAAGCTATGTAAACTGGAAATTAATGAAGACTCTGCCATCAACATATGTTTTGTCAAAGTAGGAAGGAGTGCATTTTTCTATCGTGTTTAAGATAATATACATTCTATTGCATAAGACCATTTCATTAGTCAATAACAAAGTTTACTTATACTCCGTGTACATGCACTGACTATTAGAATATATTTTGTTCCTACTAATTGTACAACTATTGTATACTGATGACTACGGTAACAATGTGTTTACGTGTCAGTTAATAGTTATAACATTGAATCAAATACATTGTTTGCATCAATTACACAATTCGTACCAAATGATGTCGTTCATCAACGGTGCAAAGTCAACTGACCACGTGTACGTACGCAAACGATCGCTGACAGATGAAAATCGGGCCGAATAATCGCACCACTTGCGGTAATCTCGACAAACTCTGCAATATTAAAAACGGGTCAATAGCAACAAAAGGAGTATTGATCAATGTTTAAAATTATCATCTTTTTGACAAAAACCAGATCCAACATATCTTAATCGATTCAAATAATAAACACTTTTAACAAGCACTTTAAACTCTTCTTACTCAATTTTATCTGATGCTAATAATTCTGAGGATTTTAATAATGTTTATATAGTCTCAATTTCCAATAATAGTGTTATTCCTGACTGTTCGTCCTCCAGGTAGTACATCCTGGACTTAAGCATCCAGACTAGTAACAGCAGACTTAGAGTTCACAGCGGTATAACTAGACTTTCGCTATGGTGGGTGGGTACAAGCATACACCCAGAATATTTAAAAGGTATTTTAAGGTATACGTATACCAAAAAATCCAATTAAAAGAGCCATCGGCATCGTCAATCTTCACGAACAATGGTGACGTCACAAGGATGCCGCCCACCAACCATGAAGCTGTTATTCTTCAATGTTCATTACGCTTATATATGTCGTACAAAGATGGGAAATAATGAAGAGGTGACCACGTAACCAACCAAAATGAATAAATATTTAAAAATTTTAAATACTACTGAAATGCAATAAATTTCAATTAACAATTTCCTTTTTTCTATCAAAATAAGTTTCTTAAAATATGGCATTTCAAATTTGTAACAAATATTTGTATTTTTTGAATATATAATATCAATTTATATAAAAATGATTGATAATATATTAAAGATTCTACAAGTAAGTAGTAGTTTTTATGAATGTACTTGAAAAGTAGTCAAGGTTTGAATAAAAACACTACAATTCGTTTTTGAATTGTTTGATTCAAAATAAAATATCAAAAAAGTGTGCTTACTAAAACTAATCATGTTCGCCTTCCTAAGAAATCAAAAATCAAAAAGGAAATAAAAATATTTTCTTTCAAAATAAATGCTTGATATAATTTATTATTATTTGTTCATTAATCTACTAATTTCCTTTACATTGTGTTTTAATACATGTTTACATGTATTATATAGTAGAATAGTTACGTTATTCTATATAAATAATGATCACGAATATTAGTCGGTGACGTAACCACCTCTTCATTATTTTCCGTGTTTATAAGGCAAATAAAACGATCGACCTCGATGGATTGATAAGTGTAACAAACGTAGAAGTATAACAAAGTCTCTCGGCTAAAAGTCGGCATCCTTGTGACGTGACCACGCGAAGAGGTTGCCCAATTTTTTGTTAGGATTATCTTATTAACCCAACCGCTACATATGGTATCTTAGAGTATATACCTTAAGATATTTCTTAAGTATATTGGGTGTACGCTTACATGGTTATACCGCTGTGTACACAATCCCTGTTGTTATTAGTCTCGATACCTCTCAAGACTTAAACTAGGATGCACCACGTGGAGCAGGAACAGTTAGGAATATCACCATCATTATGACACAAATCCTCAGAATCATTAGCATCTCAATATTAAATAAAATGTTGAGTAGAATTTAGTGCATATTACGTTCAAGTTGGGCACAACTAGTACATCAACTAATTTTCAATTATGAAACACACTTGACTGCTTCGATTCTCGTAGAAAATCGTACAAAAACAACGCCAATTTTTCGATTTTCCACTTTTTGCAACTCGGCTTCCATTTTCTTCACCAAATAATCGATCCGATTAGAATAGAAATCGATGGCATCGACGGGCTGTGGACACACAAACGAACAACAACAATTCATCGGCACTGGATCGTCCATAGTCTGCACCAACGTTGAATTTTGAGTGGTATCTGGAAATTGCTGTTGATCGACCTGCGAATTGGTACAATTTGAACGGGACAATTTTTTGCAAACCCAACCGCAACAACGAGGAATCAAAATGGGACGTTTTTCTTTCATATGGTATGACATTTTAGAATGGTACAATGCATCTCTGACAATATCACTTTGAAAGAAATATTAAACAAATAATTTTAAACAATCATGCTACTTGCTGATAATAAGTAGATAAATGAATTTGATTAAATTGAATAAAATAAACGTAAATATATTACTGTGATAATTCAATTAAATCAATAAGTTTTGTAACTTACACAATCAATAAAAAATCAATTTCAACAGTGGTTTAAATTAAAGTAATCGGTTATGTTAATACAGTAATAGTTTGCACACTTTAATAAAAAGTTTATAGATTTTGTGAATGCAGACACCCGAGAACGAATATTCATTGCTAAATGAACTATAAAATTTCCCATACATAATGTATAAATTAAAATACTGCAACAGTGAATAGACCTCAGTTAAATAAATCGAAAAGCCTAAATAGCGTTCAAACCAATGCTTTTCATCAAACACGAATAAATGTGGCCGTTCAAATTGCTTAATTTCACGATTAATAAATTGTCAGATTTACTTGAATAATAAAACCGCTTGGTTTTAAGTCAACCAGGAGCGCTGTACATCTGTTTCATCCTTATTTAGAATCATCAGCGGTACATAACTTTCACGTTTTACACACACACACGTAAACCCACACCCTATCTGGTGTCAGACCACCACCTCTAACCACTGAAATCTGACGATTCTAATCCGATAATTCGAAATATAATTAAAAACCCATTAATAAAACTGATACATTGTTTAACATCACCTCTATTATTATTATTATTGTATATATGTCAAAAGTATCTTCAGCATGTACATACAGATATACTCAAAAGCTGTTAACAAATAAATATAAAATAACTAAAGCATAAACATAAAACACGCCATAGAATTGTTAGACAACATACATTAACGTATAAGTAAAAAAAAAATTTGGTATAAGTAAAAACATGTGTGTGACCTGAACGTATTATAAACCAATCCATCATGCCAAGGTCATTAATTGTAATAAAGAAGATATAATGTAACCATTGTACTTATTCACTATATTCTTATTGTGGCCAGCTAGCTTCGGATTGGTTAGATTAGTTCATTTCTAATCCTTTATACGTGGAGTTATCTATAACCTAATCATTTTCAGGAAATAATATATATTACCAAAAAAGTAAAATACTTGTGATTATATATATATATATATATATATATATATATATATATATATAATAGAGGTACATACATATATGGTATATATTAATTCCATAAAACAAAACAGTACAAAACAAAAGTGTAAAGTAAAAAAATAGACAAATTTACAAATCGTAATAAGTCATAATATAAAATGCAAACTTAATGTGTGAGTAGTTTACAACAAGTATAAGACAATTTGATAGATAAATACGACATGTACGAAAATTGTAATTTATTAAACCTTAATATATATATATATATATATATATATATATAAACACCGCTAATGATATATCTAAAATACGTTAACGTTCAACACAGTACAATTATGCAATCTTCAAAACAGTCTCAATTACCAATGATGGTAATATTCCTGACAGTTTATCCTCCACGTGGTGCATCCTGGACTAGATGCCCCTAGACATCTAGACTAATAACAGCAGGGTCCGAGTGCACAGCGGTATGACGGGGCTTCTGCTACGACAGGTGAGTGTAAGTATACGCCCAGAATACTTAAAAGTTATCTCAAGGTATACATATACCGTATGTAGCCGCTGAGTTAAGGAAGATAGCACAAGCAAAAAATCATTCATTCATTCATTTCATGTTGGTTGATGACGTGGTCACCTCTTCATTATTTCCCATATTTATACGACATATAAACGATCCATTTCAATGGCTTGATAAGCGTAACAAATGTGGAAGAATAACAAAGTTTCTTGGCTGATAGACGGCATCCTTGTGACGTCGCCACAGTTCGCAAAGATTGACGAGGCCGCCTGATTGTTTGTAAGGGTTATCTCCCTTAGCCCAAGGGCTACATACGGTATACGTATACCTTTAGATACCTTTTAAGCATCCTGAGTGTATGATCGCGCCCACCCGCCATAGCGGAAGCCCAGTTATGCTGCTGTGCACTCGGACCCTGCTGTTATTAGTCTACATGCCTATAGGCACCTAGTCCAGGATGCCCCACGTGGAGGACGAACAGTCAGCAATATTACCATCATTGGAAATTGAGACTTTATAAGCATTACTCAAATCCTCAGGATCATTAGCATCCCAAGTAAAAAATCAGGTAGTCTCATCAATCTTTGCGAACAGTGGCGACGCCACAAGGATGCCATCTACCAGTCAATAAACTTTGTTATTCTTTTATGTTTGTTACGTTTATCAAGCCATAAAAATCAGTCGTTCTACATGTCCTATAAATATGGGAAATCATGAAGAGATGGCCACGTCACCAACCAAAATAAGTGAAAAATAGGTAATAATCCATATTGCATTAATTATGTCATCACTTTAATCACATACTGTAGTTATGAGTACAATTATTTGTTTAAAAGGATTATTTAATAATTTCACTTTAGCGTATGTAGATAATTTCACTACTATTATTTTTAATTATTCCCCGTTTTTCAAGGCAGACAATGAAGCAATGCCATTAGTGGAGATTTTGTGTCTGGTTAAGCAACAACAAAATATCTACTTATCAAGAAGTAATAGAGTAGTTTAAATGAAATACTATTTTTCTAAATTATTCATCACTAAAATGGCCAAATAAAAAGTGCAAAATTATTGTGCACAAATAGATATTTTGAAAAAGATTATTCCACAATGAATATAAGCATATATAGACATACATACATATACCCTAAAATACATTTTAAGTACCCTGAAAGTATGCTTGCATCCAACCACCGAAGCGGTAGGCCAGTTATACCACTGTGCACTCTTCTCCTGCTTGGGTGAACCTAACTCAGGAGGCATCACGTAGAACAGTCAGGAATAAAACCATCATTGAAAAATGAAACTTTATAAGCATTACTCAAATCCTCAGGATAGTAATAATATTAATAAGAAGAAGAGGAAAAAGAATTGTCAATCAATACACACATAAAACACAGTCAAAACATAATTTTATTTGCAAATAGCAATTTACAACAACCCAAATAAGCCTCAAAGATAATAGGAATAGAAAAATTCAATACTCATCACAATTGTTCTGATAATAGCATTATACTAATTTCACATTATGAAGAGAAATTAAATAGCCTGTTTATCGTAGTTTCTTTTGAAAATGAAGGCATGAATATAAATGAACCAATAAGAGTTAGTTAATATGGAGTAGAATATATTTTGAATAGGGATGCTGTATAAATATAATGCCGGAGTGGTCTAGCGGTACAGCGCTCGAATTCGGACCTAGGTGGGCATCGGGGTTCGAATCCCATCACCGGTCCACATTCGGCTTCGCTAAAATGTCCACTGCTGAAAGGAGCAAAAATAAATAAATAAAGAAGTGCCCATGTAACCAAATAAAAATAAATGTTTTAGTAAAATAAGAACAGCTCGAGCAGAATAGAGATAAACGTATAAGCTAATAATAACCACAAAAATGTATAGAAAAAATCGAAACATAACATAATGCATTTGCCAATCCAACGTATTACGATAAAACATTGTGGAATTTAAAAAAAATGCAATTACTGATAGATGAAATCATTAAAAAAAACACTTTCTCGTGACATACAATATCAATCAAAATTATTTTTTTTCAAAAAAAAAACAAACTTACTATTCACTTTCCAATTTGATTAACTTTGCAATATCATAACACATACGAATGTTTTCAATTGTCATGTTTGGGTAAACATCACTGTATATGCAAAAAATAATAGATTATAACATTTGCATATCAATGTTAACAAAACCCCCATATTCAAAATTTGCATTTTGTGTAATATAATTCCAACATTAGTGCATTCCATCGCACATATGCACATGACAACCAAAACTCATAAAATCCATGTTGTAATGGTAATATTACTAATAAATTAATTCTATCTTAAACAATAATCACAATAACTCAGTGTGAGCTGTCACAAGCTGGTATAAAATAATTATAAACAACAAACTAATTATTTAATAACATGCAATCTGTTGGATGGGCTTTACATTGTATTATTTACATTAAATTATAAAACAATTCATGAACTGGAAATAATTACACAATACTACAAGTGTGCAAAACAGCAGAAAAGAAGAATTGTTGCACCTGAATTGTGAATTATTAAAAACTGCCACAAACGTAAACTTTAGATGTCTAATGAAATGAAATAAAGTGGCCTAGTGGTACAGTGCTCGACAAGAACTCGGGGTAATCAGGGATACGATCTTCACGACCCGAACCAAATGGAAGACGCCTTAGTCCGACTTCTGTCAAATGTCCACTTAGTAAAAAAATGGCTTCCCGATACAGCGCTCGATTTGAACCCAGTGGACATGGGTTCAACTCTCACCACCAGTACCAAATGCAGGCACACGTTCGGCTTTAATCAAACGTTCCCCGCAAAACATTCAAAGTAATACAAATAAAATAAAATTTTAAAGAAACATGCATTCAAACAGTTACAAACAATATAAAAATATATTACTAAATAAATGAAGTGGAAATAATTCATCGAGTTTGACCTCAATCCATGAAACGCAAACAAATGCAATCATTTGATAAAAGCGTTTATTTTGACGGGAAACGCATCTTTCAGCTGTGGACATTTTAGCGAAGCTTAACGTGGGCCCGCTAGACCACCCTGTCATTTACTGCAAGCCAAATATTTAATCGACTTCAAAAAATGTTTTAAAGTGTTAATTACATCTCAAACTTCCAATATGTTGACAATACTTGAATCTGTCTATATTCATCCATTGAAACCTAGTTAATGTGCACAAAATCAGTTCAAACCTACATTAAATTTCGCTTAATCGTAATGTGTGTTTGTGTGTGTATTAATTCATCTCACAGATTACGTATTCTATTATTTTTTTATTTGGTCATTTGCATAAGTGATTTTAAACTTCACATAAATATATGTGAAAAAATGTCACACAAATGTTTATGACAGTTGATTATAACAAAAAACCAACTAAATGTTTACAAATTTGTTATATTATATTATTTTTATATTATTGTTATTATTATTATTATTGCATTTAATAGTTATAATTGAAAGCATTGGGTTCCCTCTATAATTCCAAATAAAAGCTTGGTCGTAATGTTTGTGTATGCTTGTGAGTTGCAATAACTTAAATGTCATCTGTGCCCCCTTTGTATATATATATATATATATATATATATATATGCTAAAATTTTATATTCGTAACCTACGAGGATATACGAAATGAATTCATTTCACAGTTTGCGTCTTCTTATATGTTTATTTGGAATTATGATTTAACAATTTTTTAAACATTTAATTGTCCCTGTTATAATCAACATGCGTAAAGTTTTGTGTAACACGTGATTATGGTTACCATTCTTTCATATATTTTTCAATGCTTATATATATATATATATACAATAATTTGTACAAATGAAGTGTACAATTCTGATTACTGACAATAACAATTTGTGGCCCATTAATTTTTCCTAACCGAATGATTAGATGATAAAGAATTATTGTTAATAAATGAAAAGTTACCATTTTCAAATGGATTCACTCTTAATTATAACGTAACATAGCAGTGAATAACATGGTATAAACTCCTTGTAAACTGACCTTGTTAAATCGCATGGGTGTCAATAATTTATCTGCATTTGTTAGAAGAGAAACAGTACACAGATGTATACAGTAAATAAACAGAGAGCTGTTAAAATAAGCTTGCTTATGTATCGCTATTTATTTATATTAAGCACATCTAATTTGTACGAAAACATTATTGATGTATTATCTTAGTAGTATGAGTAAAATATTTCATAAAAACTTATATTTTAATCCAGTATCATAATAAAATTCTAACTTCGGTCAGAAACACAAACATTGACAGTTCAAATAAAAATTGAAAAACAAACAAATTAGTTAGTTAAACATAAACGCTTTGAAAAAAAATCATACAAACAAAGAATGATATTTTAAATGTTATAAATATATATATATTGAATTAAACAATTTGCTTGCTTTTCTTATTGTTTAAAATGTTAATATTTACGATTTTGACCTAAAACAGAATTTTATAATAATAATGGTATAATATATAAATTTCCATATTTTTTTACTTATACTATGCTAAGATAATACTTAAAGAATGTTTACGTACAACATAGATCACATCATAAAAGGAATAAGCACATTGCTAATAATAATTTTAAATTCCAAAATTATATAAAATATGAGCACATCATAGGTATTAGTTACGAATAGTTGCAAAAAACCATAATAATTTTTTATTTTATCATTTTTATTTTCATTTGCTACTTTAAATGTTTTACTGCAAAGACATCTTTCATCATTTCAGCAAAGCAGAACGTGGGCCCAGTACTTTAGTGCCGGTTGTGGGATTTGAACGCATGCCCACCCAGGTCGAAATAGTAATTCTTTTACGAACACACAAAAACAAATTCGTTTTAAAAAGTATATTTGATATAAACATTACGCAGAACATAAAAAAATGCAAAGTCATTCGTGGATTATTTTCATGCTTAATAAACTGCCGGAAAATGTTTTCAACTCTAAATGCAACCAATCGAAAGGTGTACATATTTCAAATACACATTCCTTTTGTAAAAAAATGACTCTATCAAATGGGATTAATGAAATAATACATTCTTCTTCTTAAATAAATTTAGAAATGTAGTTTTTAAACGGAACACAACTCAGAAATATTTACAATTAGTATCTGCAATAGTTCTTCCTGATTTTTGTCATAAAATAACTGTACATGCTCCCTCAAATGTCGTACAACAATGTCTACCTACTACGAGTCAACGTAACAACCGCTCCACAAAATCTATGTTGTAAAATGTAGTGCACTCATAAATTTGCAACTAATATGTAAGGCAAATTTTCAACCTCTCACCCCCTATTTTCTGTATGTCAATTGTTGACTAAATGGGAATTTTTGTTAACGCGTCAATTTTGGGAACAAATAGCACCTCCCATTATCCCATCAAAACTAATCGCATTGCCCAAAGCACGCCAATACATGAGATACTAATGATCCTGAGGCTTTAAGTAATATTTATAGTCTCAATTCCCAATAATGATGATATTCCTGACTGTTTCTCCCCTACGTGGTGCATCCTGGACTACGTGCACATGTGCATATAGATTAATAACACCAGGGACCGAGTGCACCGCGATATAACTGGACTTCCCCTAGGGCGAGTGGGTGTAATCATACACCCAGGATACTTAAAATTCATTTCATTCATTTTGGTTGGTGACGTGATCACCTCTTCATTATTTCCCATATTTATACGACATGTAGAACGATCAATTTCGATAGCTTGGCAAGCGTAGACAAACGTGGAAGAATAACAAATTTTCTTGGCTGATAAACGGCATCCTTGTGACGTCGCCACTGTTCGCAAAGATTGACGAGGCCGCCTGATTTTTTGTCAGGGTTATCTCCCTTAGCCCAAGGGCTACACATGATATACGTATACATTTAGATATCTTTTAAGTATCCTGGGTGTATGTTCGCACCCACCCGCCGTAGCGAAAGCCCAGTTATACCGCTGTGCACTCGGACCCTGCTGTTATTAGTCTAGATGCCTAGGGGCACCTAGTCCAGGATGCACCACGTGGAGGACTACCACTCAGGAATATCACCATCATTGGAAATTGAGACTTTATAAGCATTAGTCAAATCCTCAGGATCATTAGCATCCCGATACTTAATATATGTAGCCATTGTCCAAAAGGAGATAACACTGAGAAAAAATCAGAAAGCCTCGTCAATCTTTCCGAACAGTGGAGCCGTCACAATGATACCGTCTACAAGCCAAGAAACTGTTACTTTTCTACGTTGGTTACGCTTATATATGCCGTATAAATATGGAAAATAATGAAGAGGTGACCACGTCAGCAATGAAGATGAACTCGAATACAGTACCAAATATCCACCTACGCAAATTATAAATTGATATCAAAAATAAAATCATATTGTCTTAAAAATCCACTTCAATATGTTGATCGATTTGAGTTCAAGAAGCCCTCTTTGCAATACTGAACACGTGAGCACATACCATATTAAATAGAGAGAAAGAGAAAAAATAGTAACACGTACAACAAAACTATAATGTCACAACTTTAGAAGTGGTAAAATTAGCACGAATTCTTATTTAGCAATGGATATTCTAAAAGAAAAAAAAGGTCATACAAAACAACTTACGAGAAATGTTTCAATATCAACTTGCGATCACAATTTGAACGAGATACACCCGAAATCATCAATGTTTTTTCACACTGTAAGCAAAAAACATATTATTTACCGTTAAACAATACGTGTATTTTGTTTCAACAAATATCAAAAAAATGAGATTATAAGAAGAACTGACTCTTGTCCACTGATTGACATCATTACAATTAGATGAAGAAAATTACTTGGCCAAATTCTACGTTTACCGCACCCGAACTACAAGTAGATACGGTTTTGAAATGAACAATTGAAAATGGTTGGAGTAGCTAACAGAAAACGGGGCTAACAACCATGTGGGACAATCTCACTGGGGAGATCAAACAATGCACGTTTGGCAAAATGGTCGAACACATGGAAAAATTTTGTTTTCCCATGTTTGTTGTGAATTGCGAGGCTTTTTGTTGTAACTATTATCTTATTGCCCCATACTTATTTTTTCAAGCACAAAAGGGTTTCGTAATGCAATATATTTCAAACAATGTATACTCTTAATTTTAAGTAAAAATTGATAAAGTGAATATCTGCATCATCAGCTTGACAACTGTCGCAGTTATGTTTAAATCTACTTTTCAAATTCAAAAATAGACACTTGTTTAAGTTGATGTGTGTAAAGACAAAATAAAAATGCTAGTAATTCTAACAAAAATCATTGATGCAAATTCATTCTCAAGTATATTTCAATGACACATAGATTAATAGCTTGAGCGGTGTGTATACACAACAATAAATAAATAAATAAATCTCTATCAGTGTTCCAATTTTAGACAGATGAAGAAATGGATGACGCAAATAGATGAAAAATGTTCATTAAAAGATACATCTCTATTTTTGATCGAATAATAATTTTGAAATACTTTGTTCGAAATATTGCATTTTGAAATGCAAAAAGATAACACAATGCTACGTTTTGTTCGCAACGCAAAACGGTTTATTTCCGTTTATTATTATATACATACCAATAATTGATTTATAAATTGTAACATATCATTTACAAGAATCCAGACATTTTCTGGTAAAGTCTTAATTTCCAATGATGATTATATTCCTGACTGTTTGTCCTCCATGTGGTGCATCCTAGGCTAGATGCTGAAAGGCATCAAGACTAATAACAGCAGGGACCGAGTGCACAGCGGCGACGTCACAAGAATGCCATCTATAAGCCAAAAAACTTCGTTATTTTTCTACGTTTGTTACGCTTATCAAGCCATCGAAGTGTCGATTGCTATGCCGTATAAATATGGGAAAGGTGACCACGTCATGAAGCAAAATGAATATATAGTAGTCCGGGACAAGGGAGATTATCCTTACATAAAATAGGGCTGTCTCATCAATCTGTTCTAACAGTGGTGCCGTCACAAGGATTCCGTCTATCAGCGTACATTTCTATATTTATAAAGCCGTTGGAATTGATCATTTAATATGCTGTACAAATGTAAAAATAATCAAGGAGTGACGATGTGCAATTGAAATCTAGCGGTCCAGCGCTCGACTCAAACCAGCGTTGGCACAAATTCGAATCCCATCACCGGCATTAAATAGGGGATCGACGTTGGGCTTTGCTAAATTGTCCAATGAAAGATGTTTTGTGTAAAATACTTAAATAAACAAACATAATTGAACTAAATTAGCTAGTAAAATACTAACTGAAATAAATTTGAAATTCAAATACCAAAATTGGATGTATTATGTAAAGCTAACATTGCAAAAACTACTTCAAGCAATTAGCGTATATTTTAAAAACATTGTATTGGTTTGATTTAAAGTGTAGAATAGCCAACACGCATAATAACTTATAATACAAGTAATAACATTTTTTCGTTTAGAATTGACACAGTTAGTTTGATATACTACTGGTTATATAGCCTCATTTTCAATAAATGATTGCCACACAGCATAACATAACATAAGTTGGTAGCTGAGTCACCCCTTCATTAATTTCAAGTTCGTATATCAACTCAAATTCCTATACAGAGGTTGTTGAGACCGAATTAAACTTGAAGGGGGATAAATGAAATATCTTAGCTAGAAGATTGTATCCTAGTAATGACGTTATAGGAATTAACGAGGCTGAGTTCTTTGGGGTTGACGCCAGTTAACAGATCCACAAGCCTAACCGGCTACATATAATAAATGAATATCTTGAAATACCTTTTAAGCATTTTGAATGTATTCTAACGCCCATTCGCTGAGCGGAAATCCAGTAAAAGCTCAGTTACACCACTGTGCACTCGGTCCCTGTCTTGATGACTGTTGGCATCCTAAACTGGGTTCCCATAAGTGGCTGGATTGATAAGATCAGGGACTGAATGTACAGCAGTATATCTGATCTTTAACTGGACTCTTGCTGACTACATGGGTGCTAACAACCAAGATGTTTAAAAAGTATCTCAAGTGAACTATTTACCATATATAGCCAGGTATGCTTGTGAATATGTCAACCCCCAATTCCCTCTAAACAATCGCCTCATCATTTTTTTCTTACAAACCACTGTTACCGTCAAGAGAAAGCGCTCTTCTAGCCAAGGAATTTCATTAAATGCATCGGACAACCTATTGGTATAAGCAACCTTGGAGTTAAAAAAGATGTGTTGTTTGCTGTTGCAATGTTTTACAATAAACACTCTCCAGGACAAGCATGTAATAGAGTCAACACAACCACGAATCCAACACTATTCCCCAGTCAAATCTACCAATTCTACTGAAAATGCATATAATTTGCAAAAAGATGAAAAACACGAGAAAGGTATGACATTATATGATGAAAAATAATACACTACAGGTCTAATCGATAAATGTTTCTTTTTGCACGAAAAAATATTTGAACTTGTTATTTAAATGTACATACACAATGAAGTAAATTGATAGTTTATTAGTTTTGTTCAATTTTAACCAATGAAATTGTATTTGTTTATAGAAATAATGAAGTAAAAATATTGACCTCGGGTGCGGTTCATTTGATAAATCAAAATATGCTTACTATACAATTGATCATTTCCATTTATTGATTTTATTATCTTAAATGCTATCTATTGATTAATTGGATAGAGATGAAGCATGATAAGTAATAAAACTATATTACATACAGCCTACATGCATAACAGTATATATACAGTATATATATATATATATATATGTAATTAAAAAAACGTTAAAAGAGTATCAAATTCAACACCATTATAAATATTGTTTTAATATTAGGTAATCAATCTGTCAAAATAGATATGTTTAAATTTTATAAGTTATAATAATTGTAAACCAACTTTAGAAAATAGACAAGATAAAAACTTGATTTTTTAAATTAAAACAGATAAAAAATATAACTATAAATGCATTCCACTATATTTTTTGAACAAGTCACCAGAAAATAATCATCATCATCCTATATTAGAACCCTCCAATTTACGACTAAAGATTGACCAATCCAATGCTCAGTTAAGTAATTCATTTAGACAAGAGGGGCTTGGCATAAATAAAACTACTGGTTCTGTAGATATTTTGGCTGGTCACCAGATAATGTGCACATTGTAGAACTGCTTACACTTGTGGTTCAATTTGCACAAATTACACGTGCGATTTAAATATTTTAAGATTTGAATGCAATTTGGACCCCTAAAGAAATGCATTCATGTATAAAATGTGTACATGCATGCCGCATAGAACATAGAAACTTTGGTGTATAGCAATAGAAAGAAAGTACCAATACACTTGGGTGGTGAATTAAACATACATACACTATTATTGCTATTAATAATGCTGTATAAGTACTTCTAACAGACATTTTCTATTTTTTATGTTCTAATTAAAATTTGCATCAAGTTGGTTATTCTTGAAACAGACTAATCGTCAAACAATATAATACAACGTCTTGAACAATTCATTGAACAACACTACTAGAAAATGCTTATTGCAATAAGATGAATTAGTCATTAATTCATCAATAAAAATAATAAGTGTCAAAAATCAGTAATCTAAATACATTTCGTATCAATAATACATGGAGAATATTACGTAATTCTAATCGTTGATTATTAGAATTGTCACATTCACTCGATTTTAGTCAACTAGGAGCTATGTACAGCTGTTTCATCCTTGCTTGGAGTCATCAGCAGTGCATACCTATCAGGTCTCAGTAACGAACTCGAACCAACGCCCTCTCTGATGTTAGGATGATGCCTGAGCCACAAATGTTTGAAAGTGACCCTGTAAATTTATTATTTATAGTAAATCTGATCAGTCCTAATTATTCACTGTCCTCAAATGCCATACGTTACTACCGCAAACACGCAAGTGAATGATCCCTTAAACTAGAGATTTTAATAAAAATTGATTTTTTCAAAATACTTGAAGAAATGATAATGATCCTGAAGATTTAAGTAATGTTCATAAAGTTTCGATTTCCAATGATATTCCTGACTGTTCGTCCTCTACCTTGTGCTTCCGGGACTAGGTGCTTCTAGGCATATACACTAAGAACAACAGGAACAGAATGCACAGCGGTATAATAGGCTTCCCTATGGCGGATGGGTGCGAGAATACACCCAGGATACCTAAAAAGCATCTTAAGGCAAACGTAAACCATATGTAGCCGTTTGACTAAGGGAGATAACCCTGATAAAAACTCAGGCGGCTTCGTCAATCTTTGTGAACAGTGGCGACATCACAAGGATGCCGTCTACCAGTCAAAAAACGTTGTTACTCCTTTGCATGTATTTCGCATATCAATTCATCGGAGCCGAGCATTTATTTGGCATATAAATATAAAAAATAATAAAGAGGTGACCACGTCACTAATCAAAATAAAATGAAAAAAATACTTAGAAATTTTTTAAAGCAAATCATAATTGGTAAATACAAATCTATCAAAATGCTTAGATTTAAAAACTAAATTCAACAAATCAATGTACTATTATACACTTTGAAGTAATCTAGTTAACGAAATAATATTTAAAAAAGTATCTGGATGCTAATGATCCTGAGGATTTGAGTAATGCTTATAAAGTCTCAATTTCCAATGATGGTGATATTCCTGACTGTTCGTCCTCCACGTGGTGCATCCTGGACTAGGTGCCTCTAGGCATCTAGACTAATAACAGCAGGGTCCGAATGCACAGCGGTATAACTGGGCTTCCGCTACGGCGGGTGGGTGCAAACATACACCCAGGATACTTAAAAGGTATCTAAATGTATACGTATATTATATGTAGCCCTTGGGCTAAGGGAGATAACCCTGACAAAAAATCAGGCGGTCTCGTCAATCTTTGCGAACAGTGGCGACGTCACAAGGATACCGTCTACCAGCCAAGAAACTTTGTTATTCTTCCACGTTTGTCTACGCTTGTCAAGCCATCGAAATCGATCGTTCTACATGTCGTATAAGTATGGGAAATAATGAAGAGTGACCACGTCACCAACAAAATGAATGAATGAATCTGGTATCAACATAAACCAATTTTTTTTTTATGAAAATTACATTATTACCCAACCAAATATAAACAAATCTGTGTTGTATTAATATTAATAGCGAATTCATTAATCAAAATAAACTAATACCAGTAATCCTTCTAATATCTAAGCATTATTCTACAATGATAATAAGCAGCCGATGCCATTGTACTGGTTGTATTCAAAATAAATCACTTTATTTTTTTTAAATTTTATGTTTATTACTTTGAATGTTTTACGAGAAACATGTTTAAGCAATGGACAGTTTAGCAAAGCCGAACATGGAGCCTGCATTTTAGTGGAATTCGAACCCGGATGCTCATCGAGGTCCAAATTCGAGCGCTGTACCGCTAGACTACCCCGGCTCTCTGAACTAAGATCATGTGTAGTACCTGTTCTTCATACTTTTAAAAGAAAGAACATATTTTACTTATTGTAAAAATTCATTTTGTATATTTTCTAATATATATGGTCACGTGTTCATATTTACATATTATATATATATATATCAGAATATCAACTGATCGCTTTGATCACTTTTAAAACTGTAACAAGTGTACAAAAATAACAGTAAGTGATATTCTTCTAACAACCCTACCTTTTGTAAAAATAGACAAGGTCGTTTGATTATTTGTCGAAGTTATTTACCGCCTCCTAGTCTAGCAGCTGCCTGTAGTATACTTAATCCTTGTTAGTGCCTTGGATGTAAGTAGGGAAAGAGTCCAAACCAATGTCCATACATCTACGTTAATCTAGATTCACAATGAATCATGTAGAGCGTAGCAATCACAATTATCAATACCATCATCATCATCATTGAAAATTGAAATTCTACAACAAAATTTTGTTATTCCTATACATTTGTTACGATTATCAAACCATTGAAATCGATCGTTTAATATGCCGTACAAATGTAGAAATAATGAAAAGGTGACACTACGTCACCAACCACCATAACCATTAGTCAAATGCCTAGGATGATTAGCATATTTTATTAAATAAAAAATACTAACTGATTCAAGCTCAACCTTTTTTATTATTTGAATTTTAAATAAGTACATTGTACAAATAAATAATTAAATCATAAATTAATTAATTAATTAATTTTTATATCACATGATTTCAAATCATATACTTAATTGGTCAGTAAATATTCCGTTTAGTCCAAGATATTACTTCAAAACATGATCTATTTTACACTATTGATTATTTAAGTATTCCAGGCGTTCATTGGCTAAGCACTGTAACAGTGACTGCACTATTATTTAAATGCTCATAAAAAAACAGTTCTTTTTTTTATAAAAATGGGATCAATGCAAATACTAAAACTTATAAAATAAATGTGCCTAGTATATTGGAAAATGTTACATTTCGTCAGATCATTGACAAATATGGCTTTTAACAACGAAAACCAACAAATTCAAATGTTGGTGACAAGGCCAAGTTAAATGGTACAATGGATGTTGATGATCCTGATGATTTGAGTAATGCTTATCAAGTTTCAATTTCCAATAATTAAGATATTCCTGACTGTTGCCTTCACGTGGTGCATCGTGGACCAGTTACTCCCAATCATCTAAACTAACACAGCAGGAACCGAGTGCAGTGGTATTATTGAGCTTCTGTTTCGACGGTTGGGTACAAGCATACGACCATCATACTTAAAATGTATTCCAAGGTATATGTAGTCGTTGGGCTAAAGGAGATAACCATGACAAAAAATAAGGTGACGCCGTCAATATTTGCTAACAAGGACGCCATCTAACAGTCACGTCTATTAAGCTGTCGGATTCTCAACGTTGGTAACAGTCACATGACGTAATAAACGTACAAAAATAACTAAGTTTTATGGCTGATAAACGACATCATAGTGACGGCGCCAAAGTTCGCAAAGATAGACAAGACCGCCTGATTTTTGCCAAGGTTATCTTCCTTAACCCAACGTCGAGGCAAAATATACATATAGCGTAAGATACCTCTTAAATATCCTAGGTGTATGCTTGCACCCACCCGCCAAACCGGAAGCCCAGTTATACCGGTGTACACTCAGTCCCAGTTATTATTAATCTGGATGCCTATGGGTAATGCTTATAGTCTCAATATAAAGTGCAAACTTAATGTGTGAGTAGTATACAATAAGTATAAGACAGTTTGATAGATAAATACGAGATGCAGGGAAATTTTAATTTATTAAACCTTAATAATATATATATATACAATATATATATATATATATATATATAAACACCGCTAATGATATATCTAAAATACGTTAACGTTCAACACAGTACAATTATGCAATCTTCAAAAAAGTCTCAATTGCCAATAATGGTAATATTCCTGACTGTTCGTCCTCCACGTGGTGCATTCTGGACTAGGTCCCCCAGGGCATCTAGACTAATAACAGCAGGGACCAAGTGCACAGCGGTATAATTGGGCTTCCGCTACGGCGGGTGGGTGTAATCATGCACCCAGGATACCTAAAAGGTATCTAAAGGTATACGTATACCATATGCATCCGTTGGGCTAAGGGAATAAAACATTATTATTATTATTATTATTATTATTATTATTATTAGATGCTAATGATCATGAGGATTTGAGTAATGCTTATAAAGTCTTAATTTCCAATGATAGTGATATTCCTGATTGTTCGACCTCCACGTGGTGCATAGGTCAAATCTTCAGGATGATCAGTATATTGAAATTATCAATATAAACAAGTGTTAACCCTTCAATTCAATTATAAATACATGGGATCATAATAATCCTGAGGTTTTGAGTAATGCTTGTAAAATCTCTAATTTCTAATGATGGTGATATTTCTAACTATCCCTCCTCCATGTAGTACATCCTGGACCAGGTGCTCATTGGCAGTAAAAAAATCAAATAAAAATATTAGAAAACAATTGTTTGGAATTAAACGAAAAAAGTGCAATAAGTAGTATTTTTGTTTCAACTAGAATTGCCTATTCATAAATGTAACACATACAAAATCGCAACTCACAAACATGGTCGAATTAGTAGTTTCATCGCGAATTCTTTTGGAAAAGTGAAGCATGAATACAAAGGCCAAAATAAAGTACAAAAATCCAAACAAACTGTGTATCCACAGAAAGGGCGATTTGGCTGATACATTTGAAATTGTAGTTACTCCAAACTGATGCAAATCGGGAGCTAAAGTATAGTCGAAATCAAATAGCTTTTAGTACTGTTACTGCTGCTACTACTATTACTCCTACTACTACCACAACTCCTACTCCTCCTCCTCTTCCAACTACTACTACTACTACTACTATTACTACTTCTACTACTACTACTATTACTACTTCTACTGCTACTACTACTACTACTACTACTACTACTACTACTACTACTACTACTACTACTACTACTTTTTTCTACTACATTTTTCTTGAAATTTTAGTACATACCACAAAAAATATTAATTGTTTAAAAAGATTATTTTATTAAACAGTAAAATATAATTTACATTGAAAGTTATATACTTTTAATTCAATTTTTCTCATTTTAAAACTTAAAAAATTTTAGTAATTGTTTATTTTTAAAGCATTGAATCTTCTTTATAATACCAAATAAAAATAATGGAAGACGTAAACTCTAATATGAATTCATTGCGTATATTCTTTTCAACCACAAACATGAAATTTTATATATATATATATATATATATATATATATATATATATATATATATATATGAAGGGAGGGTACAGTTGACATTTCAGTTAGTACAAATCACTAGCATGCACAAACACAAACACTGCAAACCAAACATCAAATCAACTTCAAAAGTTGTTTTAAAGTGCTGATTGCTTCTCAGACTTCCAATATGTTGACAATCCTTGAATCTGTTTATATTCATCCATTTGAAACCTAATTTGTGTGCACGAAAACCGGTTTTCACTATAATGAACTTAGCTTAGTCGTAATTTTTTTTTATTTTTATTTATTTTTATTTTTATTTTATGTTTTCTACTTCGAATGTTTTACAAGAAACATTTTTCAGCAGTGGACATTTTAGCGAAGCCGAACGTGAGCCCGCATTTTAGTGCCGATGATGGGATTCGAACCCATGCCCACGGAGGTCCGAATTCGAGCGCTGTACCGCTAGACCACCCCGGCATGTTTGTGCATGCTAGTGATTTGTACTAACTGAAATGCCAACTGGACCCTCCATTATCTATATATATTCACTGAAATTTCATAAATGAATTTTTCAAGTCAATTTGATGATGAACTTCTACTTTCTGTCACTGACAACAATATACCAAAATGAATATATTTTACAGTTTGCATCTTCTAATAATTAAAAGGATCAATATGTGCAGCTCCAATTTCATGTTGATTTTAGTACGCTAGGTCATCTATATGCGCATCTACAGTGTATACAGTGCTGTAAATCTATCAATTGTTCTGCCAATCATCATCGACAATGAGACACATCACAATCCAAACAACGATAACTGATTAATGAAAGAAACTTTAGCCAACCAACCAGAGTTAAGTTTATTTAAGTTTCGGCCATATTCATTGCTAATTATAGGCTCAATGTGTCTGAGTGGCAAGTAGTACAACGTTCGACTTGGACCTTGAATCGCACTACCAGCACTAAACTGCGGGTCGACATTCAGCTTCGCTAAAATGTCCACTACTGAAAGATGCATTTCCTGTGAAACGTACATAATAGTAAATATACATTAAAAAATAAAATAAATGTATCTTAACTAAAGAATTCAATCTGGTTATAATAATTTCATTTTCATTGACTGTAATTGATAACGGTAGATTAAATAATCGAATTCGATAGCTTCAAAGGCGTGACATACGTAAAAGAATAACGACATTTCTTCGATAATAGACGGTATTTTTGTGACGGCGCCACTGTTCGCAAAAATTAACGGGGCCGCTGGCTCTTTTAATAGGATTATTTCCCTTAACCCAAAGGCTACGTATAATACACAAATAGCGTAATTATTCTGGGTGTATGCTCGCACCCATCAGCCGTAGCGGAAGCCCAATTATACCCCTGTGCACTCAGTCCCTACTTTTATTAATCTGCATGCCTATGGGTTAGGCAGTCCAAGATGCTCCATGTAGAGGAATAACGGTCAGAAATATCATAAACATTGCAAATTAAGACTTTATAAGCATTATTCAATTCATTAGCATCCTGGGATGCTATTTTTAAGGAAACATCTTTCAGCAGTGAACATTTAAGCGAAGCCAAACGGAAGCCCGCATTTTAGTGAGTCGGTGATGGGATTCGAACCCATGCCCATGGAGGTACAAGTTGAGCGCTGTACCGCTAGACAAATGCAAGGAAATTGACAAAAACTGCGCGCATGAGCGAACCCGATTAAAGATTGTCGCAAGCTTCAACCCGCTAAAGTGAAATAGCGAGCTTCCACCCGGAGTCAGAACATTCGTGATCATTCTGAACCCGGCGCCACGCAAAGCTTATAAAGTCTCAATTTTTAATAATAGTGATATTTTTAACTGTTCCTCCTCCATGTGATGCATCCTAGACCAGATGCCAACAAGTATCTAGAGTAATATCTGGGCTTTCACTAGATTGACGTTCAGTAAATGGGTGCTAGCATGCACGTACGGTGCTTAATAAGTACCACATGTAGTCGGTTAGGCTTGTGAACCTTAAAGAAGATTGCCTGGTCAGTTCCTGTGAACACTGGTGTCGTCGGAAGGAAGTGGTCTTCTAGCCAAAAAAATTCATTTATCCCCAACCCCAAAAAAATAAATTCGCGTCCAACAACCTTTTCGTATATGAATTCGAAAAGCTATTCAAATTTGAAATTCATGAAGAGGTAACTCTGCCACCAAGTCATATATGTAGTGCTTTAACTTACAGTGTAACGTTCCGTGAATATTGACGGGCAAAATGAAGACAATAGACAAAACCATAATAATTCCCATGTAGGCGATGAGATATTGCATAAAACGCAAATAGTGAACAGCATCAAGACCAGCTCTGGACTGTAAATCTGATTTGCTTGAAGAAAAAAAAGGAATTATACGTGTAATTCAAATTATATACAATAATAAATAAATTAATTAATTACACCTACCTTCCTTCGACATACTTTTTTTAATACAAAAACGTACATGTTGAAATATGTTGTACAACTTAATTTATTTGCAAATCGCCAAATACGTGAAATATTTCATTATTATTGATTTACAAAGTATTATTATGAGTACCGTAAGCTATAACAAATGACTATTGTGAAGTTTATTTAAATTCAACACTCAAATGGTTTATTTTCTAATATACATTTGGTATAAAATCACAATTTATTGCACGCTGTGAGCTAGCAACTACCAATAATAACCTGTCATATACAAATCAGTCATATGACATACTATAATTGACACTGATTACATGATGTTAAAAATAATAAAAACAAGAAGATTCATCATCATCGGTGATAAACACACCCCCCACCGGTTATTATCGCCCAGGCTAGTCCAAATTACCAAGTATGCAGAAACATCAACATTACGATGTACACTTGAGTTATGTTGACTTTAAATGTTGATTACACCCCAAATTAAACCTCTCCAATGATCCCTATTAACTGCAAACGGTAAACAGACAAACGCCCAATTAATCAATTGATTTAAATGACGGGGCTTAGCATAAATAAAAAGACTAAGTTCGCGTGCTTCAATGTCCGTCCAAATTATGTGTTGGTCACCCGGTTTTCTCTTCCATCCGGGTAATGAATGGGCTCATAGCTTTTCCGGTTGGATGAGTGGGCAATCTACGTAAAACATGGCCAACAAATGTTAAGTGTCTTACAAACATATGGAAATGGTTGAAATATATTATTAGTTATTAAACGGTTGCATTCAATAGAAGACAGCGAACGAAACCGTATGGAACTTAAACAGCTTTGCTCAAACTAAACATGCTTTTGTATATTCATTTGGGTGAGTCCGAATTTTGAAAATATAAAGTAGAATAGAACGAAATAAACTCTTAAATATTCTATCCTTGGTTATAATACAAATATTATTTTTGTTCCATAAAAGTTTACATAAACAACGACATATCTCTAAAAAGGTGAATCTTTTGTTACCTGTGACAAATCCTAGAAATAAATTACCATCAACAGTGATTTCTAAAGGGGACATTCGCTGTTTTTAGTATTAAAATATAAGCCATATTTCTCTAAGGCTTCTTGAGTAACTGAAAAGGCATTTTGCAAATTTCCTCAGTTTCTACCTTCAAAACGGCACCGTCTGCATATTGAAAACCCGCCATTTTGAAACTATTGTAAATTTTACAAACCTCAAACGACTGGATAACTTATCAGAAATGACATCCACTACAAAATTGAAGAGTGCCGGCACTCTGCTAAAAGACATCCTTAGCGGACGAATATCAATAGTAATAATATTGTGTATGAAAACCGATTTTATAATATTCTGGCAAATGTTATACACTGAATTTCATATAACCACTGATTTAGAATTCATTTACAATATTTTTCTATAAATTTAAATAATATTCATTTATAAATATACTTATTTAAAACATTTTCTTTATATATATATATATATACAAACAAGACAAAATTTGATGCTGATACAAATCATAAAATATCTTCATAATCCTTTTTTTTTAAATAATATCCAATCAACTATTCATCTTACTTTATTTAGCGCTAACCCAATTTAACAAAAGTATTTTCATATACACTATTGATTAGTTCATAGTTCATTGAGGTAGTTTTTACCGTGTTTCAGCAGCTAAAGCGTCGAAATTAAAATTAGACAAGCAGAGGTATAAATCCAATCAACAGACAATAATAACAATGTATTCTATTGACTTTGGGATGCTTATGATCCTGAGGATTTGACCAATATTCATAAACTCACAGGTTCCAATAATGATGATATTCCTAACTATTCAACCTCCATGAATGCATCCTGGACAAGGTGCCCACAGACATCTAGACTAATAACAACAGTGACCGAGTGCACAACGGTATAACTGGATGTATACTATGGCAGGTGGGGTATTTAACGTATGTGTTATACCATATGTAGCCCTTGAGTTAATGAACATAATCCTGACAAATAATCAGGCGGCCTGGTCAATAGTTGCAAATAGTGGTGACGTCATAAAGATGCCGTCTACCAGCCAAGAAACTTTATTATTCTTGTACATTTGTTACGCTTATCAGGCCATGAAAGTGGACCGTTTTTGTATACCGTATAGATAAGAAAAATAATGAAGAGGTGACTACGTCACCAAACATAATGAAATGGATCTCTCTTTGAGAATATTGTATTATATATATATTTATATATATATATAATTTCTAAAACTAAAATCACACAAAATCATAATTTAAACACTACTACAATATAACGATGTTTTTATATGCAGCTGACAGTATCAGGCTGTTCAACCGACAAAGGAACTCATTAACGGACGGTTTTGACTAAAATCCGTATTCGCAAGGCAGTTGAGACAAGTCGTTGTTACTGTGTCTCCTAATCTTTTCCAATACAAGTGACCCTATCAAGTGAACAAACTTCATCGAGTATAACTCTTACAATAGACACAAAATTATATGAAACTTTCAAAAAATAATAATTAGTGTTTGAAACATTATTTAATATTACATAACTAAAACAAAATCACAATAAAGGTACAAAACTAAAAATCAATTAATAAATAATTCATTTATTACATTGATTATGATAGTGTATAACAATGGAACGAAATAAAATAACGTAATAACGTAAAAATTTCTACACATATTGAACTGGAAAAATATTAAAACTTAATATACCTAGTAGTGTAATTAAAATTCGAATAGATGGATGATAAGAAACAATACAACAGTGAGTTTTACAATTACGTAAAACTATTATCATTACTACTACTGGGTAGACCAATACATACATATACATTTTTAAATAAAACATTCAACAATCCACAAGTATATCTATTAAGTACAATAAAACAAAAGATGTGTGTAAATAAAGAACTCCTTATCAAATCCTTGAAACACAAAATCTATTTATTTTTTTTCTCATTCAACACATTTTTCTTAACACTACAAGCGTCGAGATATTATCATATGGTCCACCTACATCCACGTAGGTGATGCTAGTATACACCCATGGTGCATAAAACGTATACCGTATACTATATGTAACCAGTTAATCTAGAAAAATAGGCTTCAGGTCCCTGTACATTCATTATTTTCATTTTGGCTAGTAACGCAATCACCTCTTCATTATTTTCTATATTTATACGACATATAAACGATCGACTTCGGTGGCTTGATAAGCGTAACACAACATGAAAGAATAACAAAGTTTACTGGTTGGTAGATGGCATCTTTGTGACGTCAGCGCTGTTTGCAAAAATTGACGAGGTGGCCTGATTTTTTGTCAGTATTATCTCCCTTAGCCCAACGGCTACATATGGTATACATATACCTTAAGATACCTTTTAAGTATCCTGGATGTATGCTCGCATTCGTTTATATATCGTATAAATATGATAAATAATGAAGACCACATCACCAACCAAAATGAATGAATGAGTTTCATTAGTCAGTTCTATTTTGCACCTTACACCTTCAAAAATTCATTTACATATATTTAAAATTTTATTTTAATGTGTTGCAACATTGTGTACTTGGAAAGAAAAATTGAAATGATAGGATTTGGATTAAACAAAAAACAATTCTAACAAAATACATTTGCCATCTGAAATTTATCATCATTCATTCAAACATTGTAATCACTTTTTTTACTTACGATAAAGTAAAGAACTTCACAATCCACGATCGTAAACTCTTAAAAATAAAATAAAATGTATATTTTACATATCAATTGTGTAAAGTATTTTCACTGGTATAAATGTTACAATTTCTAAATATTAATAATTCTCAAGGTTTCAATTTTGTTTATAAAGTTTCAATTTCTGATTATATGTAACGCTTCTGATTATAGCTCCAAGTGGTGCATCTTGTATCTTTAATAACACGGCGAAGACCAACTTCATACCAGTGGGCTTCAGCTTGAGTAGATGGTGCTGGCATACACCCAAAATGTTTAAGAAATAATTAGGAGTAGATCGTATAAGTCCGCCTAAAGAGGATAGGAAATAAACCGATCTAACCAGTCCAAAGCTTGGATAAAGAAGTAGGGTTTGCGCCATTAAGGGCATTCGTCAGTAAAACTCCATAATAGTCATAATGCTTCATATTGGTTACATAAACGAGATGGCGTCCTCCATAAGCGACGCGCACAACCCTTACCTACATCATATAGTAACAGACGAGCCAGACTGAAGAAATACGTCCAATTAATGGAGATGTATCAAAGGAAAGTTGAGAGTGGGCACTTTAAACATTAGATCGTCAACAGGTAAAGAGAAATAGCTAAACTAATAGATATAAGAAAGTTGGGCATACTGTGCCTCCAAGAGACTGCCTTCTCAAATAAAATTGCTTTGTCAGTGGCTCTAAACAGACATATACGAATGAACAACTAAGTTACTACAATATCAACACTGTCTGCTTTCCACTAAATATGATTAAATTGTCCAAAATTGTTTATCAAGTTATCAGCGTGTTGACTAAAATGTTTTCTGTCATAATTAGCGTCTTCACGCCATAATGCCACCAATAATTAGAGTATAAAAACTTGTCCAATTTTATGAGCAAATCCTGAACTGGCCCTCTAAAGAAATTGTGCAAACGGTGTTTGAAGGACAGAAAAAGGTGAAATTACGGTCGGGTGCAATACCGTTCTTGTGGACATATTTTTCTACTATCATTTGACAATATTTTGTTCAAATTGTAATATACATTTTATTCATCCCAATTTTGGTTAACAAACGCTGGTTTAGAATGCGGTTGTTTCAACAGGATTCCAAATTGTTCAAACCTAAATCCAAGATCGGTAACTTGGACTGGTCGCTACTCACAAACAGTAACTACGCTGTTCAGTTTTTCCAAATATTTTTAACAATTTCCGTTGTTGCCATAAAATCAGATGTTTCGAAACAACACATTAATACAGCTTCTTCCTTTAGTCAACTCAAAAATTACAAATTAGCGGTCTACTTTTTTATCGCTATTCTTTATTTGTCAACGTTTTGACAGGAAACGGGCATCTATCAGCAGTGGACATTTTAGTAAATCCGAACGTGGAGCCGCATTTAGTGGACCGGTGGCTGACTTCAAACCCATGCCCCACCCAGGTCCAAGTCGAGCGCTGTACCACTAGACCACCCCGACAATTGTTGTCGTTTTCTTCTTTTGGGAAATAGTAAAGCAGGACTATTCTGCATGGAATTGCAAACGAATTACAAGGATAATCAAAAATATGGGTAATTTATAAGGACAGTATGAAGATCGACAAAACATTGGAGCAATTTAGCATGGTGTTAATCAAGTAAGAGGCAAATCGTTCTGTATTTGAAGTAAAAACAGATTGCTCTATTTTAACCACATTAGTAATAATTGTAACTAAACAGACCAGTCCCTACTTAGGACATAACTTATTATAATCTGCTCAAACTCTGCCAAAACATTCAAAAATCGATAAAATTATGTGCATTTATGAAAATATCACTGCAGCATATTGAAAACATCCTTAAAATTATAACACAATTACCACGGTACAACTAATTTTTTCCATTGTGGCTAGTAACATAGTCACCTCTTCATTATTTTCACATTTGTGCAAAAAATTGAACAATCAACTCCGACGGATTTATAAGTATACAAACAAACAAGGTTCCTTGGCTAGTAAACAGCATACTTGTAACGGCGCCATTGTTCGTAACTATTGACAAGATCGCCTGATCTTTTGTCAGAATTATTTCTCTTAGCCCAATAAACTTTATACGCATCTACGAAGCTGCCAAAATTGCAATTTTAAGCATAAAATGGAGCACACGTCCATAAAAAATGAGTTGCCAACGTGTTATGGAGATGCACTGATTAAATACACATATTTTAGATCATCATGATATTTTAGGCACTATCCTACATACGCCGTGTTTATAAAGTGTACTTCAGTTTTCAATTGGCCAAACAGGAAACAACCATAAAACGCTGTGCTATATAATAATGCCCCACCAAAAGTTATGAATCTTTGTCCTACAACTCCTGCAACATACATTTGCTATTAATTGACAGAACTTCAGATATTTCAAAAATTGTAAATATATGTTGGGTCCACCTATCAAGGTTTTGCAAGTTTAACATCAAAAAATAAATAAATCTAATTAAAATATTATTTAAATTTACCAAATCATCAATGTGAACCTCTTCGTCAGACTTATTTTGAGCAAGCTCTTTACTCAAATCCGGATAAAAATAGGACGTCCATCTAAAATACAATAATTTGTTAAAAATTATATATAATTCTACGTTTAAAAGCATTACAACAATAAATAATAATAAATTAATTAATCTAAACAATTTTAATACATATAATTTGTTTACATTTTACTTACAAGAATTGATAAATTAATTATGACATTAATTATGTTTATTTTTAAAACCAAAAAATACAAATCACTAATGTATAAACCAAGCAAAAATTTGTATTTATTTAGATTGGGATACCAATGATCCTAAAAATTTAAGTAATGTTTATAAAGTCTCAATTCTCAATAATGGTGAGATTTCTGGCTGTTCGTCCTCTATATGTGCATCCTAGACTAATAACAGCAGGGATCGAGTGCACAGCAGTACAGCTGGGCTTTCACTGGATTACCGTTCAGTGAATGGGTGCTAGTATACAACCAAGGCATCTATTTACCATATATAGCCAGTTAGGCTTGTAAATCCGTCAACCAGCGTCAACGTTAAAAAAGTACGCCTCGTCAATTCCTGGAGACACTAGCGTCATCGCAAGGTAGCAATCCTCTAGCCAAAAAACTTAATCTATCCCTCCAAGTTCAATTCGCATCCAACAGCCTTTTCGTATAGGAATTCGAAAAAGCTACTCAAACTTGGAATTAATAAAGAAGTGGCTCTGCCACCAAACATACGTTATTTTATTTATTTATAATAATAAATTTACTATATGTAAGTAGATTTAATACTTGACAATTTGAGAGCGCTTGGTAAGAACGTTTGAGTCTGTGGGAGCAAAATTTTAATAATGGTAATTTCTATTCTAAATAAAATTAGTCAAATAAATAGCTTATAACTGCAGTCGCATTTAATTAAAACATGCTACATTAAAGAGCTCTTATTTATAATTTTAAAATGGAGGAAAATAATTATTCAAAAAACTATACTTACGATAAAAAATGTGCAACATTAAGATTGTTTATATTAGTTAAAAACTAACCTGTTAAATTTTATTTGTTGAGTAGTAAATGGAACGTATATCCAGGTAAGCTTTCGAAGTAATAAAAATACAAATATCAAAACCTAGTTTTTGAATATCTTAAGAAAAACATGCTTACAGACCAAGCAACAGCGTTAAATGCCAAATTTTGAGGTATTCCATTATAACCAGAAATAAACAAGGTTTGATTTTTAATAATGCGATCACATAATGGTTCTTTCGACATTAGAATCTGTACAATACAAATATTATAACTAATTTAAAATTAATTTAAAAAATTGTAACAAATGCCAGGGTGGTTTAACGGTACAGCATAGGCTCGAATCCCACCACCGGCACTAAAATACGGGCCCACGTTCGCCTTCGCTTAAATGTCCACTGCTGAAAAATGTTTCCCGTAAAACATTCAAAGTAGTAAACATAAATAACAATAATTATAAAAAAATGCGACGCCAAATCTCTGAAAAACTGGTTTTTTTGTTACCTATGACAAAGCCTAGGTATGTAATAAGAATATCCCATTCGAAGTTGCGATCTGCGGATAACTGGAATGAAACTAAATCATACAATTCAAAAAATAGAGTTCCAGCCACTTATTGTTCTACAGAACAGATGACATCATTTTAATAAAATTTAAAGAAATTCTTCTACATTCGCGAGGTAAGGCACGCGTCACGCTACACGTCCATTAAAGCGTTATTCATCCTTTTCTCTTCTCTTCTTTTTTAAAGATTATTGCAGTGTTTTTGCATTGTAATACGGAACTTGTTTTATTATTTTTTTATATATTTATAATTTTTGCTTGTTTTCTATAATTGTCACTTTTGAATCTGTGCGATACGCTTGCGTGACGTTACGGATCAAAAGTAGCTTGCTTTTTGTTATTGCTCACTGTTTTCACGTTCGCTAATTGTCGTTTTTGCGTATTGGTGTATTTTTGTGTATTGTGTATTTTGGCAGTTTTTGTTTTTGGTGTTACGTGTTAATTGTTTACTGTGCGTGTCGCTTGTGCGTCGTGCGGTAATCACAAAGCGCGGTGTTCTTTATACGATTATTGCTAGTCTTCCCTAGCGATAGTTTTTGTTTTGATATTCTTTGTTCGTTTTTTTGTTGTTTTTGCATAAATTTCTGCATTCTAGATCCCTAAAGGATGCATACCTCAAATTCTTCTATTTGCGGCTTGGAACGCTGCAAAAAATCTGTGAAGGTTGGAATCCTCTGTGCAATCTGTAGCAATTGGTTTCATAAGGCTTGCTCCGGCCTGTCGTCGGCGCATTATTCGCAGCTCGCAAGTAGTCCTTTGGATTACATTTGTACAGACTGCAGATATGAAACTGATCTTCAGAATCTGCCTCGGGCTAACCTCACTAAATCTACCGAACATCTTGACTCTGGCATTGATACCTTAAAATTCTCTGCCCAGATCTCTGATCTCGAAAACACTATAGGGGTTATGTCATCTTCCCTTTCGTCCCTAATGGGCAAATTTACTGATTCGTTCGCTAAGACCGAATCTATTAACTCCTCAATATCCACTCTTTCGCTCTTAGTTCAGAACGAGCTTAAATCCCTGAAGTCTGAAATGTCCAATCTCAATGCCTCATCAGTAGCCGCCAAGTCTGTAATAAGACTTTCGCAAGAAGAAATTCTTGCAGCTGCCAAGCAGCATGCCCTAGATTGCAAAAAAGATTGCAATCTAATTGTAAAGGGAGTTAAGGATAGTGTTATAGATTTTAAGACTTATGTCACGAATATCATCACTAAATGTTGTCCTGACGTCTCAAGTCTGAAAATTTGCAAGCTCAACTGCAAGCGTCCCCACTCATCCCCCCCTATTTTGGTAACCTTCTAATCCTTCTGCTAAAGAAGACGTGCTATCCAGCTGGTCTAGTATTAGACCCGACTACCCTGGGATTAGGTTAACAAGGGACCTCCCTTTTTGCGGAACGCTCCTCTAAAAGCTGTAATTCCTGGACCCCAGCTGGTAACCCTGTTCCCTTAGTTCGATTGTCTCCATTGCGACTAGATTCCTTTGATGCGCCAAATTTTCGGATTCCACCCCGGAGTCGGAATGCTCCCCGGTACTACACCGGCTTCGACAACTTTCCCCCCTTCTCCCCCTCCCTCCTGGATTAAGTTCTATTATGCAAATGCTCTAAGTCTTAGAAATAAATTGCTCGAGATTCAAGATCTGATGACATCCTCTTCACCGCATATCATAGGAGTTACAGAAACTTGGTTAACTGAAGATATTCTTGATAGTGAAATAGCGTTTAATGGGTACAACATTGTTAGGAAAGATTCTTCAAAGGGTAACTGCGGGGGATGTATTTTTTATGTTAGAAACGATATTGCCTTTTCCACTCTCCCCTCCCGTCATAACAATCTCCACTTAGGTTATGACACTTTAACATTAATTCAGGGTTCCCACACGGTATGCTCCCTAGTCTATCGTTCCCCCTCTCTTACTAATGATACAAACAATCTACTTCTACAAGAGCTTCACTTCATATTTTCTAGGCCTTACAAGCACCAAATCCTTATGGGGGACTTTAACTGCCCATACATCAATTGGCCTTCTCTCTCCGGATCCTCTAGTACTTATGATACTAATCTACTCAAGCTTAGCATTGAATATGCTTTTACACAGCATGTTTCCTTTCCCACCAGGTACAGGGTAGGTTCCTCCCCTTCTTGCCTCGACCTTATCTTTACTAATGACGCCTCCCCAATTAGTCAAATATATTATCTTCCTCCGCTAGGCAAGAGTGACCACAGCCTTCCCTTATTCGAAATCTTCCTCTCTTTTGGTGCTAATAAATTATCTCCCAGTCTAGCTTCTATTCCTGACTTCAGGAAAGCAGACTTTTCTAAATTTTGTAGTCATTTCAAGTCTGCAAACTGGGACCCTATTCACACAAACAACATCGAAACTTCATATTCTAATTTCTTAGACATATTTACTGAAGGGATTAAACTCTTCGCTCCTTTTCGAGTTCCTTCCCATTCGAAGCCCAAGCTTCCAAGGTTTATAGTAAGGTCTATCGCTAAACGTAATAAAGCTTTCGCTTTATCTAAATTAGTAAACCTCCCTTGTCTCCATTATGCGTACCTCACGGAAAGGAATAAGTGTTCTAATCTAATCAAGGCCTACAAAGATAGATGCTTTTTAAGCTCCTAAGCAGAGCTTCTAAAAACAGAAGCCTTCTCTTTAAATTTATCAAAGATAAAAGATCAAATGAACTCTCTCTCCCCTGTCTCAAAGATGACAATGGGACTCTTTTGTCGAGGGATTCAGCTTGTAACTGTTTTAGAGACTACTTCAAATCAGTTTTCCAAACCAATAGCTCTTTATGTCCCCATTTCTCTGACACCTCTTCCACCATAAATTCTTTGCACCCAGATGCTTCTAGTGTTTTTAATATTCTAACCAGACTTAAATCTTCCTCCTGCGGACCTGATGGAGTTTTTCCCAGGGTCCTCAAGGAATGTGCGGAGGTCTTTGCACCTCATCTAAGTTATATTTTTAACCTCTCTTCCTCCACTGGCTGCATCCCAAATATCTGGAAAATAGCATATATAATGCCTATCTATAAATCGGGCTGCAAGTTCAAACCCGAGAGCTTTAGACCAATTAGTATCTTATCTTCTCCAAGTAAAATAATGGAAAGGCTAGTCAGGTCTCATATCCTCAATCACATCACCAAATCAAATTTAATTAACCCTGCTCAGCACGGGTTTCTGCCTCGCAAGTCATGCCTAACAAACTTAATAACTTACTCTAATAGCATTTCTTCTATCCTCGATTCTAGCCCCTCAGTGGACGCTATTTACTTTGACTTTGCGAAAGCTTTTAATAAAGTTCCACACGATCTGCTTATAGCTAAGCTTAGGTCTTTTGGCATCACTGGAGCTATATTGTCCTGAATCACTGATTTCCTATCTAATCGCTCCTTTAAGGTCAGGTTGGGTGATGGCTTATCTTCCTCCTGCAACATCACCTCAGGGGTTCCCAAGGCTCAGTCCTAGGCCCCCTTCTATTTATCCTTTTCATTAATGACTTATCATCGGTTGTCAACTCTAACATTCTTTTATATGCCGATGATGTTAAGGTCTGGAGTCCTAACCCTGAAGTCCTTCAGCTCGATATTTTTAACATCAACAAATGGGCGCTTGATAACTCCCTCCCGCTCAACTATTCCAAATGTAAGCATATCTCTTTTGGTAAGCCATCTAGAAATATCTTTAAAATGTCTCCAGGTGATATTCATCCGTTAGAAACTGTTAAAACTATCAAAGACCTAGGAGTTTTATTTGACTCGTCTCTTCATTTTACGGGGCATCATAACAGGGCCACTCTTAAGTGTTATAGTTTGATAAAATTCTTCAATAGGAACTTAGGAAGTATGTCCCCGAAATGTGTTCGGCTAATTTATATGCTTTACATAAGGCCCCATCTAGAATATTGTGCCCAGGTTACTGCCCCTGTCCTTACTTCTGACATCAATAAGCTACAAAAAGTCCAAAAGACTATTTCCAGGTTGCCAAAGTCGTATAAAAACATACCCTATCAGCAAAGACTGCACTCACTCAAGCTGTTCCCGTTAGCAGATAGGCGGCTCCGGGGTGACCTCATTTTGGCGCATCAACTTATCTCTTCCGGGACCCTCAGTCCTTCTTTAACCTTGCCCACAACTCACTCCGAGGGCATAATCTGAAGTTAAGCAAACCCAGAGCTTCCACTAAGGCAAGATTACACCATTTTTCCAACAGAGTCATCAACCACTGGAATCGACTCCCTTCCGAGATTGTTAATGCTCAAACTACCCAATCGTTTAAGAGCTTATATGACAGCTATGCTTTAACCAATTTCCGGTACCCCACAGTTTTCAGATAATTCTATTTAATTCTATTTTATTATTTCTTTTTCCTTTAACGATATTGTTGATACCATTTGAACCGAGGATCAAAAGGAGTCTGACTCCTAATCAACTCGTGAAATTCCTGTATTCCTGTATTCCTGTTACTTTCACTATCTACCTTGATTTTGTCTTAATTTCAAATATTTTTTCTGTCATTAATCACCCTTTACCTCACCATCCATTTCATATTTCCCCCTAAAATCTTGAGATAATTTGAGAACCGAGTACCAAAAGGCGTTTTGACCTACTTAACTCGTGAAAAATCCTGAAACCAATCTTAACCTTACTTATAAAACTCATCAATACTTATATAATATATGTAAAATTAAAAATACAAAAATTCTAAACTTTTTTTTATCATTCTGACTTAATTAAATTTAAAATTGTAGCAAAAATTTTCAAAAATTATATGCACACGAAAAACGTATAATAACTTTAATCAACTAAATAGTACTAAATTAGGAGCTGAATATCTATATATATACCGTAACTAAACTAATAACCAAAATATGTTAACATTAACAAATTCAAAACATATTTTAGATACATGTTATATATATATATATATATATATATATATATATATATATATATATATATATATATATATAGAAAGAAGGAAATTAAATAGATCATTTTTTAAGATACCTATAAATACTTAGTAACTAAAATAATTTAAAATAAATTTTGTACCATTAAAACAATTAAATAAACTTAAAATAAAATAATTAATAATTCTTTATACCCAACAACTAACACAGATGCACTCATAAATTGATAATTGTAACTAATTTGAAGGTCGAGATGTACATATAATAAATTATTTTAACAAACATTACAAACAAGTATTTTTTTAATTTTTAAAATTTCTTTAAAATTAAATTAATTTTTATATTTATTTAATATTATAAATAATACAAAAATATTTAAATTTAGGTAACATTTGACTTAATTGTAGGAGGTTTCAGGTTTATACATGAGTTAAAAAGGACAAAAAGTCCTTTTGATCCTCAGTTCCAAAATGTCAGGTATCATAGATAAAAACATCAAATTTCATAAAAATATAAAACTTTTTAAATTTGGAAAACTGTCAAATTAGTGTAAAAAACAAATTTAATAAATTATATTTATTTTTCATTTTTAAATTATTTAAATTTAAGTAAGATGTAATAACAATAGTATTTTATGTGATCATATATTAAATTTTTGTAATTGACGGTACTGACCGAGTTTATATTTGACGTTCAGTTTTGAGATCAATCTATTTAAATTAAAAAACTTAAAAAAAATTTTTTGAATTCCAAATTTATCTTAAAAATTTAAAATAAATGCTAAGATAAAACTTAAACATATTGTAACAGATAAAACTTAGAAATTAAGGTATGAGGTACTTTTACCTTGAGAATTGCCGAACTCTAGTTAATCCAATTATTTTTTCTATTTTGTTTATAGAATAATTAACTAAGTATATTATTGTAATCATTGTTTTTTACTAAGTGTATTATAACGTTATATGGTTGAAGAAATTAATAATTTTTATGAGTGTTACTAAAACTGCTTTTATTTTAATTTTACGATTGTTATATAACGTTAATTTTTTCTAGTCTTTAATTATGTTTACGTATGCTAATAATATGCTAATTTATTTGTATTTTATAATAAAGAATGTAATTATACTACAGTATTTAAGCTACTGTAAGATCGGTCTTGATTTCCTTTGATTTAACTTGATACAGATAATTATCAACACCCCAATTAAAAAAAGCTCTTGTGTGATTTGAATTATCGTACTGCAATTTCAAAATTACATGCCAATATTGTTTATTAACAGGAAAAACAGGACACAATATACTTACAAAACCACAGTCACGTCAACAACAAACGTGGTAAATTCAAATAAAAAAAGGCGCTTAAAAACAAAGTTTAAATAAAGTCAAAGTTGCTTAAATGTACAAAAATGTAAAAATTGTAATCCAACTAAAAATTAATAATAATTTTAAATATTTTATTCCAACAGTAACAGCTACTAATGATAATAACAATAATAATAATAATAATAATAATAATAATAATAATAATAATAATAAAATAAGTAATAAAAATTATTGGTAGCCTAAAAATATACTTTCGCTGAATTTAACCAAATGCAATCTCATTACATTGGAAAAATCTTCAGGTATTTTTTTTCTATCTGGTTTGCACATAACATATACAGTGGATTTCATTAATGATTTATGAGTACTGTTTACAACTTTTTTCAAATTTTTCCTATATTATGAGAGAGCTACTCAGTTAGGTTTTAAACTATTTAATTAAATTTAAATGTTTGCAAAAAATAGTAATGACTTAGATGTACATAAACTGGATTTTGCTATAACTTTAAAAATAAATAAATTTCAGAATATATGATATTATTTACAAAACTTAAACTCAAAAGGTAACAGTTATTTGTAGTGTGTATTTTGTTAAAGTTTGCAAATGCTTGCAATAATGTTTTGATTGTTGCCATTGTTTACAGGATTATCATGCTTAAATGTATTTTGCGTTATTAACAAAAAACTGTACAAACTACATTTAAATGGTAAGTACTGTAGTAAGTTTGTTAAAAAATATTTGAGTATTAGTTCAAACAGAATGTTTAAAATAATACTCCAATTTATACTTAAAAATATAGTAATATAGTTTTGGTATAGCTTACAATTTATTATATGCCTGACCATTTGCTTTAAAAAAGCTAACTTTTATACATTTGAATGTTTACAGTTTAAATTTATATACCTCTATATTTCTCAGTTTTTTTTAATGCGTGGTTAAACTTTTTAAATTAATGTATTGGTTGTATAAAATTTGTTTGTATTATGAAAAATGCAATAGTAGGCTACAGTTTCAAGCGGCTAGAAAAAGCAGTTTAAAAAAATGTTTAAAATAATTTAAGTATAAAATTTAAAATTTAAAATTTATATACGCATATTTTTTTTCTGTAATAAAAACATTTAATTTTTAACAAAATACGTAAATTTTTGAAAGTGGTATTGTTTTTTATTACTAAATTAAATGCTCATGTATATCATTATTATAAATTTCTGTTGCAAATATCTTTTAAAATATTGTTACAAAATAATTGTTACGAAATAATTTATTAGTAGACGTTATACATGTATAAACTAATAAACAAGTGCTTGACAATTAGAAATGTTGTTGTGAGTTATAGTGCTTTTAGTTTATCAAACTACTGTAACTATTTATCTTTAAAATGTTAGAAAGTAAAAAAATATAATTTTAATGCAATTGTTTTATGTGCAATAATAAACGCTCATTAAAAAAATTATTGTTACTAATTTTTAATTTTTAAAAGCGTTTATTATTGTTGAGCAAAGATAAAAGACCAAATTTAATGTAATAATGTAACGTTTTTTTTGTCAATAAATCCCCAAAATATTATTTTAATAATTATATTGCAGTTTCTCATCTCAATATATACCAATTGTTATTAAAAACATTTTTGTTTTAATATTAGCATGAGGTAACAGGATAAACTAACAGAAAAATAACAACAAAGTTCCATAATTTTAAAAGAATATGGAGCAACTAAATAAATCCATTTGTTTGAATGTTTTGCCAAAATATTTGTTTGACCTCATGAGAGTTCAGTTAATATTTCCCGAATAGTTCTTAAACAAGCTTTCTGTAGTTTATTAACCTTTCTTTTACTATCATGAATTGTCGATTCCAAAACTATTTTTACTGGTTTTTCAAGCGGTCAATTTAGAATTTATATATATATATATATATATATATATATATATATATATATATATATATATATATATATATATATATAATATATATATATATATATATATATATATATATAATTCCAAATGCAATTAAATTACAATTAACGCATTAAGCAAATATATAGATAAGTATGCTTATACTTTTAGTACAATTTTTAAAATAAAATATAAAATTTATATTAAATAACATAAGGTTCTTATAAATCTATTCGTTTAACCATAATATATATCATTAATATAACTTTTTTATACTGTAACGTTACTATTACTTAACAAATATTTTATTGATTATATTATTTTGTAAATCTTATTTTAACATGTTTATATTTTAATATTTACAATTCTCAATTTTTGTTAATTTTATTTTTATTGTTCGTGTGTTCGTGGTCTGTGTAACTCTAAACTTTTCTGTATTTGTCCATTTATTTCATTATTACTGTGCTGCATAATTGTATAGACTAATTTTTTTTAATACTAAATGTATTAAAATTATTTTAACATGTTTATAATACGTTGTTGGTAAAAAAAAGTATCTTTTACGTTCTACTAGTTTGATGATATATTGAAAAAAACAAAGACATATTTGGCTAATTTTAATGTTTTGAAAAGCAATTGTTATTGTTTATCAGTCTAAAATGTTAGGTTTAAAAGCCGTTTAATGTGAAATTTAAACAGGTAAAAAATATGCATTTAGAAAAATAATGTTTATTTTTTATCAATTCCATTATAAAATAATAAATTATGAAAAACCATTGTTAATAAATATTAATAAAAATTGCTATTGACAAAATGTTAGTGTTATGGAAATATAGTGTAGCTATTAAAAACGTGTAAATTAAATTTTTTACCATATATGTGGTCTAAAATGGGACTTGTCAATAAACTCTTATTTTTCTTTTTTTTTGTTTTAACTTGAGAAATATTTTTAATAAAATAATTATGCTAAAACAATATTGGCTATCAATACTTAAAATTAATTGTTTTTTAAGTTTTTTATATTTATAAATATTTAAGTTTTTTGGAGTTTTTGAATAAATAACATTCAAATGGGTAAATGGTAGTAGAATTTTATCTTATCGAATTGTGTAAATTCTGGGTTTTTGTCTAAGCTAGAATTTGGTAATGCTATTTGTAAAAAAATATATTAATTGTTTTGATTGTTAATATTGCTAAACTGACGTTTAAAAGATATTTTAGTAAAATTTTGATGTGCATAATATGCTTAGGCGATGTGAGAACAATTAATCAATTTCAATGTGCTAGTTTTGACAGAGCCCAGTTTAACCCATATATATATATATATATACTAAAGAAATATTAATTTTTAAAATATATAGTGTCATAACCAATTGGCGATAGCTCTTTTCTTTAGATGTATAGTTTTATATATTTTTAATTAGCGGATTTATCTAAAAGTTACAGTTTTCAAAACATAGACTTAACACGATAATGTTGAGGCGTATAGAAAAAAATATTTTAAAATACATTCAATTAAATATAAATTAATGATATTTGTTTTACTTATTTTAAAATAACAATACAACTCATTTTTTTAATAATTGTGTTTTCAAATTTAGTTTAGTGCTTTCTTAATTGTTTTTTTTTCCAGCATAATAATTATTTGCAATAGAAAGTATACGTAAAAAGGGGGGAAGACATTTTAAACATCGTTTTATTTTTTCGTTTTTTTTAAATAATTTATTTACAAAGCATTTTGTTGGTACAAATAAAGAAATAAATTTATTGAAATTTTTTTTCAGGCACAAACTTTTAAAAATCACTATAAAAACAATTGTTGTCTGTATTAAAAGAATTAAAATTTGTTAAAAAACATAAAATAACTTGAAATAATGAAAAAAAACAATAATTAAAATTAATAGCAATGTTCAAGTGAGTAAACAAATTTGATAATAAAAAGCGTGGTTAGAAATTAATGGAATATACCTACCAAATTGTTTTTGTTTATCAATAATAGATGTTTTAATTTATATTATTTGTTTAACGATGACTCAAAATAGTCCATAAAGTATTGAATAACGGAAAGTTGAAATGGAAAACGTTTTATCCTTGATTCATTCAGTTTTATAAAATTCAAATAAAACTTATACTAAAATATCACAAAATATTTCGTATTTTATATATAATAAAAATATTTGTTTGTTGTGAAGAGATTATACTTTATTAGGAAGACCTTATATAAACGGAGTTACTAAATGCAATTTTCCCATTTTTTAAATAATAATTGATAAAATCATTCTTTATAAAAACATTTTAACACTGCCAGTTTATGTTTCTATAACACAAAATTTAGTATCAATGTTGTTACCTAATAATAAAAAAATTAATGTAAAAATATGAATTTTTGTCAAAATTATTTTTTTTTATATACAGTTTTTAAATAAATTATTTTTAAAAGATTTTTGCTTTAACGAATTATTTCGATAAAAATAATTAATTTATATTGACGACTTCACGATATAATAATACACTCAAACAGTTACTTTGACTTTTACTAAAAAATATTGATTTACCGTTAAATTAAGTTAAAAATTAATAATTGCATAAATAAAAACAATTATATTTATTTTATGTTTGCTACTTTGAATGTTTGCACGAAAAATGCATTTTTCAGCAGTTGACATTTTACCAAATCCGAACGTGGGCCCGCATTTTAGTGGGCCGGTGATGAGATTCGAATCCATGCCCACCGAGGTCCGAATTCGAGCGCTGTATCGCTATTTATTAGTTTTACATCGATTGTTTGTATTTTGTACAATTAAACGATACATGTCCAAATTTAAAAAGTATCAGACTTAACCAATTTTCCAAATAAAAATATAGGAAGTCGCAAATTGTGAGATGAATTTATTTCTCATATTCTTGTCAGTCACAAACATATACAAGTTTAGTATAGATGCATAAAAATAAAAATGCTACTCACTACCAAAGATTTTCCTTTGCCCAACATTAAAACAGCTGAAACAAAATTTTCTGCCTTATATTGTATTTATCAGTCTACTTGCAGTTGCGGTGATATGTATACTGGTCGGACAATGCGTCGCTGACCTAATCAGACTAAAGAACACATTCCAAACTGGATTAATATAGGTCAAACGGAAGTGAACACACATGCACATTTTCCATATCTACTACAAACCATATATCAAATCAATTTCAAAAATTGTTTTACACTGCTAATTACTTTTCAAGCTTTGAATATGTTAAAAATTCTCGAATTTGCTTATATTTACACATTGACAATCTTATTTTGCGGACACATAAACAGTTCGTCACCACATTGAACTTAGCTTGATCGTAATGTTTGTGTTTGTGTATACTGGTAAATTGTATTAACTTAAGTGTCATATGTATACTGTATATATATATATATATATATATACTGAAATTTTATGTTTGTAATTGACGAGAATATACGAAATGAATTTATCTCACAGTTTACGTATTTTATATTTTTATTTGAAATTACAAAAGGAACTCAATGTTTTATCCACATTTGGTTGTTACAATTTAGTTTACATAAGAATTTATCAACATTCTAGCTAATAGGATACTAAAGACAATTTGACTAATTTTACATTACATAATTGATTTTCTTAATTGAACATTTTTATTTCTTAAGCCAGTTACATTATAGTTTTTAAATGGTTATAAAATATTACAATTCTATTAGAGGTTTATGTCGTCTGGATGCAATTGTATAAATGTAGCGTTTATTTTAGTCAAGGATTTTGTAATTTATGGGACTAAAAATACATTATAAAAATTATGTTATCTTCTATTAAAAAATAGACTAGAGCATTGTTTTTATCAACTCCGCCTAGTTTGAATCAGAAATGATTTAATCTAGCCAGTCCCAAGCCTGGATAAAGGAGGAAGGTTTGAGCGTGCAATATTAGTAACCTGGCCTCTGTAAAAAATTCATACTGCTACGGAAATTATCAAGAGGATGCCATTCTGGCAGCCAACGGCAAAGAAGTGATCGCGCGTATCTCGATGACAGAGTTACACAAATGACAAGGTTGAGTGAAAGCCGAAAGGAAGCTCAATCTTCGATTGCGCAGAATCTTTAATGCCAAAACCTTATGAGACTTTGATGTTAATTTTTGCTGTAATTGTTATCTTATTGCCCCATGCTTATTTTTTAAAGCAAAAGGGTTTTGTAATAATAATAATAATAATAATAATAATAATAATAATAATAATAATAATAATAATAATAATAATAATAATAATAATAATAATAATAATAATAATAATAATAATAATAATAATAATAATAATAATAATAATAATAATAATAATAATAATAATATATAATAATAATAATAATAATAATAATAATAATAATAATAATAATAATAATAATAATAATAATAATAATAATTGTTTTTATCATTTGGATTATATATATACATATAGGAATAATTATTGAAATAATTACTGAGTCATTACTTTTGGCTCTCAACACTGAAACAGCACATGTCAACCATCTTTAGTTTTAATAATACCAACTGGGATAACAAATTTTTATAAATTTGCAATATTTAAAATAACATGTATGTGGAATAAAATTAAATCGTTTTGTTAAATTATTTTTCATTAATTGGAACATCTGTTAAACAATGTAAATGTTTTTAAAAATATTTAACAAAAAGTACTAATTGGATAGCAGTAAAATGTAGCTATATTTTTGTGCTAATTAATGCATGGATAGCTATTAAAATGCTTAATGTTCAAATTCAAAATAAAGATCTATTTATATTAATTTTTGCAAAGTATATTACTTATAAGTAGCCCTAAATATATTATATTTTGCACAAAAAATGCATTCAATTTAATTGTTTCAAATGCATAAAGTATTTGTAAATTATTAATTCAAAATGTAAATATATAATTTATTTAAAAACAAACATATATAGCTACATTTAAACAATTATATTTCTAAACACATTTTAATAATTTAAGATAAGCAATTAATTGAGCTAATTTGAATTTATATAGTAACTTTCCAAAAATTTAATATAGATTACAAAAAGTTGAAGTAACAATTATAAACTGCTATAATAAACTAATTATTTGTTTATAAAACCTTAGAATTTTACCTTGCTTTTTATACTAACTTTAACTTTCCAACAATAGTATGTAATTAGAGACTTAGTTTTTAATTAACAGTAATAGAAACGTGTAAAAATTTCATTTGCCACGTATTCTAATCAATTTATTATTATATTTAATATTTAATTGCCAAAGCAAGTTACATAACTTGTAACTTGGGGATTTGAATAATGTTTATAAAGTCTTAAAGTTCTAACTGTTCCTCCTCCACATGGTGCATCCTGGACGAGGTATCTATAGGCAGCAACAGAAACCGAGTGCATAGCGGTATAACTGGGTTTTTACTAGTTTCCCGCTTAGTAGTTGGATGCTAGCATACAGTCAAGATGCTTAAAACGTATCTCAAAGTATCCATTTGCCATATGCATCCGGTTGGACCTGTGGATCTATTAACCCCCCCCCCCTCAATTCTCTCGAAGAACACTGGCGTCGTTGGAAAAAATCGGTCTTTTAGCCAAGAAATTTTATTTATTCTCCGCCAAGTTCAATTTGCATCTGACAATTTTTTTGTATAGGAATTAATAATGCAATGCAAACTTGAATGTAATAAAGAGGTGGCTGTGCCATTAACTTTGTCTGTTTGTTTCCTGATTTGAAATAACTAGTTTTGTACGTAATAGTAGACGGAATATATAATTTACAAATTATTTTAATTTATATATTTAAAATAAAATGCAAGCTATTTTTATTCTTAAAAAAACATTATATATTTTTCATAAATTAATTAATAAACGTCCTGTTTTTAATGTAGAGACATTTTAGTTTAAAAATTATTTACAAATATTTGTGTAAACGTTATAAATTAAATATATTGTAAAAAAATAGTTATATTTTGTTGAGCGTTTGTGTAAACACGTTTTTTTTAAATATCGATTAATTTTACATTGCAATTGTTATGTAATAATTTTTAACAATTGTTATATTTTGTACAACAGTGAAGTCAGGTATGACATACAGTTTAATAGTTGATTTTCAATTTTCAATGGCAGTGATAGAAATGATTGATTAGCAAAAGTGAGCAATTTTATCATCCATTAAATTTGATTTAAATATTTAATAGAATTTGTAGGTAAGTCAAACAATACTAAACAAAACAATTTAATAAAAATGATTTAATTTGTTAATAAATTAATAATAAGAACGATTTGATATATACAGCTTTTTTCCTCATTTATATAAAAAATGATATGTATTTTTAAATCCAAAACTATTATACATATAAAATGTAACTTGCAGTTATATTTATATAATTAGTTAGCAATCTAAAATTAAGCAAACATTTTTAAAATGCTATTTTTATACTTAGATATAATGTTAAAAAACAAAAAAGCAATTTGTTTTTTAAATATTTTAGATAGTAATATGGAATTACTTAATATTAAACATAAAACACACAAAATATAATATTATATATATATATATATATCAAAATTAATTTGTTGAATATATTTAATGTGCCTATAAGTGTGGTTATATTAAAATCAAAAATTAATACTAATTATTCCTTAGTATATAAATTATAATGGCAACTAAATATATTATATTGTGTAATATTTTAAAACAATTACAATAATAAATATAACATATTTTGTGCTATTTACAGCTATGTCGGGGTGACCTGGAGGTACTGCGCTCGATTTAGACGTGGGTATGCATGAGCTCGAATTCCAACATCGGCTCTAAATACAGACCCATATTCGGCTTCGTCGAGATGTCCAATACTAAAAAATGTTTTCTGTAAAACATTTAAATTAGTCATAATAAAATAGTATTTTTAGCACCGTGTTTTTTTTTAATTATTGTAATTATGAAAAAAACTGTAGAAAATTAAAATATCAATTAACCACATTTAAATAATATTACATACTTATTTCAATTCAATGGAATCAAAACAAAATCCGATTTGTTTTAGACAACTAAAACTTTGATTTTTAAACAAAAGTATTTTTAAAATCAAAATTTTAATAAATGTAATAAAATATATATGTAAATTATATATATTTTTAAAATATATTTTGGTTACAACAAAAATGTTATTTAGACATATGACTGTGTTTTATTTTAAACGTTTTGTTTCTTTTTGTTTTCTTTTTTGAGTAAACAAACATGACAAAAAACACGTTGAATATCCGTTTATTGTTATTAAGTTAATTTTATTTTATTATTTTTTTAAATTGTTTTTGTTATTTTTTATTAGTAAAATTTGTTATAAGTACAAATGTTTTAAAAACATTGTTTTTTTCAATTTAAATTAAAACGATGTAAAACATTATTGCTTGTAAGTGTTTATTATTTATTCACAGTTAAACGAAATTAATTTATTTTATCGGATTGACTATTAGCAGCCTTGTCTAACGACAAATGTGTTTTCCATCTAATTACAGAATTTAAAAGAGTATTGCTTAGTTAAAATTAATTTTTGTCATTAACATTTTAAGTCCTACGTTAAAACAGTATTTATACATAATTAAACAATTGGACAATAACATTAACAGTTTTTAAAAATTTTATAGACACATTGGTTAATAAATAAATAAATACAATTTTAGCTAAAGATGCTCATTGTAGTGGAAAGGATTATTCACTTGCGGCAATAACGTACAGCATTTGAGGAGTAATTATAATCAAATTTTATTTTAAATAATAAATTTGCAAAGTTAGTTTTAGCCACCGGTAGGTCAGTGATTAAGGCACTGGACTGATACCAGATAAAACCTTGTTTCAAGTTCGTGTGTAAGACTTAAAAGTTATGCACTGTTAATCATTTTAAACAAGGATGAAACAACTGTATAGTGCTCCAGGCTGACTGAAATTTTATTATTCAAATGACTATGACAATCCTGATTTTTTTAAAACCACTATTAAAAATAAACAAAGGTTAGAAACACATATATATAGCAAAAAGTCAATAAAAAGGCTTTCTTAAATAAATAAATTTAAAATGTTTTAATTATTTCTTTTAATTAAAACAAAATATAACAAAAAATGTTATGTTTATTTAAAAAAGTAAAATAATTTTACTCAATTACATAATACTTTCAATGTTTAATAAAATGTAATTGTAGTTCAGACAAATTGTCAATTACACCGTCAAATAGTATTTATAATTTTGCACTACTTTAATATTGATAAATTTAAATTTAAAGTTTAGAAATAATCAAAAATGTCATTAGTTTTAAAAATAATTTACAAAAACTTATTTCCTATTTATGTGTAAGTAAAAGTTTTAATTGTAATAAGTGTTTATTTTTTAATTACAAAATGCAAAATAAAAACTTTGGTTGTACATGCTTTTTCGCATCCAATAGTCTATTTTGTTAAAGTGACATTTTAAAAATAATTTTTATAACAAGTCACTTTTCAATTTTAGACATGTGGTGTTAAATTTAATTAATATATGTATATTACTTTCCTATCCTGCGAAAAGTTTGTGTTCATGCTGAGTAATCACTTCTTGACTGTATCAGTATAGATGTAACATCTTGATCAATTTGTACAACATGCTGAAATAAATTTATACATTACACATAATTTTAATAACCATTTTCTCATAATTTCAGTTGTTTTCTTATAAAAATTTATACAACAAATACATATTTTTCTTATTAAAAATGTTATAAAAAACCTTTACATTATTGTTTTTTATTTAAATATTTAAATATTTAAAACTGCAATAATTGCAGTGTGTGTAATGGCAAGATAATATAATACACCACAAGGTCAGAAACTTTGTCCCTACAGGTGAATTTTCTTTTTCTTTTTACTTCAATTGCAGCAATCTCAATCAATTCTGGTTAAATTTGCAAGCTGTTTTATACAATTTTGAAATATTTTCAATTTAGTACGTTTAAAGTTTTAATTAAGCTATAACTAAATGAATTTTTTACACAATACAATTGAAAATACTTGTCTACATGATTTAATCTTAACGTCAAAATATTTTTCTTTGAAAAAATAACATTCAAAAAAGTAGAATGTTTTTTGCTAGTCAATGTTATTATTATTATATGATCGGAAACAAACAGCTACGTTTTTGACATTGAGACAAAAAGGAACAACTTCCGTTTGTGTGCTCAAACTCATTTGTTTTTAAAGGCAAAAAAATTAAACGTCTGTTTCTTATTCCATAAACAACAACAAAAACAGCACATTAGGAAAGTTTTTTAAACCCGCATTTTAGTTATAGTGTTTTTTCTTTAATATACAACCTACCGTATTATATTTGTACATTTATAAGTTTATACGTAAAATGCATTGCAATGTACATTTTTTATAAAAATGATGCGCATACATATTATATGGTATCAACATTGTGTGATAATATCTAAAGAATTTTTGTTTGCAATTTATTTTTTGATTAAACATATCAATTGCACACGGTACTTAATACAAACAAAGGAAAAGTAAAGCAATCATGTAAATGCTGACATTTTTTTATTAATAAATTTTGTTACAAATATAGTTTTTAGTATAACAACTTAAGATAAAAGAAAGTGGAAAATAATTTTTACCTATTGCGCTTTTTTTTAATAATTAATTTTCTTCCATACGTTTTGCAATTATTTTTTAAATATAAAATATTAAAATTATACTATTATTTTGTTTTATTTAAAGCATTGTATTTGCATAGACCTAATAAATAAATTGATTTTTTTAATCATTTTTGTTGACAAAATGAAGTAACATTTATTAAAAATTAGATGTATACTAATTAAAAAGTCTTTTATATGTTTTTAAAAATTATATTTACATTCTGACTCATTTTCACGCAGATTTGAGTCTACCCTTTTACAAACTCTGTCATTCTGGCAGATATAGAAGTATACAAATGAGGTGTAAACATAATAGTTAAAAATGTAACTAAAACAAATAAGAGTATTACTAAATTAGTAAAATATTTTTTGTATAAAAATGCAGTGATTGTTAATTCCTAATTGCTTAGACCAAAACCATAATTTTATAAACAATTTAATAGTTTATTAAATTGCTTTTTAAACGTTTGTTCATAAAAACGCCAACTATATAATTAATTATATTTTTTTCAAAAATGAAACTAAATATTGATTGGGGATGGGTAAACAAATTAATTGAACAAATAAATATTCAACGTTTATAAAAAAATAATTAATTACTACTAAATATGTAAAATGTATTGCAAAAAAAATTATTTTGCCAATATATAGTTCTAGTAGCATTTTACTAATTAATCGCTGTATAAAATTTAAATTAAAATTTTGTATTATTCTAATAGGAATGTTAATTATAAAAGCATATATAATTCATTTAGTATAGTAGTAAACAAAAACTAATCCGTTACAAAATATTTAATTATAATTTTAAGGATACATGATATTTATTAACTACAAAATGGTATACATTCGTTTATTGTGATGGTTCACAGTCAAATTTTATTATTTCTATATTTGTACGGTATGTTAAATAATTGAGTCTAACAGTTTAATCAACAGAACATGCTCTAATCCTCAGAATAATTAGCATAATAGGTTGTTTACGTGCAGATTAATACAAAATAAAATAATAAAAAAAATAATTATGTAATAATTTATTATGTTTTATACTCTGCAATCTATTATCTAATTATTTTTTTTAAATTTATTTTATTTTATGTTTGCTACTTTGAATGTTCTCTGAGAAACATCTTTCAACAGTAGACATTTAGCAAAACCGATCGTGGCCCCGCATTCTAGTACCGGTGGTAGAATTCGAACCAATGCCCACCGAGGTCCAAATTCGAGCGCTGTACCGCTAGACCACTCCAGCACAAACAAATACTAATTAAAAATGTTCTAATAATAGTTCAATGTTGAAAATGCTTGTAGTTCATCAATTCAATTGTACAATACTTTCAACAAAACATTTTATTTTTTATAAACATTAATTTGAATAGTTCAAGCAATATAATTGCTATACAAAAAAAATATAATACGAAAACGGAATAACCTCTATTTGTAATGCTTACAGAAAGCAATATAAAATAAATTTGTATATTTATTTTTTACTTTTTCTATTAGTTAAAAATGTTTAAATTACGTTTACCGTTCAAGTTTACGGTGGGTTAAAATATTGCTTGATGCTTTGATTGGTAATGTTTGGAGCATATTTTTGTGAAAGTTATTATTATTACTATTTATTAACTTTCTTTAATAAAATAGTTAATGTTTATAGTTGCACTCCTTTACGCTCTTTTAAAAACTAGAAAAAACGTTTATTAGATACTTAAAGTTTTACATATATTATCTATATAATTACTCATCTAAACATTACATTGTTAATTTAACTAACGTATTTAAAAAATTAAAAATAAATTTGGCAAGCCTTTAAACAATAGATAATAAATTATATTTTAATAATAATAGTTTATTTGAAATGCTCATAAACAAAAAGTAATTAATTAAGACAAACGTTTAGACATTATCAAAGTGATTTAATTAGACGTTTTTAAGATTACACACACAAAATTACGAAAATTATCGTTGTTATTATTTTAAAAAAAGTGCATTCAACAAATAAAAAAAGCAATATAATGTACACGTTGCTCTATAAATAATGTGCAAATTGAACTAAGATTATAATTAATTTGTAAATTTGGAATGAAACGACATAAATGCAATTTGACATCTTTGGAATAGAAAAATTTCAAAAACAAATTTTTTTGTTTGTACATTTACAAGTCAATAGCATTCATGCTTGCTTTTTTTTTGGGGGGGGTGTATGCATCAATTTATATCTATTTGAAAACTAAAATTAGAATTGGATTTGTGCGATCGAACGCCATTGAGAATGGGCGATTTCGCTTTTGTTTTGAGATGGTTAGTCGACACAGGCGGTTTGCAATTGGGTGGCAATGTGTTCGACAATTTGCCAATTGTTTGATGATCCTGTTTGCCGACATAATCGTCGAACAAATAATTCTGATGACCGTTGTCGGCAGTTGTACCGAACAGCGGCTTGCACCATCGGGGCTTGTCGTCATTGTCGTCATCAGCACCAACAGCGGCGGTCAAATTTTGACTGCTCATTGTAAGTGTACTTTTGAGTTGATTCAGTTGAATGGTTGGCTCACGGTGGCGCTTGGCAAAAGTTGTCATCAACGACTCGCCATAACCCGAACTCGTTTCGACACATTGTTTCGACAAATCTTGGCTTGTACCGAAAGTCGATGTACTGTTGAACGCTTGAATGGGTTGGCACGATGTAAATAAGCAACTGGTTGTGTATTGATAGTCATGGTTTAAATTGATCATGTTGGGGCATCCGTTGCAATGATTTGTGGGCGAACTGGGACGTCTGTTGGAAATTAAATGATCTTTGACCAAGTGATGCGAAATTTGTTTAAATTTAACTGAAAATGATATATATATATATATATATATATGTTTTATGTTTATTACTTTGAATGTTTTACGAGAAACATGCCTTTCAGCAGTAAAGAGAAGCCAAACGTGGGCCCGCATTTTAGTGCTAGTGTTGGGACTCGAACTCATGCCTACCGGGGGTCCAAATTAAGCACAGAACCGCTTGACCACCCCGGCTTTACAGGGTCAAATATTAGAATTGTCGAATTCACTTGAATAATAAATTTGTTTGGTTTTAGTCAAGTAGTAGCAATGTACAACAGATTTACATCCTTGTTAGAACTCATCAGCAGTGCATAGCTCTCAAGTCCTACAGACACACACGAACTTAAACTTACGCTCTACCTCGTATTTTAACTACTGAGCTACAGATGGTTACAACTGACCCTATAAATTTATTATTTATAGTGAATTTGATCAATCCTAATTGTCCAGTGTTTTTAAATGCTCGACATTACTGCCGCTAACAAGCAAATAAATAATTACTTTTACTGGGATTTGATTATTAAATTTTATTGGTTGGAATAAAATGTGCACTTAAATTTTTATATTTTTCATAATAATAATAATACCTTTTATTTATTTTTTTTAACTCTATTGTTGTCTTTCTAATTTAAAAAATTTAATTATTTTGTTATATTAATTTATAATTTATTATAATTTTAATTTGTGCTCACCGATTAATTACTTTATTTCTATTAAAAATTAATCTGATTGAATAAAAACATTAATAAAATGCTTTAAAAGTGTGTGTAGGTTATTGTACAAATCAAAGAAACTTGTTCACATAAATTAATGTTTTAAAGCACTATAAAAAGAATGTGTTCTTCTTAAATTTTAAAATACAATATAAAATTTAATTTATAATAACGTATCAATAATATTTTTATTACTGCATTGAGTTTTCATAACTCATTGTATATATATTTAAGGCATAAAACATGTAAACCACTAGTGATTAAAATACAATATCAAAAAAACCATAAAAGCAATAAAAACAAATTAAATTATGAATAAAAATATGTGATTGTCAAGATAAAGCACTTAGATAAAAAATGCAATGTTTTGCTACTTCAATAAATACGTTAGAAGGTCATTACAAAAATTTATGCGGAATAAATTTGTCGAACAACCTAACATTCTTAGTTTGACTAAGGGGGAAAACCGACCCCTACTTAGCTTGTCCACAGGTGGCGGATAGTGTAATGACCTTTAGCAATAAAGGTTAGCTGTGAATAAGGCTGTGCCAAATAAACAGCGGTGGATCAAACGAATACTCAGGCGTTGAGGTCGTTAACGCGTTGACAAGAAGGCGACAACGGTTATCGGTGTCACCCTGAGTATTATCACCAAGCAGCCCTATTTAGAGACAGCACTGCTTGCTCCACTCGGAGAGGGGCCTAGAAAAGGTGGTTGAAAAATTGCTCGTCTTCTCACCAGGATGGCTGGCCGCGACTAACTGGTCTATATACTTGCGGTCGAAAGTATCTCAAAAATCAATTAAAGGCCGTGGTCAACAGGGCAGATACTGATGACCAAATTTAAAAAAAACACCACTCTCAGAGCTCAAACAAGGCAGAATTGTTAAATGTTTACTAAATAGTATCATTGATTTTAACTGTGACGAAATGTAATTGAAGTCTATCTACCGGGGATGTCTAGCGGTACAGCACTTGAATTTGGTGAGTATGGGTTTGAATCCCATCACCGGCCCACTAAAACGCGGGCCCACGTTCGGATTCGCTAAAATGTCCACTGCTGAAAGATGCATTTCTTGTAAAACATTTAAAGTAGCAAACATAAATAAAATAATTTCTATGTGCTGTTTCGTTACGTAAATTTAATTAGAAATAATATTGCAAATATAAAAAAATAATTAAATTTATCGTTTATTTTACAAACAAAAGAATTTTTTTGTATTTCTAATTTAACTTGAAAACATTGATCTTCGTTTTTGTATAAATTAAAGTGAACAAAATATTTTCAGAAGTTTAAACAATTAAGTAGTCCGTAAATCCCGTTTTTAATTATAAAACATTTATTAAACAAGTATAACCTTAAAAAAATAAAATGTTTGCTTTATTTGCAAAGTAACATTAGATTAAATAAAGCTACTTGGCTAAGTTGAACATAGCGAACGACAAGATAATGAAAAAAACGCTTTTCAGTCTGATGCATCATATTATCTATCACAATTAATCGAAAAAGGTGACAGAGTTATGTAATTATTTCAATTTCTAAAAAATTGCAGCAACAATTTTTTTAAATGTCCAAAAGCTTTTTGACAAAATTAATTTTAATTACCAAAAAAAAATCAACTTAGAACATTGGCAAATAATGTAGAAAAATAAATCAATTTTGCATTATTTGGAAAATTAGAAAATTGTCAACTTAAAAACAATCAGGATATATAGTTAAACAACATTATTCGTAGTGCCAGAGTGCTTGAACGATACAGCGCTCAAGTTGATTTGATCCCCACTACTGGCATACAATATAGACCCTCGCTTGTCTTTAATAAAATGTCCACTTCTAGAAAATTGTTTTCTGCAAAACACTTTTTAAAAACTTTTGTTAATCTTAAAAATTAGCTTTACATAGAGCTGAAGTTTTTTGTTTATTTTAGTGAAGTTTATTTGATAAAATCTAACGTTACTTTAATAAATTCTAACATTTGCTTGTTTTTAAAAATTAATATTTGTTGTTTACTGAACGGAATATACATAAACACTTTTCAGTTTTAAATAATAATTGTAATAATAATCATAATAATAACAATAACAATAATAATTTTGTGGTTTAAGGTCAGTGAACAAAATCCAAATTCTCTATGCGTTTTTTTGAAACTAAAGTTTAAAAAAAAATTTACTGTAAATATTGTTAAATTTTAACCGTAATTTAAAAAATTGACCTCAGTCAATTTGACGTAGGGTATGAAATTCGTTTTGAAAACATATTTTCCTAATAATAATATCGTCATTTTTTAATTCTTTGGTTAAAAATTTTTTAATTTACTAAATAGTCGTTTTACAATTCTATGAATGTACGTCTTTAATGCATCCTGGAATAAACACACCTAAACTAACAAAGCACAGACTGCGTTTAAAGCAATATAACTAGATTTTCTTTACTGAACTAAAGGTACATATCTACATGTACATAGCTCTAGGCTAATAATGACAAATCTGACTAAAACCAAAGCAATCTTATCAATCTGCGTACATAGTGACGCTATTAGAAGAAGACTGTTTACCATCTAAAAAACTTCGTTTTATGTTTACCATTTGGTATGTTTATCAAGCCATTCAAGTTGATTGTTCAATATACTGTATAAGTACAAAAATAATAAAATGACTACGTCACCAACCCCACTAGACCTCGGTGGGCATGGGTTCGAATTCCATCACCGGCCCACTAAAATGCGAGCCCACCCGTTGGGCTTCGCCAAAATGTCGACAGCTAAAAGGCATGTTTCTCGTAAAACATTCAAAGTAGCAAACATAAAAATAAAAAATTATATATATATATATATATATATATATCATTGTTAGCGCCACCAATTGACAATCCAATATATTGTCACACTCAATAATGTTAAGGTTCAAACATGAGATAAAGGCCAGCTTACAGTAAGAAAACAATCTGGTTCAAATTATAAGCAATGGGATATATCTATTACTGTGTTTTTTAGTGGAAAAAATAGCATGTTTGTAAAATAATTTATTATTTGTATTTAAATGCAATTTATTTATGTTAATCACATTAAATCAAATAAGTTAATTAAATTATATATATATATATATATATATATATATATATATATATATATATATATATATATATATATATATATATATATATATAAACAGATGGTTTATGCCGCTATTAATTATATTATTTGTATTTGAGCATTTGGTATATTTATTAGACATTTTTGTTATTTTTTAAGAATAATTTTAGTTGTTATTTGATATGTACATGTTTTCTTTGTACATAAAGGTTATATATATATATATATATATATATATATATATATAAATTACTTATACATTTTATTTGCTTTGCATGTCATATGCTTGTTAATAATTAGCTTCTAATCATTAAATTAGTAATAAACATTAATATTATTTATTATATATTGCATGCATGCCAAACAATATTTATTTTATCAACATTTTTTCTATTTACAAGTTTTAGTTGAATAAATAAATGATAATATTAACAAAAAAAAATTTCGTTAAAATATAAAAACTTGATAAATCAAAAAAAAAATTTACATTTAATTATTAATAATTTTTATAATTGGCCTATTATGTCTTTAAAGGCATAACAAGAAATAGTTTTAACAAGTGAACATTTAGCGAATCCATATAAGAGTCCGCCTTTATCCTTAGTGCTATAATGAAGAAATAATACACACCCATTTTTTTAATCTAGCTCTTTAGCCATTTCTAGTAGCTCCTATTACAATTTAATTTTAAAATGTTATATCGTTTTTAAAAATTACATAAAATATTTGTTTTAAAACTTTTAAAATGAACAATCTTTTAACATATATTTAAACACTCAAACACAAAAGTTAATCGTTATTAATTATTTAAAAAATTAATTGAACATTGAGAAAAGAAAAATATTGTCTAAAAATTAATTTAAAATATGCAATTTTATACATATATAGAAATTGTTAATTTGCAAATGATTAAACCTATGTTTAAATTTTATAACACACTTTTTTGTAATTACTCGTATTTAACTTATATATACATAGATATAGCGTTTAACTAAAAATAATTATAATTATTAAAATTGATTAGTTATTACTTTTAAAATTATTATTAATTGTATCACAATAGACCAATACATTTAATCAAATAAATTTTACATTTTATTTGACTGACATAATATTTAATTGCATAACATTTATGTCAAATACAGTTAATAAAAACAAAAATACTAGCTCACAAAATCTGATAGTAGAATAAAACAAAAAAGAATTATTGTAAAAAATATACAAACAATTAGTCTTATCCTGAGTGTAAATAATTAAAGTTTGTGATTTATCATGAATAAGTAAAATACTTAAAAGTTAAAATTGTTTTAAAAAAATAATGGAACAATAATGGTAGCAAACAGTTTGTATTTTGCTACAGAATATACATTAATAATGAATTATTGACATATTTTAAATGCATTAACAGACAGCCTTTAAATTAGTGTTAAATTCAGGAATAAAGTAATTACTGTTCTAAAACTTATATATATATATATATATATATATATATATATATATATATATATATATATATATATATATATATATATATATATATATATATATATATATATAATTTTAACGTAAAAATATTTTAACGTAAATATTTATATTAAAATCTTTATTGATAATAATAATAATAACAATAATAATAATGCTACTACCAATAATCGTAATAATAGTAACAAAAATAAACATCATCATCATCATTATCAAAGTAATAATAATAATAATAATAACAGTAACAATAATAATAATGAAAATGATAATAGTAATAATAGTAATAATTTTAGTAATAATTGTAATACTAATAGTAATAATAATAATAGTAATAATCATAGTAACAATAATAACAATAATAATAGTAATAATAATTATAGTAATGATACTAATAATAGTAATACTACTAATAATAATATTATTAATAATTTTAGTGGTAATAATACTACTAATAATAATAGTAGTAGTAATAGCAGTAATAATAATAGTAATAATTGTAATAATAATAGTGGTAGTAGTAATAATAATCATAGTATTAATCATAGTAATAATAATAATAATAAATGTTCCATTTTATATAAGAAATGTTTTAATACACAAAAATATAATAAATTTTATTTTGCACGTTATATATATTTACAATTGTCATAAGAAACTAGCAATATGTATAAATAATAATTTCTATTTAATTTTAATTTATTGCATAAATAAAGTTTGTTTACAGTTGTTTAATATGTTTATTAAATATTATGTGAGACAACGTAAACGATTATAACGCATGGATTCTTGCAATTTTCTATATAATCAAAATAATGTTTGCACAACAATTTATTTCTTATTATTGCTATAAATATTTTCTAATAATTTTCAAAAATAAAACAATTTTGTAATTAATTTATAATGTTCATTAATTACCATTTTGCAACAATATGTATTTAATCCTACTTTTCAAAACACAAACTGAATTAAATTAAAATACAATTTAATAAAAATAATTTCGAGTGAAATGAATGCTAATTAATTTAGAAGTTTTTTTAAAAATAGTCAATAATTAGACTATTAATAAAAAGTCACGTTCTTAACATGCAAACTGTCCCAATATAATCAATGAATTCATTATAATAGTAAGTTTTAATTTTAAATTATAAAAGGGCATTTTAAAACAAATTTTGGATAATTAACATGCTAGTGATCCTAAGGATTTGAGCAATGCTTATAAAGTCTCAATTTCTTGAATGTTTGTCGTCCATTTGGTGCATCCTAAACCAGGTGCCCCTAGGCATCTAGTCTAATAACAACAGGGTCTGAGTACACATCAATATAACTGGATGTCTACTACAGCGGGAGGGTGGGAGCAAATACCCAGGATATATGTAGAACACCCTTGGGCTAAGAAAGATAACCGGCCTCGTCAATCATTACAAACAGTAGCGTCGTTACATGGATACCGTCTACCAGTCAAGAAACTTTGCTATTCTTCTATGTTTGTTATCAAGCTATTAAAGTCAAACGTTTATATGCCGTATAAATATAAAAAATAATAAAAAAGTGATCACGTCATCAACCAAAATGAATGTGAATAAAACGAATCAGCAACATTAATTTTTTAATTAAAGCAAACTTACGTTTGTTTGGATCATGATTTAGAGATTCGTCTACACTAGTTCCTTGACCGGAATCTGCACTGCCACCATCAAGTTCCAAAATACCGTTTGAATTTGTAGTTAAGTGCTGAAAAATACAATTTAAATCATTTTAAATTATTAATTGTTCTTTTCCCAAAAAAACATAATTTTTGTTTTCAAAAAAATATAATCAAATTTATAATTTTGTAAACATTATAACAATTTAAATTGTTTAATGATTTTTAAAAAATTAAATAAACTTAATCAAATTTGTTAAGGAAAAATAAATTAATTTAATTTTGTAATTAGAAATATACAATTTTTACGTATTAATATAAATGCAAATTTTTAAAGTTGAATTTAAATAAATTAATTGTAAAAATTAATAAATGTTTTTATATTTTTTTCCGTATAGTTGTATCGCAGTATGGATTGCTTGGTACGTGATCCTTTTGTATTAAATAAAAATGAATTAAATGTCAAAAAATGTACATACATTTTATAATTGTTTTTTCTAAATTTATTACTAGAACGTTTTACAAAAACGTTGTTTTGAAAGTAGGTATTATAAGAAAGCCAAATATTGCCGGGGTGGTCCCAAAGGTACAGGGCTCGACTTGAACCTGGTGGACATGGGTTCGAATCCCATTACCGACACTAAAATGCGGGCCCATGTTTGGCTTCCTGACATATACAGTGCCGAAAGATTATTCTTGTAAAACATTCAAAATGGTAAAAATATATACAAATAAAAACAGAAGCTTTGAACTTATGCCTAGCTAAGTGTGAGGTTAATGTCCAAACCTAATGTTTTTCAATTACACGGTTTTTTATATTTATTAATTATAAAACAAGTTTATGCCGTTTTCATAGTTGGCAATAAATAAATGTTTATTGAATTTAATTTATGACAATACTCTAAAAAAACATTTTCTAATTTTTAAACTCCTTCAAAAATAATTCAGTGTTAAGTGTGCTAATATTATTATTTTTATTTAAAAACCTTTTCGCTCTAACAAGCATGGAGCAAGAAGATTGTTCCATACAATTGTACATTAATTTTTTTGCTTTAAAAACTAAAATTCTATTCAAATTTTATATCAAACCGAGTCATCATAATCATGTTACTTTCATTTTCTTTGTCCTTGTACAGTGAGCTCGTGTTATCTTGTGTGCTTTTTTTAACTCTCGAACTGTCTTTCATTTTCAATCAAGCGCGGTTGAAAAGATGAAAATGGACAAAATAATTGTTACAAAATTTATAACAAAATACCGCTAACTTACACTATATGACTTAAATTTAGACATTTTTAAATTAAAATCTAAACGTTTGTTTATAAACGCTTCCATTCCCTAATTAAACAATTTTGGATAAACAAAAATAATAAAAATTGTATATTATTCAAGAATTTGCATTACTCAACTTTGAATTAATAAACTATTAAAGTTCTAACAAATAAAAAACAAACAAATAAATGACTCATTTGATTTCCTAATTGTATTGCACTCTATTTAGTACTCATTTTTGTAATTCCAACCATATTTAAAAACAATTCATTTGTATTCTAGTTAAATTTTTAATTAATTTTCTTTCTTATATTTTAAATCACTCGTATCATTGTTGATGTTATTATTATATACTGTTAGTCACCAATTCCCTCGAACACTTTTGCATGCAATCATGCAAATTAGGAATTTTAATTGTTTTATTATTTTGTTCCAACTGTGGTTTCCTTGTGATCAAATATGCAAATTTTTATTTCAAAAAGAAACAATAAGTTGAGAAAATGTGATTGCATGCAAACACACTTATTTACATTCAGTTGGGCAAACGTAGTCTACCAATGTGTGTTCCATAAACAACATTCAATTTACTTGCTAACTGTTTATGGTAGCATTAGTAGTAGTAGTAGTAGTAGTAGTAGGGGATTATGAAATAAGCATATGTGTTAAAAATGTATTTATAAAAACAATATTTTTACTTGTTAAATGAGTCATTATCAAAATAATTGTAAACACAATTTCCTGAAATTTAAATATTTGTTTAAACTTTTTGATTGTTTTTGTCATATTTTAGTTTAGTTCTAATTATGGATAAACTGTAAAAAAGGAGAAAAAACATTTTAATTTAAGTCAAATGTGTGGTTGGTAATTGTTGATAAAAAAAAAGTTACTTGCATAAAATTTAAGACTATTTAATTGTTGAGTAAAGGTTTTTACCCCCGAAAATTTTGTATGTGAAATTACTAATTGTTTTTTACAAACCAAAATTAGTGCTCTACAAAAAATTTAATTACAATGTTTTTAAAATTTTAATCATTTAAAAAAATTAGAATGTATAATTTAAAAATTGTTTAAAAAATGTGTTTTATAGTTTTTTATGTTTTCTTATCTCAAAAAAAACTCTATAGCTTTTTGCTACAAGTTAAAAAGTAGGAATAATCAAATAACAGTCAACATTAATTATAATACTGTAATGCACACAAATATGTACACCGTACTAATTTTAAATAAATATAAACAGCATAATTTAAGGAATCAAATATTTTATGTTAAATTAACTGTATTAAAATTGTTTTGTGAATTCCTACTACAATTTATTCATATTTCTATTGTTTAAAACAATTTTCATTCCTGTGGGTATTATCAAAACTAAAACTGGTTGACATATGTTATTTTAATGTTGAGAACAAAAATATTGACTCATTAATAATTACAACTGCTTGGGTATGCGAAAGGTATATTAACAAAATTAAAATAATACAAAATTTTACAACTGCATAACTTAGAAAAGGAACTCAATTTAACTATATACAATGCTTTATAATAAGTAAAATCAAATTATAATTTCATCAATATACATTGTTAATAATAAAAAATTACATGATGATTTAAGTGATTTATAATTAAATATATTTTTGTAAAATACACTATGAAATATAAGATGTTAAATGTAATTGTCCTTTTTTTGTATACCCTTGACTCAAGTGGTTTGGTATACTACTGGTTTAGCTGTTGATAAAGTCTTATATAATCCAAATTCTAACAAATAATTGGTTAAAGCTGTCAATTTTTTAATTTAAACATATTTATAAATGTTTGTTTTTTTTATACAAAAAACAAAATATTAGAATTATTAAATGACAATTTTTAAAAACATAGTTATTTCTATTTTAGCATGAGTTATATTTCAATTAATTTTCCATATGTAAACAAAATGAATTTCAATACAGTTAAAGTTAATTTTGCAAACATGTGACATTGTTTTTTAACAAAGTTGTGCTTTTGACATACGAAAATAAATTTTACCTTTTAAAATTTTACGTTTATTTAAAAACAAAACTCTGACTGCTTAAAATAATTAATTTAATTCGTTGTTCATTAATTTTTTTGTAATTTTTTCGAAACCAATATAATGTATATTATGTACAAAACCTATTAAAATACTCAAAGTTAAATTAGTACAATGTTGACTAATTTGCATTGTAAAAATTAATTTTTTTTAAAAACGGCGTTTTATTAACTATAAAACAAAATGCCAAATATTAAAAAAGTTGTTTAAATTTCATTCATTGTGGTTGGTGAATATTTGTATAGTGTTACAATAAACGTTATAAATATAGAAAAATAATAAAGTTTCTTAACTATTAGACGGTATCCTCGTGACAGTACCATTGTTTCCAAAAATGGTTAAAGCCATCTGGTGTTTTGTTACAGTTATTTCCCTAATACTGTAAGACACCTTTTAAATATCCTGGATGTATGCTTGCACCCACTTGCTTTAGCGGAAGCCCAGTTATACCGCTGTACATTCTGTCCCTGCTGCTTGTTGACACCTAGTTGAGGATACACCACGTGGATGAGCAACAGTCAGAAATATCATCATCATTGGAAATTGAGACTTTATAAGCATTGACTCAAATCCTCAGAATCATTAGCATCTTTGTGTTAATTGATTGTTTGCACTCGGTCCTTGGCGTTATTAGTCTAGATGCCTGGAGGAGGAGGAGGAACAGTCAGGAATATCATCATCATTGGAAATTGAGATTTTATAAGCATTACTTAAATCCTCACGATCATCAGTATCCTATGTTTTAATTAATTATTATAAAATATACCTATAAAGTCTTGTTTTGGTAAAAAAAGTTAAAACATTATTTATATCATCATTAATATCACATAACTGAATTCTTTTTATTTATATTTTATAACTATGTTTAACATAACATTTGGCAACAAATAAAAATATTGTTTTTACAAATTTTTCAAGATAACCACAATATTTTTAAAAGTACCAATATAATTTTTAAATTGTTGTAACTAAAATACACAAAGCGTTTATTTCCAATTTGTAACTCAATTTCAACAATAAATTAATATTTTTAGTGAAAAACTAGCGTATTTTTCAAAGTGTAATATTAAATTGTGGTGTTATTGTTTATGTACATTTATTATTTTTATGAAAAAATATTTTTTAAATTGTTGTTTTAAAATATATTAATGTTTTTATATAAATTAATTATTTTTTATTTAAATTTAATCCTCACTATTAAGTACTAATAACACTAAATTTTGTGTTTCAAAAATATATTTTTAAAATATATTTATAGACAGTATTCAATAATATACCAATTATTATAATAAAAATATGTAAATTGCATTCAGTTTGAGCTTTGTTAATAAAGTTTTTTTTTAAATAAATATTTTATTGCTATATGTAAAACTAAGTGTAGAGTACTATACAGCATTTAATGTCATTTTAATTTTAATATTCATTTTTAATAAGTTTTAATTAAAACTAGTCAATAATAATAAATAATTAAGCATCAACAAATTTTATTTTTCTCACTATTTACTTTAATAGTTCTATATATTTATATTTATATATATATATATATATATATATATATATATATAAACGCAAATATATTTTCATTTTTATAAAGTATACAATTCTAAAAATGCATAATAAATTATTATGTGGTTTCATAAATTTTTTATATTACTTAAATACTAACAATTAGAAACTGATAACTACATAATTTAGAAAACATTAAAATTTTGAATGAAATGTATAAAACAACAAAATCCTTTCTAAATTAAATTAACATATTTTATTTATTGTTGCTTTATGATTAGCAAAAATGTATTGTTAAATATATATATATATATATATATATATATATGCAATTTTTTATTATTAAGTTAATGTTTAACAATCTTCTAAAATATTCATATTATATGCATATAGTTTATGTGCACATACATCTAATTAGATATGAGTTACTATTTTGCATGCATGCATTTCTATATATATATATATAACGTAAATAGAACACTGTCAGATAATAACAAACGTTTTAAAATTAAAATGTTGCAGCACTTTTACTGTATTATTGTCTAAAATGCTTACAAATATATTGTTTATTACATTTACAACATAACACAGGTGAATATTGTCATATACGTGTCTTAGCAAACGTGTACAATGTTACTGTTTGTATATGTTTTTATAGCAAATATATATTAGCTGGAAGGAGCTAGAGAGTTATTTAATTAATTTTCAAAAAGTTTGAATCAGTAAAAATTGTTTGTTATTTTAGTATTCTTTAATTTTCTACATAAAAGATTGCTGTTTAAAGTCATATTAATTTTTTCATTAAATCCTGTTTAAACATAAAACATTATTATATAATTATTAAAGCCACACGTTATTAGAGTCTAAACACTAAACAGACATCAAATAAAATGACATTTTATTTACAACTTCAAAAAAAGAAAACAATTAAAATGTGTAAAAAACGATTCACAAATAAAATACATTTGTTGTCAATAAATATGGAAAATTTAAATCTAAAATCTTTGCACGTTAATCTTTATTGACACTATTAAACCATGACACAATTTTGATTAAGTTTAATTTATGAAAATAAACACAATATTTATGGAACAATTAACAACTATATTTTTGTTTTTGTTCTAAACATACTAAACAGAAATTCAATTAACACTGACTCATATTTTGTCAAGTGTTATTTATATCAATCAAAAGTTAATTAAATTCTTTTGTGTTTTTAAAATATAACTTATTCTAACCTAAAATAATTCAATTACCTGAAAGACTAAATAATTTTTTTTGATCTACATTAATAAATAGAAACAATTTATAGATCTTTTAACAATTTATAGCTATTGTTACTTGCGTAAAAACATACGTTAGTAAAAATCTTGTTCTGAATTATCTATATCATAAAAGTTTAACAGTGTATACCAACATTGTGAAATGTAAAATAATATTATAGAAATGATATTAATATGTTTTGGAAATTTAAATGTTTGTAAATCCACCAAGTTATTTAATTTTGTTTATTGGTTCTTCTATTACCAACTACAAATATGGCATTTCAATTATCTGTCTAAATCCAACATATACAAAAAGTAAAAAAATAGCATTTATTTAATTTTTCGGTTTTTGTTAATTACAAAAAAAACGCATTAAAATAACGACAGTTTTGATTAGATAATGCGGATATATTTACGTTTTTTTAAATATCTGCATCAATAAAAATTGTATTTCTTATCAATTTAAATTTTAAAAATAAAAGTTTTTATATTTTGATTGAAAAATTGGATAAACAAATTTTTTTTAAATTGTTTAGAAATATATTATTTTGTCGTTATCTTAAAAAATTTTAAAATTAAGTTATTTTATTTATGTAAATTATAAACAGCTTGATTATTTAAATGTGAACATTTAAAATTAAATTTAAACTTAAATTTTATGAGATGAAACGCTCGCACAAAGGCATACTTTTTAAAAAACAGAAAATATGTCACTGTTTTTTATTTTTATTTTTTAAATTTAATTTTATATTTATTACTTTGAATGTTTTACAAAAAACATCTTTTAACAGTAGACATTTTAACGAAGCCAAACAAGGGCCGTCATTTTAGTGGGTCGGTGATTGGATTCGAACCCATGCCCACCGAGGTCCAAATTCGAGCGCTGTAACGCTAGATCACCCCGGTACAACAATTATCATTATTGTTATTAAAAGCATACAAACATTGTATTTATAAATATTATATATTACTTACAAAATAAATTAATTTTTAAATTATGCAAATATTTGAAAAACAGTTAAAGTAAAAAATAACTACAATAAACTACACTATAATTAATAAAAGTGTCACATGTCATATATACATACATTAAATTCATTATTTATTGAGAAATATTATACATAAAATTAAAGTGAATCATAATTACTGTATTATAAATAATTAATAAATATTTATAAAATAAGTTATTTAATCTTGTTTTGCAAAATAAATATTCTTTAATAATGGTAAATATTTAATATTTAAATTTATTCCTATATTCAGACTTTACGCACAGTCAAATTTTATGAAAATTAATTGCATTTTATTTTGTTCGTTTTCAGTGACATAAATTATTTCGTAAATAAGAAAATATATATCTAGTAATTAATAAATTAAATTTTTAAAAACTGAAAGTGTTTTCAACTTTGAAACATACACTATGCAAATGAGTTGAAGAAATTTAATATTTTTAAACTAATGCTTTAATTTTATTGGTTTATTAGACTAAATTTAAAAACTGATGCAATAAATGTATAAAATTTTATCTTAACTATAAATATGTTACGTTTCACTAATAAATGAATGCATATTCATTTGTGCATAATAAAATTTATCCGAATTCTTATATATAGATACTTGAATAAGTTTTCTAAATACACCAAAAGCGATTTCACGTTAAATGTTGAGGCAATAATAAATATTTGGTCAGCACACATTCTAATTAAAATGGTTGTTTCTGATTGCTTCACATTATTCTATATTATTTCGTTCAAAAGAAGTGTTTTAATACGTAATTATTTATTTTAGAATTAATTAACTGAATAAGTATTTATTTCCACTTTACATATGCAACAATTTGTATCAGTATTTTTATTAACAATTATTAAAAATATTGGTATGTGTTAAGCTTAACAAATGCATTATATTTTTACATTAACTTAAACCTCATTTTAATTGTAGGTCATTTTAAACAATTTTCCGCACATATACTGGTTTAAGTTACCAAATTATTTGTAAAGTAACTATTGTTGTAACAAAATAGTCGCATTAAAAAAAGTATAATTATCTACACGTTAATGTTTTCAAACATGTAATAAAATTTATGTTAAACGAATATTTTAAAAGTATAATCTAATCCCCAGTTAAGCATTACAACTAATATTAATTATATTTTTTAAAAACAAATATATCAATCATTAGTTTAAATCCAAACAAATAAAAAAACAAATTTGTTTATAATTGATTATATCGCATAATTATGTTGAGTTACTTTACTCATATATAATTGTTGTGGTGTTAATTAACAAGTCTAATAGGAAACGCCTCATTATATTTTATTTCAAGTTTGTTATCAATATGAATCGTAATTTGTTTTATACAAACGCGTTCAATTTTAGAAAATAATAAATTACATACATATATGCCGTCTCAATTTCAAACATTCACAAGTAACAAACAATGTTTTGATTTTTAAATGTTTTTTACGCCAAAGAATAATAAGAAAATGCTCATTCATTATTGTCAAAAATACCATCACACTGTGCAAAAACATATTTTTTATTAATTATACAACTTAAATATGATTTTTTTTTGAAAAAATAGTAATGATGATTAATGTGAGTGTTGTTTTTCAAATGCAAAAACCTATTCATCATTTTGTCAGCTGAAATAAACAATTCTCAGTTTAAATGTGCAGTCAAGATAAACAATTATTTTGTTCTGCTCGGAATAAATCTTCTCTTGTCCCATAATAGTTGATTATTTAAATGCATTGTTTTAAATGATGGTTTTTAAAAATTTTTGATTAAATGATTTATTTTTATAACGGTTTTAAATTATAGGCAATGTCAAATTATTTTTTTGTGTGTCAAATTGTAATTAATAAAAATTTCAATTTTGTTAAAACTCTTTGGTTAATAGTTGTACGTGAATTCTCGATTAACAAATGCTTTGTGCAAATAACAATTAAAAAATGTATCTATGCAAAGATAATAAATTAATAAACAATTATGATGTGGTAATTTTTAAAAGTGTTTTACGGGAAACATCTTCCGCGTTTAAACCTAGACAATTGTCGACCCGTCTTTGGCGACAGTGATGGAGTCGAAGCCACCCAGATTTACTAAATCAATTTAACATTATTAAAAGGATACCGTGTTTTTGATTTGCGATAAAAGCATGACTGCAGTGTACGTTTCCTAATTTTTTTAAATGTAATAAAACCTACACTTTGTTTATAAATAATGGAAAGTTTGACACCACCAGTGCCTGTTAACTCCAAAACAAATAAGCCCAAATATTGTTACACATGATAAAAGTTATTCACGTTTTTGTCAATGCTCATTCATTTAATCCTATTACATTAATTATTAGAACACAGGTAGTTAATGGTTTTTTTTTCGGGTTTTCAAATTTATTTTGTCATGGCTCATTTTTGACAAACACATAAAGTAGCTTAGTCATAGCAAACGTTCAAACATGACATCCAACAGACGCAATAACAATAGCACATAGCAAATGCATTTGAAATAAATTATAATAAAAACATTTCGTTACAAAAAATATAATTTATTATTTAAAGTTTTTTTTTTAATTGTCTCATTAGTCTGATAAGTTTTTTGTCAAGTTATTTTATGTGTGGCCCCATCATTCATGCCAGTGGACAGTCTTGGTAACATGTAGCTTTGCATGCAGCCAGAACAAAATAAAAGTACACTGTGTTCTATTGAGCTCTATTGAATAAGCCCCAAAGTAAATTGGTAACATACATTTAGATGTTGACTAATTTGTATACAATAAAAATTTAAAAAATCATTGTTTCTGCATTTATATTGAATAGTTGACAATACTTTAAGACTAAACATTTAGTTTTTAGGTATGTATATATGTATGGCAAATAACAATGCATTTTTTACAAACATTTTAAAATGCATTAAGCTAAACTTCATGTTACTTATATACTGTATTTGTTTTACAAATGAGTATTAATATTTATTTTATTATAATACTACGTTCCAAAACACTGGACATTGATTACAACATATTGTATTATTATTGTTTTTAGGTTAAATATTTTAATGCTCTTTACTTTGTTTGAAAATGAACATGTTAGTGAGAAACAGTTAACAATGGAGCAATTTATTTTCTTAGATTATTGATTTATTAAACTTGAATGTATGCAATAATTTAGATTTGCAATAGCCAGTATAATATAAATGCAAATTGGAATACATAAAATGTTAAAACGCATTTTAAATATTGTTTTAAATTTTGCAAGTTAATTACAAAAATTGAACTTTAATATATTTTATTTCTAAATGCAAATAGTTAAATCATACCAATTTAATTTAAAATAGAATTTTTTTTAAATAACGGCAGTCTTGTAAAATAATAAATTTCATATTAGACATGAGCAAATTAAAAAAAAACATTTTGCATGCATTGTAATTCAAATATTTCGCTTTAATTTACAATTAAGGTTATCAAAAATGAATGCGTTAAGCGTTGTTTATTGCACACGTGTAAGATAGATTATAATTTATTTTTTTTAAAACTACATTTTTTAACGGTCAATTAAACAAATTCAATTATTAATTAATTGGCATGTACGTTAAACGTTTGTACCGCTTATACAAAATAAAATTATATAAACACTTAATTGTTAAAAAGCACAGAAAAATGTACGATTGCTATTCTAACTTAAATGTTTTTGTAACTTATAATCAATCTTCTTGTATTATAAAATAGAAAGAAAAACCCAAACATTGCAATAAATATGCATATTTTTTTATAACGTCAAACAACTTACTGTATTATGCGTTGACATTTGGGGAATATTTTTGGCAGGCCCAAAATAATTCAACTTAGGTGCCTTGTTTACGTCATTATCAGCTTGCAATTCGACGGACATGGGAACGTGCAAGTCTTTCATGCGATGTGAGTCCAACATGACACAATATGGATCCATGGATCGAGGCACCGCGTTAGCATCGACATCTATTCTTGATTCTAAAAATTGCGGATTTTGTTTGAACGTACAAGCAGCATACATCGAATGATTGGGTTGTGATGGTACTGATTCCAGATTGGGACTCAATGCACATAAATTGTAAATAGGTGGTGAACTGAAATTGTTGGTTTTGACACTACTACCGCCACCACAACCATCTTGGTCGACTTGTTTCCATTTGTACAAACTGCCATTTTCTGGACAAACCGTATTCATGACGGGCGAATAATAGTAGCGTCCCAAACTGTTCAAATGATTTTGACTTGTGCGCATACTTAACGAATCCAAATTGGAAGGATCATTGTGTAGAGAATTGCCATTTATTTGCAAACTGTACAAATAATCGTTGCTGTGTGACTGTTTGTGTCCTTCGTGATAGCGCGGTCGACACGAGCTTCGTTTGCGGACCGAACAAAATGCAACAACAAGACAAACCGACGTAAGACACAAAACAAAAATGAGCAAAATTACCAGAGTTATGCTCAATTGGCCCGGAGACAACAAATGACTCATGAGTCCTCTTTTGTTCGATCCAAATCCCAAAAAATCGGCCAAATTCATTCCATCCAACTTGGCAGCAACTTGCAAAAACAATCGGGCATAATTTTTCAAAGGCGGATTGCCATTGTCTGTCACACACAAGTACAATTCAAATATGCCACCTTCAGTAAGACCAATGCCGCGTTGACCAACGCCCACAACCAATTCGCCACTTTTGGGATCCAAATGAAAGTAGGATGATGTTGACTGACTGATAATCAATCCGTTGTCATTCAATTCGTTTGTTTTGACAATCGAATAGGTCATATTTGCATTGCGGCGACTATCTTTATCGTCACTTTCCAAAATTACCACTTGTTGGCCCCGATACAATGGCACGGTCAAATTGACAATTCCCAACTCGAATACGTTTTTCAAATTGACCAAATTTGGCATTCGCTTGATCAATTGATGGCGTTGCCATCCGTCTTCCATAACCCATCGACTTAGCTGTCTAAGCGGCTTCCACTGGGGCGCATTGTCGTTTTCGTCGACTACCTTGATGCCAATCATTTCGGTCGAACTTAGCCGACTGGGTGTACCCAAATCGTGAACAGTAACGGCCAGTTGGTAAAAATCTTGCAATTCGCGATCCAACTTGCGTGTAGCGAAAATTTTGCCGCTTTCTGCATTGATCATGAATAAGTCGGTTGATTTTTGACTTGAATCGGCCAGTTTATACATTACTGTTCCATTTGATCCCAAATCTTGATCGATACTTGTCAGTTGACCTACCAAATCGGAAAATCCTGGTCGATTTTCGACTATTTCAAATTCTTTCGGACCAACAATTTGTGGTTGATTGTCATTCATGTCGGATAAATCAATTGTTACATTGAGTTTGGAAATAAGAGAATGATCACCATTGTCATCATTACTACTAGTGAGTGCATGTTGGGTATAATTGTCAACCGAATAGACAAAAAAGCGTATTTGTGGCATTTTTTCTCGGTCAAGTATTACGCGGGTTCGAATAATGCCACTATTTTGGTCAATGTCAAAATAGTTGAGTGCTTCGCGCGACAAAAAATAGTTAATTTGCGATGTAGCATCGTTGTCGTGTGCTTCAACTCGATGAACAAATGTATGCGGACTTTGATTTTCCGGTATTGTTAACCGAATGGAATTGTCGGGATTGGCATCAAATTGGGGTCTAAATTCGTTGACGTCGATTACGCGAATGTGCAACATTTGCTTGGTCGTTTGAGATGGAATTCCTGCATCCGAACACTGCAGTTGAACAGTCAACAAGCCATCCGAATTGAGTGTTTCGCGATCGAAAATTTGATTTGTAGCCAACCGATAAATTTCCCGACCCTTGGCACTATTGACATGATTGAGACGAAATTTGTGTTGATTTTCGGGCAACGAACATTCGACCAAACTGTTGTTTCCCAAATCGTCGTCACCAGCAACGACGAGACCCAAGTTGGTATTAATGGCTTCATTTTCGAGAACGAAAAATTTGTCTTTTTCCAAATCGCTTTCATTGGTGTTCGACTTGGCCGGTCGAATTTCGATCCACGGTTTGTGATTGTTGGTATCGCGAACATTTATCTGGACGACTGTTTTGCCAATAAGCGGAACTTGGCCACTGTCGACGGCTACAACGGGAATTGCATAACTTTCCGCTTCTTTGGCATTCAAAGACGAACGCAGTCTAATTTCACCGGTCTTTGCATCAAGGTCAAAGTGTTTTCGAATAGTATCACTTAGCGGCTGACCAAATTGATAAGTCAATTGACTATTTACTCCCGAATCTGCATCACTGGCATTGAGTTTAATTATGACAACATTCAGCAGTACATTTTCCCACAAATCGACGACATACAACGATTGGTCAAACGTCGGTTTGTTGTCGTTTACATCGGTCACGTGAACTTCGAAAGGCTGATGTACACATTTGGACTTGGGTTGGCCTCCGTCACAAGCAATCAATTCGCCCCGATATACGCTTTGTTGCTCGGCATCAAGCGTATCCATCACGACCAAATTCAAACTGTATGGCGATTTGTTTGTCAAGGTGAAACGTTGGGCATGAAAATGTGCTCCACGCAAGGCATAATTTTGAACGGAATTGTGACCCTGATCTAAATCACGTGCGTTGACAAGGGGCATGTCATACCCCGGTTGAATCGATTCGGACACGTTGACAATGTAGGTTGAAGCATTGGGGACAAGTGGAAAGTAGGGCGAATGATCGTTGACATCTTCAATGTCGACAACCAAATTGTACCAGTGAGTGTTTGCCAAACAAATGGTCAAATGAATCAAACATTCCGTTTGAATGGCATGCGAATTGGGACTGAGCCATATTGAATCGGTCATTAAATCGGCAGTTGGCGGACAGATGGCTTCGCGATCGATCCGACTGGCGACAAAAAGTTTGCCGCTTTGCTGATCGATGCGAAATAGAGTGTCGTCGAGTGTCGTTTCGTCGTTGTACAATTCGAATTGATCCTTTGGACCGATGTTGACCATAAAGTTGCGTTCGAGGTCAAATTTGACATCGGCAACCAATGTACCAATATCGCATTCTTCGTGAACTTTGTAGGTCAATTGTTTGGAGTCGGAATTGGCCAACAAGCCTAGGGGTAGGAATAGGAAATAAATGTAAGTCAAAATTTTGTATTCCATGCTGAGTGCCAATTTGAAAATAATAGTCATATTTGGAAAGTCGTCACATAATAATCAAGGACTCAAGTAACTTGTTTGTTCGTGTTTGTCTTTTGTTTTGGAATATTTGACAATTTTTTACTAGATCACATGTGGTGGTGCATTCGGTTGCTTGAATAGGGCGCGAATGATTACCGTAGTTATTATTTTTTGGTTTTACGCTATTCATCATAAATTGGTATGTTCCAATGGTCATATAAACAAACATATACATAATGTGTGTGTGCGTGCGTCCGTATGTGCTTTAGGAAGAGCGAAAGACAGACATAAAATATAGAAAAATTTAAAAAAAAAGACAAACCATTTATGAGACAGACTCCATTTTGAACACTTTTCGCCATTTTATATTTACTCCAAATTAGCTTGAAGACAATTGAATGTATTCCATGTGTATAGGTGTGTTTGTGCGTTGCGTGTGTGCATGTGTGTAAAACAAATTAAGATTTTTTAAAAACCATGGTTTGTTTTGAAACAATGGCGAAAAAACTAAAATACAGACAACTGGAGTCTTGGTAAAACAAAAATAACTAAGAAAATTGTAATAAATAATACATGAATGACCAAAATTATAATAATTTAATTTAGTTTGATTCATTAAGCAATACTTGTGTGTGTGTGTGTGTTGTGTGTGCAAATTGTTACCAAGACTTGGTTTGGTCAAAAACCGCATACAATACAAGGACAATGTATAGTAGTTGCTTAAATAAAACAAAAAGCAACTGCTATGGACAAAATCGTAATGTTTAAAAAAATCCAAGTTGTATTTTTAATTATTTATTTTCAAACAAAAAAAAACATGTTGCTAGTGCTAATGACGAACACAAATTATTGATTTGTGTGTGTTCTGATTTCTCAATTCTGTTGTAAATAAAGTTGTCGAAAAATTTTTCTTATATCATTCACTATTCAATATTAAAATTGGCAAATTTACATCAAGAATTTTATTCTGTTTTTCAAAATTTATTATGTTATCGTTTTAACAAATGCACTAATATATACTATTTATGGTTGTTTGAATTATTATAATATTATTATTATTATTATTATTATTATTATTATTATTATTATTATTATTATTATTATTATTATTATTATTATTATTATTAATATTATTGATATCATTGTTATTTATTATTTATTTATTTATGTTTACTACTTTGAATGCTTTATTAGAAACATCTTTCAGCAGGGACAATTAGCGAAGCCAAACGTGGGCCCGCATTTTTTTAGTGCCGGCGATGGGATTCGAACCCATGTCCACCGAGGTCCGAACTCGAGCGCTGTACCGCTAGACCATTATTATTATTATTATTATTATTATTATTATTAATAGCACTATTATTATTATTATTATCGTTATTATTATTATTATTATTATTATTAATAGCACTATTATTATTATTATTATTATCGTTATTATTTTTATTATTATTATTTTATTATTATTGTTATTATTACTATCATTTTCATTCTTATTGTTATCATTATTATTATTATTATTATTATCATTACTATTATTATTACTATTGTTATTATTATTATTACTATTGTTATTATTATTATTATTATTATTATTATCATTCTTATTGTTATCATTAATATTATTATTATTACTATTATTATTATTATTACCATTATCATTATTATTATTGATATTATTATTATTATTGTTGTTATAATTGTTATTATTGTTGTTACTATTATTATTATTATTTTAATTCTTATTGTTATTATTTATATTATTATTATCAATATTATTATTATTATTATTATTATTATTATTATTGTTATCATTAATATTATTATTATTATTATCAATATTATTATTATTATTATTATTATTATTATTATTATTATTACCATTATCATTATTATTATTATTGATATTATTATTATTATTATTGTTGTTATAATTGTTATTATTGTTGTTATTATTATTATTATTATTTTAATTCTTATTGTTATTATTTATATTATTATTATCAATATTATTATTATTATTATTATTATTATTCTTATTGTTATCATTAATATTATTATTATTATTATCAATATTATTATTATTATTATTATTATTATTATTATTATTATTATTACTATTATCATTATTATTATTATTATTATTATTATTGTTATTATTGTTATTATTGTTATTATTGTTTTTATTATTATTATTATTGATGTTGTTGTTATTATCACTACTTAAACGCTTTACGAGAAAGATTTTTCAGCAGATGGACATTTAAGTGAATCCAAAGAAAGGCTTGCATTTAGCGCCGATAATGACACTCAAACCTGTGCCCACCCAAATTGTTTTAGGATCAATTTATTCGGCTATTAAGAATACTCTGTCATTATTATTTTTTAATATTGACAAAGGCTATTGCATATGTATGGCGTTGAAGTTTGAACAATAGATAGCGTCAAACCGAAAAGAAAAGTGACTGAAACGGTTAACAACTAACTAAGTGGAAATAGGTTAAGTTTTATTATTGGCACTAAGTGTGGACTGTTGTGTCAATCTCTTCCCAGCGTTCACTTACTACAAGGATATTTCTTATAAAATATTTAAGCAATCGAAAACCGATAATATAAATATCTACAGGTCTAAACAGAAAGTCATTTTTTTCTTGAATTTACACTCATTAGTAGAAATGTACATTATTCATCTTTTATTTAATAACAAATTTAACAATAAAAAATAGTAATTTTTAGTCATTCAATTGTAAATATATATAAAATTCATTTCTAGCATTTTATTATGTTTTTTATTAACTAAAGCGTTTTTACTACAGTTTGTTTTATAACATAAACACAATTTACATAAGTATTTACAATTTATTTGCAATTATAAGAAAAGTTTTTTCTATTGTTAATATTTTTGTTAAATTAATAAAGCAAACTACATTTAAAGTTATTTGCAAAACTTAAATTGTGAATAACTATTTAAAATTTTTAACTTATAAAGTTTGGGAATATTTATTATACAATAGGCAACATCGTTTTATTTAAATTACCCATAATTAATAATAATAATAATTTATGTATTATTCACTTTGAACGTTATATAAATAATTGTTTGCAAATAATTGGTAAAAAAGTAATAGTTCATGCATTAATCAATCAAAATGCAAGTTCCGTTAGGTTTATTGGAGCAAATTTAATATTTTGTACCCCCGTTTTCTCAATTTTTTTATTAGTTAAAATTTTAAATTATTTCTTATAAGATTTCTATTTTCAAAATAATAAATTATTAATCTTAGAAATAATTTTGACGTGAACAATTTAATTCAAAAATATTGACATTAAATTTATTGACAGTTACACATACTTACTTGTATTGCAATTATGCAAACGAATTTGACGTTACAATATTATTAATGATTTAGTTTTTTTTTCAATTTGATTAATTTTACGTCTCTACTTTTTTTACTAAATTTTAATACAATTAATTAAACTAAAAATATATTACATTTTAATATAATAAATCATTTTTTCTATTCAAATTCAAATAAACTATATTATAAAATACTTTATCAATAAAACAATTGCTAAATTAATGCAATTTTTTCAAGATTTGATTGTCGATATTGTATCTGTATTAATAGTTGTAATATTATTTATGCGTTTGTAACAAAATTACATATATATAATATATATATATATGCTTTTTTAATTGTATTTATTAATGAACGTATTACAAACATAGTGCATTTATATGTAGATAAATAATACAATTTATTAATAAGCAGTCAATATATCAAATTAATTATTAAATTTATTATAATAAAAAAAACGTTTTAACGTAGATTATTTACACATTTTTGCTCAGGTGGTAAATTTAGTTAGATTATAACTTGAAGTCCCGTTATCGACATTAAATGCGGCTTTTCGTTTGATTTTGTTCGATGTTCACATGTTGAAAACCATTTTTTGTAAAATCTTCAAACAATAAAAAACAAATTATAATTTTTTTTTAATTTTAAAATTAATATTGAATTTTTTTAAAAATAATTTCCTTGATGGATTTTTGACATTATTTAATTTTTATTTCTTATTTTTTGTTTAATTTTACTGAGTTTAAATAATAATGTCGCAAACGTTTTTTCGTAAAGCATTTAAACAAAAATGTGTACAAGAAAAAATGATAGTTTAACATTTTTTAAATTAATTTGTAATTAGATAATTGAATAACGTAGATAATATTTTTAAATAATTATTTTTATAAAAATTTAAACTGAGTGTACCATTAGTAATAAATTAAAACTTATATTGATAAAAATAGTAACAATACTGTATCAACACTTGAATTGAGATATCTTATTATAGTGTTCTGTGTCGTGTTATTTTAAACTATAATATAAGTTTAGTTTATTATTATTATTTTACTATTATTATTATTATTATTATTATTATTATTATTATTATTATTATTATTATTATTATTATTATTATTATTATTATTACAAAACTCTTTCGCTTTAAAAATAAGCACGGAACAATAAGATAACAGTTGCAGCAAAAACAACAAAATTCCATAATTTAAAACGAACATGAAACAACAACATTTTGCCAAACGCTTTGTTTGCTACCATAAAACATTCATTTTAATTAAATCTTTACAAACGGTTTCTGGCCAAGTTTTCTGTGGTCCTTTAACCTTTATTTTGCCATCTTTAATTGTCCATTACAAAACCGTTCGTGCTGGTCTTTCGGGTAGTACACGTAGAATTTGACCAAGTAATCTTTTTTGTATAATTGTAATGATGTCATATAGTCTACAAGAATCAGTTCATTTTATAATCTTATTAGCTGAATTGTGATTTCGTTAGGTAAGCTTTAACTTACTTCTAAGACCAGCGATAAAAAGCATCCATCATCTTATGAATATTGTTTGTTCGCTTTTACGTTTCACTGCCGTATATTGATACGTACAAACAAAATTTTGTCTTTAGGAGGATGAGAGAACATGACCATATTGATTAGAGTTTATAAAAAACTAATATTGCCTTTCCATGTCTGGCTTTAACATCAATTTCGGTTTTTCCGTCTTTGCCAATAATGCTTCAATAAAAAAATTATATATGCATTGTTGTACTTACTAATAATAATAATAAAAATATAATTCTTATATAAATTAAAAAATGTAAAATAATATTTCTATTAGATTACCTATTTTCAATTTGTTCAATATATTTTTTTAATATTTCAAATCTTTTACAAGAAACATCTTTCACTATTGGACAAGTTAGCGAAGCTTGACGTAGATCCCCATTTGGTACTGGTAATGGAAATCAAACCTATATTTACTCAGGTTCGAGTTTAGCGCTGCACCACTATTCTAAAAACTGTAATATAACATTCGTTAATAATTTTAACATGTAAGTTTTAACAGCAAAAAATATATATGTATTAGATATTTTTATTTATTACTTTTTTTTAGAAATGTTATATTAGTATTGCCAGATTCACTTGAATAATAAATTTATTAGGTTTTCAGTCAACCAGGAGCACTGTATAGCTGTTTCATCCTTATTTGGAATTAACAGCAGCGCATACCTTTCAATTTTTACACACACATGAACTTGAACCCACGCCCTATCTGGTGTCAGGCCAGCGCCTTAAACCACTGAGCTACGGGTGGATGACCTTCGACCTGTAAATTTATTATTAGATATTTGTTGGATATTAATAAACTATTACCATTTTTCTAAAAATGCCATATAGAAATGTGCTTATGTGTATTAAAAAACTGTAGAAAATATATTTTGTTAATAACCTATATAAAACATCATTTGCTCTAATACCAAAAATTTTAATTTACTACAATAATTTTCCTAAGTTGGTAACAGAACATTGCCACTTCAATAGTTAATTTACACATACATAATTTATAATTTAAATTATTCCATTTGTACACTATAAATTTACAACGGTTTTAAAGCTTGGATCAACCAAAAAATTAAAATTAAAAAACATGAATTGTTATTTATTCATGTTGTATGTTTTACAAAAACACATTTTTCAATTCTTTTTCTTCACACGCAATAATTGCCATGTCTAAAACCTGTTTACAACGTTCACTTGTTTTGAACTACGGTGTTTAATTAAAAAAAAATCCATCCATTTACTTTAGTGTTACTTGCAATATTTCCGTCTGTTGTAAATTGAAAAAAAATTTATAAAATGCATAAAACCAAATATTGTGACATGCTAAATATAACGTTCAAGCCAACAATAATTAAAAAAAAGTTTATTATTTTAATTTAAAAAAGCCTAATTATAACTTACAATTTGTTTTCAAAAATTTATATATTTTTTTCAAATGTGTTAACTAACAATTTGTCGTGCATTTTTTCATACCTGTATCAAATTGTTTTTAAAATAATATTGCTTTTCCTTTTTGTTAATTTACAAAGTTGATTTGATAAAAGCACGATTTGTTTTTTCAGTTTGTTGTATAATATTTTTTGTACTACTTTAAACGTTTTTACAAAAACACATCTTTTAGCAGTGGACATTTTAGCAGAGGCGTATTTGGTACCGATAGCGGGGATCGAACCCATGCCTATTCATGTTTGAGTCAAATATTGTACTTCTAGATCACCTTGACACAATTGTACAAAATCTTTGTTAGTGAAAACGTTTTCAATACATTTATATTAAAACTTCTTATAATATAATTTGCATTTTTATAACTAATATTTATAAATACTTGTTACAATTATGGCCAAACCAAATATTATTTATATAAACAAGCATATTATTTTATTTATATTTTATTATATTCATCATTATATGTGTTATTTATTATATTTATATTATTTATATTTATTAATTTAATACCAAGTTATGTTTTAACATAAATCTGTTTATGATACGTTAGATATATATTTTAACAATTTTTATACATTATATTGAAGTTAACATGTTAAAAATATTTATTAAGTTAATTGTGATAACTTGAAATATTATACACAAACATAGCTCATTTCAGATTGCGATATTATATATATGAACAATTTTTAAAATCAATTTAGTATAATTAAATTGTTTTTGTAACACTGTTTAATTATATTAAGCATATTTACGTTTTACTAAAACATTTCTGTGACATTACTTTCACAGCATTGATAAACAAATTAAGTAAAAAGTAACATTTTTTACCAACATATCATTACAAAATTCTAACTTGGACGAAAAACGAAAATTTAAACGTTTTTTCTTTATAATAAAATACAAGTAAATCACTTGCTTGTAAATAAAATTTATTATAAAATATGTATACATATATCAAATTAAATAATAAAAACTGTGCATTTAAATGTTTTTAGGTAATATTGAATGTTTTCTACAATTTTCTCTAAGCGCTTAAGACAGGCTTCCCTCCGTTTTGTAACCTAATATTGTTAAATTTGATTATATACATTACATAATTATTTTTTGATTATTATTTTTTTCTTAGGTTATTTACATTATATTTAACATTTGTTTATAAAAAAAATTACAATTATATTAAGGTTTGCACTGTCTGGAGGCTATTGTATAAATATAACGTTTATTTTAGTCAAACTAATTACACTTTACATAACTAAAAATGTATTAATTTTAAAACAATAATAATAATAATAGTGCTATCATTTTAAAAATTTACGTTAAAAAATTGTTTCAACTATCTGTCCAATACTTTAAAACGTGACATTAAGATCTGGCATTAATTTGCAAATTAAACAGTCTAACAATTTTGGTGATACTTTAAACAACTAACAGTTGTACCGGGGGTGGTCTAGCGGTACAGCGCTCAATTTGAACCTTAGTGGGTATAGGTGCGAATCCCACCACCGGCACGTTTAGCTTTGTTAAAATATCCACTGCGGAAAGATGTTTCTCGTAAAACTGTCAAAGTAATAAATATAAAATAAGTAATAAAACATAAAATAAAATAAATAAATATTTCAATTTTTTATTTTGTATTACAGCTTAAACTATTTGAAACTTATTATTTTTAAATAAATTTTATGAACTTAAGTAGAAAAATATATTAAAATTGAGTAAAGCCCCAAATTGGTATTATTGAAGCATGTAAATGTTTTTAAAAAAATAATTTAAATGTTTACATGTTTGTTTTTGACACATAATTTATTCGGTGCAATTGGAAGTTCACTAAAATATATTTTGTTTTTATGTGAAGTTAGTAAAAGTATCGACTGTTCTCAACAGACACAATGTCATAAAAAATATTTGTGATAAATTATATTAATAATTTAAAAATTATATATATATATATATATACCAAATTGTTTTCATTTAAAATGCATCATTGATATTACGTCTAATATTGACGTAATTATAACTTGAATAAATTAAAAATACACAACAAAAAATAAGTAACTAACATTTTCAAAATTATTTTATAAAAATATGTTAGCACTGTTTATTTGTTTTTAATAAAAAGAAAAATTATCTTTTGTATAGCAAACAATATATACGCTTTTGATTAGAAAGGTTAATTAATAAAATACATTTTAAATAGTACTTTTTTATTTGTATTGCTATTACTTTTTATTGTATTACGGAAAACATCATTTAACAGTAGACAATTTAACAAAATCGGATGTAGGTTCGTATTTAGTGCCGGTGGTAAGGAGTAAATCCTTTCAAATTTAACTTGAGCGGTGTAGCGCTAGAATGTTCGAATATTTGATTTGATTATTTGCTAACACGTAAGCATTTAGCATTGGGATTTAATTAACTTGTTAGATTTGTTTTATCAATGTGCGGTACAACTCTCAACTCAAACCCGCGTTTAACTCCGTTCACCAGGACTAAATACGTTGGGCTTTGCTCATTTTTCCAATGTTGAAAGCATTTTTTTGGTAAAGAAGAAAATAAACAAGGATTGCAGTTTGTTACCGTTAAGTGTGTATTTCTTAAAAATATGTTGTAAAGGTTAAAATTCACAAACAAAATGTATAACATTTACTTTGTTTTAAACTTTTTACGTAACACACAACAATTTTTGAATGAATAAAAAAAATTAGGTTTTAGAGTTATGGTTGATTTGATATAGAGCAGTTAAAGTTATTTGGACTAATTATTTTTAATTAAATTATCCTGTTCTAAATTGTCACAGGTTAAAAATAAACAATTTACAAAAGTCAAAAATTAATGAAAAAAAAAAATTTTAATTCAAGGGTATGTAATTTAAATTGTAAAAAAGGTGTTTGACATAATTTAGCCGTTATTTTTTTTTACAAATTTTAACATTATGAAATTTTGTAATAAAGTATATATATCTACAAATTAATTTTGTTAATTTAATTTTTGTAATTGAGCCTTTTAACTAATTTTGTTTTTATTTAGATAATAATGTACGGTATAACATTAAATAAATATTTAATATAATTCTTTCATCATTAAATATTTTAACTGTAAAAATGTAAAAACTAACATTTTGATTAAGGTATATTGTAATTGCCGAATTATGACATTAGGTATATGTTTTCTTTATACTACCGTCTATCCAACTTGTAGAATCTAGTGTTTACAGATTTTGAATAAAAAATATGTGGTATTAAATAGTATATTATTTTGGTTAAAATACAATATTTCAGCAGTTTTGTTATTTATAATTACAGCTTTAAAATGGATAAAAACACATACATTTTTAAGCTTTATAGAGTCTTTGTTGCACTGTTGTTTTCTCAAAATCTTTTATGTTTTCATAAACGTACAATCATGTAAAAAATACTTTAACGTAACGGAGTGCTTTAGCGGTACGGAGCACGTCTTGAACCTGGGTTGACATCGACGTTCAGATTCCACCACCAGCACTGAATGTAGGCGTACGTTCGGCTTTGTTAAAATGACAATAGAACAGATAAATAAATTATATAAAATCTTTTAAGTGTGCGGATGAGTAGATTAAAAAATTAAGTCAATATCGATAAGCAAACTTTAAAAGCAAATTTTTTGTAAATGCTTATTAATCAATTTCTGTCGTGTTTTAGTTCATAATTACTAAACAAATACATTGCTAATGGCAACTCATTGCCCAAAATATTTTATTTGCTCATTTAAAAAAAGTAAATATTGTTAAAATATTATACAATGCTTGTTATTAAAAATACACTGCATTGCAACTAAATTTAATGAGTCTAACCCATTTGTTTTTATTAATTTATAGCATATTTCAATTTGATAATATCAGTTTAACTTCCTGTTTGCACTTTTAATTAATTATGTTTAATAAGTAGTATTGTTTATAACAAGGTTTGGTAATTTAGCGAAAAACACTTTAAATAAACATTTTAATACAAAATATTTTTAGATATTACTCAATTGAAACAACAGGTTAGACTGTGTATTATTATTATTAATAATAATAATAATGCAAAACTCTTTTGCTTTAAAAATAAGCATGGGGCAACAATTACAGCAAAACAATAACAACAACAAAGTCTCGTTGGTATTAAAGATTTTGTAAATCGAAGATTGAGCTTTCTTTCGGTCTTTATTCAACCCTGTCATCTGTATGTAACTCTATCATCCAGATACGTGCGATGACTTCTTTGCCGTTGGCTGCCAGAATGGTGTCCTCTTGTATTGTTTGCGTAGCAGTATAAATTTTTTACAGAGGCCAAATTGCAAATCTTGCGCGCTCAAACCTTCCTCCTTTATCCAGGCTTGGACTGGCCAGATTGAATCATTTTAATCCAAACTAGGCGGAGTTGATTGTATATTAGTTTACTACAAATTTATTTGATCATTTGATTTTTATTGCTTAACTATTCTACATGATGCGTTTTGAGCAAGTGAACATTTTGCAAAGTTATGCAAAGACCTGCATTTAGTACCGGTAGTGTTACTTCAATCTATAAAGATTTATCAAAAGTTTTTAGTTGTGTCTGTCATCCCATTTAAAATTTGCGTTTATTTTAAATAAATAAAAAAAACAATATTATATTCAAATTTATACTTTGTAAAACATTAGCGGTATCCTTTTATTTAGTAAAAGTAAATATTTTAAAATATCAGAGATACGTTACTCTAATTTTTAATGCAAAGTTTTACAAATAGCAATAAAAAGAATCATATTCAATATTATTGTTATCAAAGGCATTAAAAAAATAAACGTTTTTGATAATTTCATTTGTTTCGTAATTACTAATTACGTTTTTCAAAATTATTATTTATAAATTTACGTTTATTAAGTAAATATATTTTATTTTTGGCAATATGAAACACACAAATTCCAGTTTACAAATATATATATATATATAGTGTCCTGGTTGTAAATTTTTTTCCAATAATTAAAATATTGTCAATTGGATTATTAATTAAAAGAATGCAGTAATAGATGTGTGTGTATATAACTAATATTTATATATAAACTACATTATATAATTTTTAGAAAATAATTTGTATCTGATATTTCAATATTACATATGTTTTTAACTCAACTCTGTTTAAAATAACAGCATATATATATATATATATATACTACATTTAAATTAGCGTATTTACCGACTACAAAAAGTCAAAAATTAAAATAAATTTGTCAAATATATATATATATATACATAATTTTTGATCCGCTTAAAACTTAGGCTAACATAAAATGAAAAAGTTTTTATTCTACATATGTCTGTTTGTGTTAAATTGCGAATCACAAATAATATTTTTTTAAACTATAAATTGATTTGTGAAAATACAATTAAAATAATGACTATTGAAAAAGAAATAAAATTTATTTTGTCATTCAACGGAACACAACTAATAAAATTTACAACAAAATTAAATACACCATAAAAATGTTTGTTAATTAGTCAACAAACATTTTAAATTTGATGTTTTTACTAATTATAAACAAGACACTTTTATTTTTCACATGTTCAGACAAACGTTGATGAAAATGATAAGTACTATTTACATACAAATAAAACAATATGTGGGTCAATTAACGTGTTCCACCCTAATGTATGACATTAATTTCACATACCTTTTAGTCTACTTTTTACGAGACATGTACAATTATAATAATACTTTTTGCACTATACTTTCTAGCGTTTTAAGTTAAAAAATGGTCATTAAATTTTATCGTTTCTTCGTTCTACTTCATACTAATAATGAAAATACAATCCGCTATTTTGTTATCCCGCATAAATTGAAAAACAAATGTAAATTGGAAATGTTTATCTGTTTTCCGATAAGTTGGTTTAATTTACCAAAACGTAAACTAAATTGGAATAAACAAACTCTTGGTATAATAAATGTACAAAAAGGATTAACAATTTTTGTATTCAATAAGAAAAATCAATTTACTTTTGGGAAATATATTTGTATTTTTTAAAATATACAGAATATAGTTTGTTTCAATAGGATGCAGGTTTTATATTCTAAATTATAATTACAAAGGTATACATTTTTACTATGCAAAAATTATTACAATTTTAAAATGTGTATATGACAAAAAAACGTTTTTTGAAAATAGTTTGTGCTGTTATCAACTACTTTTTTATTTATACTTATATATATATATATATATATATATATATATATATTATTCAATCCCAAATTTATTTAAAATAATAGTTAGTTGATGAAAACTAAAATAGAATATATTAAAGTTTAATAATAATAATAATAATAATAATAATAATATTAATAATAATAATAGTTATTATTATTATTATTATTACTATTATTGTTAAGTTTTATTAAAACAAACATTTAACGTAAATAATTATTTGTACTCTTATTGAAAACAATATCTACTTAATGGAAACTATCAATCAAAGATGTTTAAAACATAAGTTTTAAATAATATTTTGCTTAATAAATTACTATTGAAAATACATTCAAAATATTTTTTTAAACAAAATAACAAACTTATTTATTATTTAGTAAATCACAATTAATTATTGTTTTGAAATTAATTTTTTAATTTTTATTGTATTATAATACTTAGACATGTACTTATCCATTGTGGTTGGTGACCTTGTCCCCTCTTCATCATTTTCAATATTTATAAGGCATATTAAACGATTGACTTTGATGATTTGCTGAGAGTAACAAACATAGAAGAATAACAAAGTTTCTTGTCTGATAAACGAAATTCTTGCGCCAATGTTTGCAAAGATTGACAAGTCCACCTGATGTTTTGTCAGGGTTATCTGTGGTTGATCAACGGCCTCAAATGTTATACATATACTTTGAGTTGCCTTTTAAGTACCTTGAAACTATACTAACATCCTTCCACCGAAGTGGAAGCCCAGTTATACCGTAGTAAACTCAGTCTCCGTTGCTATTAGATCAAAATGCACTAAGGGGCACCTAGTCCAGGATGCACCACGTGGAGGAATAACAGTTAGAAATATTACAATTATTAGAAATTTAGACTTTAAAAGCATTACTCAAATCTTCAGGATTATTGACATCCCTAATGCTTTGAGTACGTTAAAAAAGTAATAAAGTTTGATTAAACGAAAAATACTTACTAAAACAGCATGAAATTAAAAAAAGGTTGTTGTAAACAATTTTCTTACAACTGAGAGTTGTCATTTTTAAATATAAAGTGCTCAAAATTACTTTAATAATTTTTTTTTCAATAGATAGCGTTCACATTGTCATGTATTTAAACTTTGTGAATTTCAAAACGTTTTGCATTTGTTCAATTGAAACAAGAAAATAATTAGTAAAATTATATTTTTTGCACAAAAATAGCAAGAAACGATTGTTTTATTTTCCGCTTGTTGCCACATATAATTATAAAATGTTACTCTGTTTGCAATGTTCTACAATACAAGTAAACGAATGTCACTTAGTTGTTAACACTAGAAAATGTAAATTCTGGTAACAAGGTGTACTAGTTGAAACTGAACGTTTAAAAATAAATAATACACAGATGTTTCTCTAAATATGCTTATTACTTAATAGTTCTAAAGTTGGTAAAATTAAATACAAGAAAAAAAATTGTGTAAAATATATTATTATTATTATTATTATTATTATTATTATTATATTACTATTTTCATAATTTATATAAGCTTTAACATCCCACTAATGGTACATTAATTATATGCATAAACACTGTAACACATAAATCACTTACAAATGAATATTATAATTACAGTTTATTATTATTATTATTATTATTATTATTATGTGTTACAAAATTTATTAAAAATAACTAATTTATGGGACAACTAATTAAATGTTGATATAGCAAAATTTTAATTTATTTGTGTTGTATTGTATTTCAACTTAATTGCAAATTATTTTAGTTTAACTTTTAGCAAACATTAAAAAATTTGAAAAAATGTGTGAAATAAAAATAATTCAAAAATGAAATCTTTTTATCCAGTTTTTAAGTTTTATTAAGCATTTGAAATATCTTTATTAAATAGTTTGACAGGAAATAAATAAATAGTAACATTTGACTATTTAAAAAGATAATTTATTTTATTATTTAATATTCTTTCGTTCTGAAGGATGGTACATTAAATATTCGGTTTTAAAATTATAGTCAGTCCGGTTGGGAAAGGAAGAGTGTAAGGTTAGCAACCTGACCTCTGTTATAAACAGCACAAAATGACACCATTTCATTAAACTAAGACAAGGAAATGGAAACAGTATAATTTCGATGACGGGATTCGGCGAAATCCGAATAGAATTGCAATCTTCGATTTAAACAGATACGAATACTAATAATTGATTTAATTATATATTGTATAATGTTTTTTAAATTAAATCTTAAAAAACTTAAATAAACGACTGACATTGTTAAACCGATAACAAAGAGTATATATACCTATGAATCAAACGTTTAACTTGTAATAATAAAAAACATCAAAGTAAATAATTGATTAGTTTTTCAAACAAGAAATGTTTAAAAAAACTCCGAAAGTTTACAAAAATATTTAATAAATGACTGACATTTTTTCAGTTGCATAGAAGCATTACTTCTTTAAATAAATTATTACAAACTGCACCCATACTAGTTTATTATATATTCAGAAGCATTATAATTTAAACATTTTTTACTTATATAATTTACACAACAAATATTATTGATTAACTTTATAATTAATAAAAAGATTTAATTTATTATGCTCCTGGTAAAATAAAACTAAGTAGATTTATTATTCAAATGAATTTGACAAATTTAATAAAAACCCTTAAAAAACAATTAATCAATATAACCGAACCGTGCCATATAGAGCTATTAAACCTGGCAGTATGCAAGGACCTATATGGTAAAGTCCTAGTGCAGGAGATTACTCACTTACTAAACCGGTAGTAACGTAGCAGCATTTGGGGACTCTGGACAATTAGAATTGATTAGATTTACTCAATTTCCAAATAAGAATCAAACAGCTGTACAGTGCTCTTGGTTGCTTTAAAAACCTCGTAAATTTATTATTCAAGTGAATCTGACAATACTAATATAACAATTCTAAAAAACAAATATTTGTCAAGGTACATTTTAAAATATTGTTAGCACATAAAACTGATAAACTGAATCAATTATACCATTTGTATATATATATATATATATATATATATATATATACAAAATTCTTTAAAATAAATTATTAATATTGTAATATACAAAATTCTTTAAAATAAATTATTAATATTGTAATATTGTATGCTTAAACTTCAAAATTTATTAATTAAGTAACTGAGTGTCCATATTTCTTTTATAATCTTTTAAAATATAATTTAATTATAATAATTAAATAAATCTAATTTAATATTATCTAATAGTTTGCTTATACATGTAGTTTTTACAAGGACATACAGATTTTTATTTAACAAATGTTTAAACATTTTGTATTATTATTTAAATAAAAGATTTTTTTAAATCATAAATTTAAAATTAGTAATTGAGCATTTCCATTTGTTGCAATAATAATTACCGACTCTCATTTATAATGCATAAATAGTAGTAGTTAATTGTAGAACATTTAGCTATTTTCAATTACAAACAAACACAGTTAATAAAAATAGTTTAAACATTTTTATTATGTACTAGTCTTCTTATCAATCGGCAAACTTGGCTTGGTGGGTCGCTTGTAACACAAATATGGATTGTGTTAATGTTTTAAAACCAAACGCTTGCAAAGAGGTGTTTTCATATGTTTATTCATTGTTCGTTCGATCACAGAGGGAAAAATACGATTTTGATTATGTAGGTCAAATTTGTGCACAAAAGGTCATAGCAAACAAATCCTAACCTTTGACTACATTTGTACAATGATGAATGATGAATGAGATAAGTAAATAAACGACAAGCTTCGTACAATTAATGTGACACAAAAATCAATAAATATAAACTAATTTTTAACTATATTAGTCACGTATAACATGATTGAAATGTTATCATCAATGTAATGAAGGTTGTTCAACAATTGGGGATATCATGTCTGTGTTTTGTGACATTTTTGTATTAATTTAAACAATGAATGTTTTATAAGGAATATTAAACAAGATGTACAAATTAAATTTTGTTAAAATATAATAAATCAAAAACTCAAAATCTAGCAGATTACCATATAAATTTTTCAAAAGCAAATAATTTAAATACAATTGTAATTTATTTAACCAAATAAAATGCTTGAATATTGAGTATGTTTTTTAAACGCAAAGGCTTAAATAATCTGGCTTTACTTTAATGTATAATATTACTGTTTTTTATAAACAAAAATTTATATTTATATACAATATGTAAGGACCAATGTTAAAATTAATGTATTATAAACGATTAACATTTATAGCATTACTTGATTATAATAAATAAATCAAAATGTAAATAAACTATTAATCAACCATTCCTTTAGCAGTATCAATAAATAATTTTTTTTAAAACGTTTTATGAAAATTATCGCTAAATAATAACTAACACAAAAACCAAAAATTCAAACTTAAAAAATAAAAATACTGTCTGGAGACTGTGGTATTAATGTGACATTTTTCTAATTGAGGATTAAGGATGATGCTGTGGTTTAGATTCAAAAGACTTCGGCCTGACAGCAGATAAGGCATGAGTCCAAGTTCACGTAAAAGACTTGAAACGTATGCGCTGTTGATAATTTTAAACAAGGATGAAACAGTTGTGTTCCTGGTTAAATGAAAGCACGTGGATTTATTATTCAAGTGAACTTGACACAATTCTAATTTTTCAAATAACAATTATTAAAATTAATTACTAGTTGGATTGTATTTTTAATAGTTTTTTATATTTAATTAATTAATACAGAAAAATGGGTTTCGTATATGTTTACTTATAAAAATAGAAAGTTAAAAATTATTTATATTTTAATTAATTTCGTAATAATCAAGCTTATATTTTGCAGAACATATATGACTAAAACTTATCTTCAAAACTTATCACCATGAATTCCATCAAATAACAGTAATACTAGAAACTGGGCACATTTTATCGCTTTTACAAAAAGTAGATAAAATTAAATTCATTAAAGAATTCATATTGTCAAGACCTTGAAAAAATCGATATTTGTTATTGCGTCATTGCATGAATGAATCGCGCAAAAATTCGTGACTATTGGTTCACACATTTTTACCCCATTTTGATAACTTTGATTACTAGTCAAATCTTTTTGGATAAATCTGTCATTTAATATTTAATCCAGGGGTAATCTAGCAATACACTGCTTGACTCGAAGTATGAGTTTGACCCCACCAAGGGCATCAAATGCGGATTTGCTAAAATAACCACTGCTGAAAGATGCTTATTCCGTAAAATATTTACAATAAAAATAAAATAAAATAAAGCTTTTTATACAATTTGTTGTTTACTATAAACGAAACAACTTTATTCTTTCCAAATTATGCATTGCAGAAAGAATTTTAATATTTATAAATTGTTTACATTAAATATTAAATTAAATTATATGTTTTGAAGTAATATTTTGTTTACTAGTTTATGGTGTACATGAAGTTGCTATTGTTATAAGACCTACATATAAGCTTTCAAAAATTCATTTTTAATATGTGTTTATTCTAAAATAAAAATAATTAAATTTATTTTATTTCTTTTTTACCTGTTTTGATAATAATTAAAAAGTATGCGAGTCATCTAGCACAATAGTATGAAGAGTTAACAATGGAAACTTTTGATTTTAAAGTACAAAAAATTGTTGTTTAAATATTTGTATACAATAAATATTTAATTAAATAATATATTATGTAATAATAGTTAGTTTACTAGCTTGCAACGTTCGTACAGTTGCAATTGTTATAAAACCAGCATGAACGGTTGAAGCTTCAAATTCAATATATGTATTTATTTCAAAATAATAATAATAACAAAATTAATTTCATTTCTTTTTACCCGTTTTGCTAATAATTGAAAAGTGTTTGTATGTTGGAATCTTTGAGTCATCTAACCGAAAATAAATTTGATAAGGCGTTCAACGTTAAACTAACACTAATAGTATGAACAGTCAACAATGGAAACGTTTGTTTATAAAGTACAAATAATTTCTATTTAAATATTTTATACAATAAATTATTTAAAAGTTTATAATTGATAAATTGCTTAGCACAGATGTGGTTGAATTTAAATAAAGAAATTATAAGTTTGTTTTCAAATAATGCTTGCGTTGCTATTTATTTGGTTTATACAATATTCATGTTGATTTTAATTATAATCATTGTCATCTGGACACTTTAATTTTACTTATTTAGACAAAAAAAAACTAATTAATTTTAATTACCAAATGTTGTAATTATTATTAACTATTCAATCCGTCAAAAAATCAAATTATTCCTAATAAAAACAACAATGATAAAATATGCACTTTAGTTACCTAAAAGTCTACCGTAGTTATTTAATTTAAACGATCCTAGTAACCACATAATTAGTAAATAAACTTAATATTGTTTTACAAAATAAGGTACTATATTGTGTATGTAAAATACTATTATAATTTTGTTGATAAGCTTTATTAATGTCATTGTAACTGTTAATATTAAATGTCAAGTGCTTCATAATCTAAAAAAAACTTTTGTTTCCAAATGGTTTTATTATTTTATAGACTATAAATCACATATTAATACATATAATATCCTTTTTTTATAACAACATTACTCAGGTTGATAATGTGGTATTACCTAAATTCATTTTTAACAAAACATTAAATTGAGATATCTATTTTCTTACGTTGAATAATAGATTTACTTTTGTTTGCGTGAAAATAAAGTTGTTATTATTATCATATAAAATATTTAATTGCAACTATTACATAACTGTATTTATAGTATTAAAACTCACCATAAATAATAAATTTACAGGCCGAAGGTCATCTACCCGTAGCTCAGTGGTTTAAGGCGCTGGCCTAACACTAGATAAGGTGTGAGTTCAAGTTTATGTGTGTGTAAAACTTGAAAGGTATGCGCTGCTGATGATTCCAAATAAGGATGTAAAACAGCTGTGCAGTGCTCCTGGTTGACTTAAAAACCTAGTAAATTTATTATACAAGTGAATCTGACAATACTAATATAACATTTCTAAAAACAAATAATTTTTTAAAAACGCATTGCTTAATTTATTTAATATGATGTTTTATATAATGATTAACTCCGCCTAGTTTGGATTAGAAATGATTTAATCTAGCCAGTCCCAAGCCTGGATAAATGATGAAGGTTTGAGCGCGCAATGTTAGCAACCTGGCCTCTGTAAAAAATTTATACTGCAACGGAAACAATCAAAAGAACGCCATTTCGGAAAACAACGGCAAAAAAGTGATTGCACGTATCTGGATGATAAAGTTATACAGATGATAGGGTTGAGTGGAAGCCGAAAGAAAGCTCAATGTTCAATTTGCAGAATCTTTAATGCCAACAAGACTTTGTTATTGTTGTTGTTGTTTTGCTGTAATTGTTATCTTATGCTTATTTTTAAAGCAAAAGAGTTTTGTATAATATATTATATAATATATATAATATAATGTTTATTTATATCTAACTAAAATATTGTTACAAATGCTTGTTTTTAAAAGGTCTAATCAATAATTTGCAAAATTAGCTTTAGATAGAAATATATACTACTGTATAATACTACTATATACTGTTTTAAATTGTTGCTTTGTTTATTCTAAAATGAAATATTAAGAACTAATTGGTATAAAACGCAACACCTTAGTACAGTTTTTAATTTTCTAAGTATAAAATATAATCAATACTGCGGATTAAGTAAAATGTTAATAATGTGTTTAATAAATATAAATTTTAGCTATTACGTTCTATTAAAAAAACAAATTTAAGAATTAATTATTATAAAATTTATGTTATATATATATAGTTTTCGATGCACATTACATGGGTTTTAATATATACGTATAATCTAATTTAAGTGTTATTAACATATTGGTTATTACGGTTATTAATGCCATAAAACAATTAATACGATTAAGTTGATACTTCGTTTGTAATAGATGACGTAATATGGAGGATGTGGACAAACTTTCACTTGTTTTGGATTCCTTATTGATTTAATTAGAAAAGTGTTCTCTAGTTTGGACAGTTAAGGAATAAATTGTCTATCCAATATATTTGATCAAGTCCCTTGAATGTGCATTATTGATTAAAACTTACTTTATGGTTTTCAATTTTTTATTAATTGTGTCACAATAGAACAATATTTTAACTAGTGAACCTTTATATTGGATTGGTTAAAAACTTTTGAGGTAAAGATATTGACCAGTTAAAATAGGTTTGTGGTAAAATTTGCGTCGAACTAATCCGTTACTTTTTCGTAAAAGAGTTGCATCCAGAAACGTTAATTGTTATTTTATTTACATTTTCATCTTATTTTGATATTGAAATATTTTTTTTAAAGGTTTGTTGTAATTTATAGTTATCGTGTTTGCTGTAAGCTACAATAAAAATATTTGACCAACAACATTGTTTGTACTCTACCATATTTCTTATGGTTTGTTTCACAAAATGTAACATTTTTTATAAAAAAAGTTGAAAACTTGAGGGTTATGCAAATAAAAATAAAACAGCAATACAATACTTCGAGTTAACTAAAACCAAGTAGATTTATTATTTAAGTAAATCTGCCAAATCTCACAAAAACACTTAAAAACCCATTGAAAAGTTTTTAGTCAATATGGGTTTTAAATAACTATCCACCGCTACACCATCCATTTGAATAAAGTCCTATGACAATATTAAAAAAAAATAATTTTGTAATGTTTATTACTTTGAATGTTTTACGAGAAGTTCGAGCGCTGTACCGCTAGACCACCCCGGCACAAAAGAGAATCTTCGTTTACTGTACTAAATATCATGTTGACAAAATTTATTTGATTAAAAAAGTAAAATAATAAATTAAGAAAAACGTTAATACTGAAATGTTGTCTAATGTTGTCAAGGTCAGCCACCTGTAGCTCAGTGGTTTAAGGCGCTGACCTGACACCAAATAGAGCGTCAGTTCAAGTTCGTGTCTATGTAAAACTTCAGAGATATGAACAGCTGATAATTCTAAATAAGGATAAAGCAGCTGTACAATGCTCCTAGTTAATTCAAAACCAGGTGAATTTGTTATTTAAACGAATTTGATATTTCTAATCCGACAATTCTAAACATATATAACTATTTTAAATATCACAATGGTATAGAATAAATATTTTAAACTTATTTAAATAAATTTATTAAAATTTAAAACTTTTATTTATTTTTGAATTAAAAACAATACATATCCTAAGTAAGCATTTACACAACTAAGTATAATCATTATAAATAATTTTAACAGATTAAATTATTAAAATAAAATAAAAACTGTATTATATTTAATTCCAATTAATCATAATAATAAAACATTAAAAACTTTTTTCTTTATCTATAAAAATTATGAATTTTTGTTAATCAAAGTGTAATAAATTGTAGACAAAATTGAAATAAAACAAATTATTTTTGCCACACAATCTGCTTTCCTATTTTATACTGCAGAAAAATTTATTTTGTTTTCAATTTAGACATCAAACAATTTTGAATTATAATTTATTTAATATTAAAAATTTAGAAATAAAAAAAAACTATTTAAATTAATTATGCATATATAAGTAATAAAATACCCCCAATAACTTTGAACTATACGACGCGTGCGTGTTTATACTAAGAAATATTCAAAGTTGTTTTGATTATTTCATTAATTTACAATGCTTTCTAATAGGTATGAATGTAATTATCTATAATGGTTATAGTTGATTTGGGATTTAGGAATAACAAATAATATGTATTTAAATTATTCAATTTGCTAAATTTTGGTTAAACAAAAAAAAAACAATTGCAATGCAAGAATTAATTTTGTTTATGTTTACAATTTTCAAAAAGTTACATTTGTTTTTGATATTTTTTCAATAATTTTGACATTTCTTATAGAAAAAAAAACATTTCTAGCACATTTGGCATAATTCAATTTTATGTTAATAATACATCAATTAAATACAAATTAGCAACAAAATGTGAACTAAATAAAATACAAAATTAAAAAAGCATTTTTAACTGTTTACAAATAGTTAATTTAACAATTTTCTAAAATTTTGGCATCAAAGAAAGTGAATTGTACAAATTTTCAAAATGTAAATGTTGAAAAAATTAATAAAATAATAAGCATATTAAGTTTATTAAAATTGATAAGTAATTACAAAAATTTCTTGTTTAATAAATAAATTTCTAACTTACAGTAATTATATATTATTACTATTATTATTATTAAATTTGAGGATTCACCTTGAAAAACAAGGACAAAACTGTAACCGATCTCTAATCTGCTTGGAAAAAGAGGTGGATTGGACCACAAGATTAGCAAAATTATTGCTAAAGAAACAACAAGAAGACACTTTCATATTAAATTACCGCAAATAAATAAAAGCAGCTTGATTCAGATGATGAGGTTTGGCAAAATCCAAATCAAATTTCAATTTTCGATTTGCACGAGTTTGAAAGCCAAAATTTCAATGTACAATAATCCCATGAAACATTATCATTGCTCCGTGCTTTTCAATGCAAAAAGAATTTAAATGAAATAAAAATAAGTGTTCATTTTGTAAAAAAATTTTGTATTTAGGGAAATAGGAACAATAGTGTCCGAACAAAATAATATGTATAAATAACCTAAAATTTATTGCAGTATGCATATTTGACTAACAAAATTGAGCAATGCAGAAAAGGTGTGGGTATAATGTACAAGCAAAAAAAATTGTATTTTGAAATGTCCCAATATATTGTTATCCTGGGAAAATTGAGTAAATTGTAACAAAAAGATGAGATTATTATTATTACATACCCTTTTGTTTTAAAATAAGCGTGAAGTAACAAGATAACAATAACAGAAGAACACAACAGCAAAGTCCCAAGATGATTCAATGTGTTCAAACATTTTGCTAAATGTTTTATTTAATCCCCCATAAAACATTCATTTGAGTTACATCTTGCCAAATAATTCTTAACCAACTTTTCTGTAATCTATCTCAACTTTTCTTTTGCCATTATCAATTGTTTATTGGAAAAACCATTATTGTTGCTCTTTTGAACGGTGAACGCAGAATTTAGCTAAGTACCGTCTTTCGTCTCATCGAAGATTGAGTTGTTTTTTTGGCTTTCATTCAACTTTGTCACCTGGGTCGTACTATCACTAATTTGCCGTTGTTTTTCGGAATGGCTTCTTCTTGTAGCAATGCAATTTTTTTTTCAAAAATGAGATTGACCACTTTGCGTCCAAACGCTCACTACTTTATTTAGGCTTGAGACGGACCAGATTGGTTCATTTATAATAGTGTTTAGGCAGAATTGAAATAGGACTGGGTTTAAAATTTGATTGTTTATAAAATACAACAAACTTAGCTTTAAATAAAAAATAGATAAATATTATGTACCATTATAAAATATATAATAATATTTTTATTTTATAAAAATTTACAAATAGAACAAATTATAATGTTATGCCAAGTAATAAAATTATATTTGCCAAAAATAAAAATAAAATTGTTCATATTTTAATATACACATTTAGGGAGTTTGTTAAGGTAATATATATATATATATATATATATATAGTCATTTAAAATTTAAACGATTTTAGCAATAAAATAAGAAGTGAATCATTCTGTTTAAAAAAAGCCATAAATTTAAAATTCTCATGAAAATTACAAAAAAGGTCTTATCTAATAGTGTTTGCACACATCGAATGAACAAGAATATTTCATATTAAATTAATAATAATAATAATAATAATAATAATAATTTTTTGAACAAAATTTAAATTTAAATCATTTTTATTTAAAATTTTATAGTTGTTAGAACATTTTTGAAAAACAAATGGAATAGCCACTTTACTTTTAAAACAACTGTTATTAAAGCAAATGCATTGTAAATCAACAACTATACACGGAACAGGAAAAAATATTTGTAAAATATTTGATATTTTTATAAAAAAAATATTTAACTAAATGGAATAAATGAAAAAGAATAAAACATATTTCTAAATAATGTTTGTTAGCATCTTAATGGTTAAAAGTAGTGACAATAAACACAATTTTATTGTATTAATTATTATTTTATTTTTACCACTTTCAATTTCTTATGATAAACATCTTTCAGCAGTTGACCTTTTAGCAAGGCCGAACGTAAGCCAGCATTTAGTGTCATTGGTTTGAATCGAACCTATAACCATTAGGTCCAAGTCGAGCGCTGTACTGTTAGATCACACAATTAACTTTTACTAACATTACACAGGTAAAATTTGGATTATATATCACATGATTTTTTAAAATAACATTGTAAAACAATTAATAATAAAAAATTGTCAATAATAAACTTTTGCATATATTTTATTGAAAGTTACAAAAAAAGTTGTAAAAATAGAAATTATAGATTGATGCTGTTTAAATCAAACATTGCGTTTGTTTGGTCATAACAAAGTTGTGTTCGCACATTGACTAGTTGTAAAATAAAAAAAATGAAACATGCAATTTTATTTGTATACATACTGAAACATGTAAAAATATGTTTTCACGCGTTTTAACACGTTTTTTGTTGATGAAAGTGTTAGATAAATTAAGAGTTTCTAAATTAAATGAAAGCATTAAAGCTTTAAGTTTTTTTAACACATAAAAATTGTATTTTTTAATAAACCATTATATCTGATTTAAGCTACACACAATGTTAAAAATATATAATTAAACTAATAAATAAAATCTGTTTTGCCAAGTAACAAATATGCGCAACAAACAAAAAATTAATTAAAAATTCTTTAAGTAAAATATTTTTTTGTTTAATGTGAGTCACTAGAGATTTATCTATTGTTTATTTTTTTATACAATATGTTGTTTCAAAATTATGAATAAAAAAACTAGAGAAAACATATTAAGATGTTTGTCTTGTCCAAAACTTTTAATTAACTAAGGATGTTAATTATATGAGAAGATATTAACGTGGACATTTAAAACATAATTTTTTTAACTACTTTTAATATTCAATTGCATGTGGGTACCAAAATAAATTTAAGTTTATTTAAGGGTTATTTAAGGGATTATTTTATTGTAAAATAATAAATCCACTTTGTATTCAAATCAACCAAGAGGACAATCCTCTTGGTTCAGCATGTGAGAAAAACCTTTCACTAAGACTCTCATTTGCTAAACTGGTAGTAACGTAGCAGCATTTGAGAACACTTAGAATTAATCAAATTTATTATAAATAACAAATTTACAGGATCAGTGTCATCCACCCTTAGCTTAGTGGTTTAAAACGCTGGCTTAATACCAGATAGGGCATGGGTTCAAGTTCATGTGTGTGTAAAACCTGAAAAGTAGGCGCTGTTGATGATTCCAAATAAAAATGAAACAGCTGTACAGTGCTCCTGGTTGACTTAAAAACCAAGTAAATCTGACAATTTTAAAATTCAATTTTGCTATTATGTATTTTTTTTTAATTTAATTTTTGTAGTATGGTGTTTACAGTTTAGGTTGCATTTCGTCAAAGTGACAGCAATTGAAAACTGGATAAATCTAGAATTGAGTTCTACCACTGGTAGTAAATATAGAGCAATGTTTAAAATGGAAACATATTTACTTTATAAAAAAACGTTTAATCAAAAACTAAGAGAAAATACAAGTTAATGATATTTTTATAGAAATTGTTTTAACCGTTTTAAATTTAAATATTTTTTTACAACGTAATACAATTAACAATTAGTTTTGTAAAATAGAAAAAAACTGCAATTAAAAACGCATTATAGCCGCAAGCACCATTTATTTTATCAATTGCATTATTAAGTATATTTTTATATAAAAAGTAACATTGTTTTTATTCAAATAAACAAGTAAACTGTATGTATGTAAAATACAACTATTCATTTATTATAAAAACTGTAAATGCGTTTTCATTTCGTAGTATTTATAAGTTTAATGGGCAATTATTAAATCATTTTTTTCTACTTTTACAAGTTTTTCATTCTTTTGTCCAATGTCAACAAGTGGATTTATTAATTATTTATTTTTGTAAATATATTTGTAAATATGTTAATATCGGTTCAACACTGCTTATAACAATAAAAATCATAACTTTTAAAATATTTACATAACAATAAAAGTGAATAAATTAAAAACATATATATATATATATATATATATATATATATATATATATATATATATATAGTGCAAAGTTATGAGAAATATATATTTCGGATTAGGTATTGCACGTTATTATAAACTGTGAGCTGCAGTACTTAAATAAAAATGACTTTTGGCATAATTCCAGTTAATGTAATTAATTAAACAAGGATGCTGTTAAATAGTTTAAACTTTAAATTTAGAAAATGCTGTGATTTAAATTTAAAATTTTCTAGATAATAGATTTAAAAACTAACAAATTGTTTTATTATGCTTATGCCAAAATGCAATTTGATCGGCATTTTATGATGCTGAATGTACTTCTACTAAAGTATTTAGCTGATAATAGTAATAATAATAATAAATTAAGTTATTATCAAACGACAGTATATATTCTTAGCACCTGAAAATATTTTGCAACATATTACTTAATAATTAATAATTAATTAAACTTTAAATTCTAGATATTTACTTATTCAGTAAATGCTTAATTAAAAAAACTCATTTTGTATACCTGCACACATATATATATATACATATATATACATATAACTCAATTATAAATAGTTTTACAAAAGTTAATTGTATTTTGCGCAACTTAAATTCATTGTGTTTGCGGTAAAAAAAATTGTTTCTTTTATATATAACAATTAACTTTGTGTTAAAAGAACCGATATATCTAGGAAGGCGATAAATTGTTTTGCATTCTATCACAAATGCAAGTGTTTTTTTATAATTAAATAAAATTGTTTTTATTTAATCACCAAACACTTAGTTATTTATTGAATCATAAATTTTATTTTACAATTTACTCAATATCCAATTTGATTATCTTAAATATTTGAAATAAATAGTATTATATTAATTTGAATGTAAAGATGATTGCATAAGATAAAAATTACACTTATTATATATATATATATATATATATATATATATATATATATATATATATATATATATATATATATATATATATATATATATATATATATATATATAATCTTTTATTAATCTAGTCAGGTTCGTTGTTTTTTCCTTTCTATCCCACCCACAAAACTAAACTGTTAAATCCTATTTTTCAGTACACCTAAATGGTTTTATATTTGTCTATTTTTCCCTAATATATTTATTTCATTTGCAAATTTATTATATATATATATATATATATATATATATATATATATATATATATATATATTAATTAATATGATTGTTATCTTTATATATATATATGTGTGTGTGTTTATAATTATGTCATAACATACTTGTACTTCTAAGTCTAATATTTGAGTTCCCCATGGAATTATTAAAAAAAACTATTTATTTATTTATTTAAATATTATAAAAAATGCGCATTTAAAAATAATTTTATTAATTAAAATTTGTTTTGTTTAAAAAAAAGATTTTAATACACTTAAAATTTGTAAATTTCGAATAAAAAACTTTTTATTTATATTCAAAAAATTGTTATTGTAAAAATAAAAAATAAATATGCGGAATGCTCTATAAAAACAGTTAGTAAAAATTAATTGAAAAATAAACTTTATATTTTTTAAAACGTAATGTAGTATATCATATTTTGATGTTAGTTAACAAAGTATCTTTTAAATTTTAAATTGCAAGTATGCAAGGCTTGTAAAATATACTGCCGTAAAATTAGCACTCATTAAAAGTTTGTATCAGATGGATATATGAAAATAATACTTGATATTGCTAATGTAATAAAAGTAACTTAAAATCTATTACAAATTATAAAAACAGGGTTTTGACAAAGCAAGACCAGAATTTAGATATTAAATCTTTTATTATTAATTTTTATTTTCTAAACGTTCAAACAATAAAACCATTTTATATATATATATATATACATATATAATGTATGCGTTAATATTTTGAAAAAAATTACATAACGAAGAAATATTATAAATTTTAATTTTTTTAAATAATTTAGCATGTTTTAATTTTTAAAGTATTGGTCTCTCTTTATAATATCAAATTAAAATATTAGAAGACGTAAAATGTGAAATAAATTTATTTTATGTATTCCTGTCAGTCACAAACATATACAATTTCAGTATATATATATATATATATATATATTGATATTTACCTAAAATTGTGGTAAAACATATTTAAAAATACCATATTTAGTATATTAAGCCACAGATATGTATAAGTGTCATTTTGTTATTTTTACAACATTCATTTAAAAATTTTTAAGATTTGCTTTAAAGATATATATATATATATATATATACTATAATAGTTAGGTTGGTACGCATAACATACGTGGAAATTACTAACAAAATAATTGGGGAATACCTTAAGAATTGTTGTTTACTGATCAAACGAATAATGGACAACAATAATTAACCCCGTCGACTTCAACAAATCAACTTCAGCCGGCACAAACAAGAAGGAAATATATTCATATTCAATCAAGGGCAAACATCTGCCATAATTTGTGCATTCCTTACATTTGGCAAAATATTGGACCAATCCTGAACTTAAAAAAAATAAACTCTTTTTGTGTTTTTCAAATATTAATTCATGTGTTTTAATGTTTTCACCGCAAAGACTGTTTATCTTTCCTAGTCAGTTTGTATTAACTTTTTTTTTCTTATTTTTCTTTATTCTATATCGTGTATTCTATAACGCTGAATATACTTCTACTAAAGTATTTAGGCTAACTGTAATTATAATTGTACATTGCAATTGTAAATATAACAACTTTAATAATTTATACATTCAATGTCTTGATCGGTTAAATAATGCATATTTGTCAAATAAATTAATTTTATCATTTGTTTTAAAGTTAATTTAATATAAAAAGCATTTAAAACAAAATAAATTTACGAAACAATTTTAATTCACAAACAAGAAAAATTGAAACTTATTTGTATTTGTTATGGTAAAAATTATTTCAATTTTGATTGCATAATATTTTTAGTTCACACAATAATTCATTTGTTAAGCAAAAATATTAATTATTAATATTAATTTTTTTAAACATTTAATTAAATGTACAAATGCATAGTTGCACAGTTGTACAACAAGTTCAAGTTATATACAAATAAACAAAAAATATTTTTTGCATTATTTACTATAAAAATAAAGTTTATACAAATTATTAATGCACAATTTTAATAGTATCAAGTATGTTATATATATAATGCAAGGTTTTATTTTAACAAAAGGAAATATTTTAAAATGTGTCTACAAATATTGAGAAATTGCAACTTTTATTCTATAAAATGACTCAGAGTTTTGTTAAACGTAATTGCAATATGAGATTGTTTTAAAACTATAGGTTTTAGTTTTTCTTTAAAAAGATAATTATCTGATTTAAGATATATATATATATATATATATATATATATATATATATATATATATATATATATATATAGTTAGGATATTTATTTAAAAAAATAATTTGTACAAATCACGCAAATAATTAATGTCTGAATTAACTGTTTGGTTAAAATATAAATTATTACAATAACCTCATTTTCAAAATGAATGTCATAAATATAAATTATAAAATATACAACAAATTTATACAAAATTAAACACTTAAATGTGAGTATTATATTTCTGATAAATTGTAAAAACATTATTTCAGGCAAAATATTTTGTTTATTTAAAAATAATTCAAAATTTTTCAATGATTAAAAAAAAATTATACATTATATTTATTAAGTATAATTTATAAAAGTTTACACTATATCGGATTAAATAATTAAAAATTATTTTATTTAAATTTTACAGTAAATTACAAATTAAATTTTTAAATAATAAATTAGTAATTATTTAACAAAAATTAACATCTACTGTCAACAATAACAATTATTATTAACTTAATTAATAATTAATGACGTATTTATTCATTTGAGCACTAATATTGTTTAAACAATTTTAGAAATACACGTATCTACTTGCTCAAACAGGTATAATTCTTAGTTTATTTAATTATAAATAATTAAAAATATATATATCCACAAATTACTATTAGATTTTTTTAAAGTAAAATAAATTTTGTTTTTAATAATGTTTTGAAGGAAAATGTAGAGTATAATTGTAAAAAAGTGGTTATCGCATTTTTTAATTATTATTATTATTGCTATTGGTATTCTTCTTCTTCTTCTTCTTATTATTATTATTATTATTATTACTATTATTTTTATTTTTATTACTATTATTATTATTATTATTATTATTATTACTATTATTATTATTATTATATTTATTGACTTAGATACTTTAATTTTATTATAACACACCCTAGTTTGGATCAGAAATGATTCAATCTAGTCAGTCCCAAGTCTGGATAAAGGCGGAGGGTTTGAGCACAAGGTTAGCAACCTGGTATCTGTAAAAAAATCTGTAAAATTTATATTCCCATACTCATAAAAAAATCAAACTAATTACATTATTAAAATGTCAAATAATTTTATTTAAAAGGGTTTAAAATAATAGAATAATATAAACTGTTCATTTTTTGTTAAAATTTATTTTAAAATTAAAATAATTTTTTTTAATGAAATAAAATTAAAAATAAAGTAATCTCGTTAAAATAATTGAATTGCGCTTTTATTCAGTGTATATATGTGTATACATATAATTAGTATTTAAAGAATTATAAAATTTTTAAATTTAAATTAAAAAATGTAAAAGTATGAGATATAAATTAAATTTTTTAAAACAAACGTTTTTTGAAATTACAACTAAAATTGTTTCGGTAAACATAACTTACGATAAAAAGAATTTTTTATGTTTGTTTTTATAATTTACATTCTGAAAATGTTACATTTTTAAAATGTATATTATTAATATTTTATATATTAAATTATTTATAAAAATATAATTAGCAACCGTAATAATGCATATTTTTCAAATCCTTAACTCATCCATTATTTTTTGTTTATAAATACTAAAAATAATATTAATATATATATATTTTAATGTTTTAAATTAATCAATGTTTTACAAAATACAATTATTAGTCAAACTTTTTTTATTTATATAATTATTTAATTTAATACCGTATATATAATTGATGCTATAATTATTTTATTTTATAAAATTTTTATTAATATACATTAAATTATTTATAATGGTATATAAATAATGCATAGCGTTTTTAAAAATTGGACAAAATAATAATTACTTTTATTGTTATAACAACAAGATCACAAGATCTTTTATTAATTTCAAAACCAAGACTGCTATTATTAGTTTAATGGTTATATATACATTACACAAATAAATTAATGCTAATTTATAAACAACCACAAATATTTTTTGTTTTGTTTAAGGTACTTCTACTACCAATTAAAATACTTTTAAACTACAAAAATGTTATAATTTTATTTTAAAAAACATTTAAAATTTAACAAATTTTAATTATTTTAATAGTTCAACAAGCAATATTTTAATAATTGTATTCTATTAAATAATTCTAACAATCAAACCCTCATCCTTTAATTTATACACAAATTAAATCTTATATTTATCTATTGATTTATGTTTGCTACTTTAAATATTTTACGGGAAACATCTTACAGCAGTCGACATTTGATCGAAGCCGAACGTAGGTCCGCATTTAGTGGGCAGTTGGTGGAATTCGAACCCATGCCCATCAAGGTCCAAATCGAGCGTTGTACCGCTAGACTACCCCGGCAATAGTAGTTAATTCTTTAGTTTAAAATATTATTAATTTTACTAAGTGACATTTTTAATATTTCATTTTGTACATTTAAAGTCATAAATTTTTGTTAAAATTAATTCGCATTAAATACCATGGAAATACGGTTTCAAAATGTTATATATTTTAGAATTTTATTATAAAAAATACAGTACTTTTATATTGATTTACTGTAAAAATAGTTAATCTTAGTTACAAATCTGAAATTTAAATAAGAAAAACCAAGATTTTATTTATCAAGTTATATCTTTTCTTTTAAAATTTGGAATAATTAATTAATTCATTTTTTTATTAATACAATATTAATTTTACATGTTTATTTATATTAAATAGACATAATGTTTTTACTCTACACAATAAAATATATTAAAATATACTTTAATTAGATTTTTTAATAAATGAATTAAATTAGATAAAATTTATTGAAATATAATATCAAAACACAAAAATCACTAATATTTTAAGATAAATTTTATTATCTATTTAAAAAAAAATAATTTGAAAATAGATATCTTAAAGTTTAAATTGCAATTTAAATTGCAATTTGCGATAAAAACTAAATGTTTATTCTTTTATAATTATAAATTTATTAAAATATACAAACACAATTTTACTTCGCTAACTGCAAAAAACATTATTCATTTGTGTTTTACTAAACTATTATTTAATAAATCAAAATTAAACCAAACTTATTCTTTAATGAACGTAGATTTAAGTCTTACTACTTATAGTTAATACAAACAACGTTTTAAATTTTCTATACTATTTACAAATATTTACTGTAAAAGATGTGGAGAATGAAACTACCATATCCACAAGTAATTAACCTAGCATTTAAATTAGACTAATGTCATAAACTTTATTTGTTTTTTTTTAATTGTAATTTTAAATTATTTTAATTTGTATTTTTAAGCACGAACATTATGTTTTGATATGCTAGCTAGTAATATATATATATATATATATATATAGAACTCCGCCAAGTTTGGATTAAAAATAATTCAATCTAGTCAGTCTTACACCTGGATAAAAGATAAGGGTTTGAGCCCAAGGTTAAGAACTTGACTTTTGTAAAAAAATTTATACTACTACGCAAACAATACAAGAGGACATCATTCCGGCAAACAACGGCAAAGAAGTAATTGCACGTACCTAGATGACAAAGTTACACAGATGATAGGGTTGAGTGGAAGCCGAAAGGAAGCTTAATCTTCGATTTGCAGAATTTTCAATGCCAACAAGACTTTGTTGTTGTTGTTGTTTTGCTGTAATTGTTGTTTTATTACCCCATGCTTATTTTTAAAGCAAAAGGGTTTTGTATAATGTATTATATATATATATATATATATTGAAATTACATCTTACTAATATTTTAGCATAATATATTTATTATTTAAATCAAATTTAGCAACTAATGTTTACAATAGAAAATAGAAATTTATATATTTTTTAATCCTCTTAATATAATTTGTATCGTAATACATTTAAGCTTAAACAATGAAAATGTTAATTCAAGAAATAATATATTTTTATTTTATACACAATATTGAAAAAAACAAAATAATTAATGTTACGTTGTCTACTTACAATAAAATTCAGTTTATATATATAGCAGCGTTAATTTAAAATATTATTTGGCAATATTTATCAAAATGTTTATTACAAAATAAACTCAATACATAATTAAAATTGACATTTTTGTTTAATCAGAATAATGTTTTTATCAACTCAAGTATTTCAATATTGAGTTTTGTTGTTGCTGTTGTTGTTGTCTAAATACACACATTTTCGTTTTTAATAGCATGACAAGTTGAATTAGTTTAAACTGAAACAAGAGGCATTTTCAAAATAGCATTTATGTAAAAATTCTACTTGACATAAAATATTTAAAAAATCTAATGTTTATAGCAAAATTAATTTTAGATGTTTAATTTATTGTAAAGTTGAGTAAATTAAGCAATTTACATTGTAACTATGCACAAAGAATATGTTCAAGTAACACTATTGATAAAGAATTAGAAGCCACAAAACAAACTCTAATCAATAACGATTATTCTAAAGATTTTATTAATTTCTATTCAAAGTCACTCACAACTCAAGAAAAATTTGTAAACAAAAGCAAGCTGGTTTTTATAAAACTGCCGTTTAAAGGAGATGATGTCATAAACCTCCTAAAAATTAGGCTTAAAAGTGCAATGAAAAGGACATACTCATTGACCCAATTGAGAATATTATGTACCACAACAGGTCTGCTTTGCCCAACGTAAAAACAACTAAAGCAATCCATTGTATCTACCAGTTTACTTGCAGTTGCGGTGACAAATATGTTGGTCGGACAACTCGTCGCTTATCGGAACGGGCCAAAGAACACATTCCCAATTGGATCGGTAAAGAGTCTAACTCAAATAAACGTCTGTGCACTTTGTCAATATTACGTTATTTGATTCAAACAAAACACCGAGTAAACTTTAATGATTGCTTTAAAGTGTTGATAACTACTCAAATGTTTAAATGTTTTATAATAAGATACAGTAAATCAAGTTATATTAGAAATACAATGTAATCTCCTGAATATTGTAATAATTAACAAACACACATGGATTAAATTGCGAATAATAAAAAAGAAAATATAAAAACGTACATGTCAACAATATTTTATAAAAAGAAGAAGCAAAAATAAACTAAAAAATATAATTTTTACTAAAAACCTAAAACTCAATAAATGTAATAAGATATAATAAAAAATAGTCTTTATAATTAGAAGAGAAAATCAATAAACTATTTAAATTAACTTTATATCTTATTTTATTTTTAACTACTATTATTAATTTTTACTTTAAATTAAATTAAATATTATTGCTATTGATTAGATAATATTACATGACCAAAAATATAGACAATCATTTAATCAATTCCCGCAAATATTTATAGCAGCATAAAATCTAAATTAATTTGTTTTTTTTTAATTGTTTTTCTGTAAAAATAAATATTAAAAATTAAAAAGTAATGTGAAGTATTTAATGGTTCCTTCAATTCTAAACGACTACACTTGGAAATATTTATTTTAAAATGTTAAGCCTGTGTAAAAAGCATATCTTTAAAACCTACTCTAATTAAAACGGAATTCCTACATGTAATATACGCTTTTTTATAATAAACAATTAATTATTAATTTTTATGCTTAAAATCATTATCGAAAAATACATTTTAATATTCTAACTTTCTGTTTCCAAAACAAAATTTAACGTTGTTGTTACCTTATAGTAAAAAGTTTGAGTTACATTAAGAAAATTAATTTATGTCAAAAAATTAATTATTTAATTATTTTTAATATTTATTTTTAAAATCTATAATTTTTAAAATATATTTGTTATTTTGAAAGGTTTCCATAGAGAGATATATTTCCTAATTCAAAATCTGATTTTACCTTGTAATCTCGTCTCAAAATGTTGCTTAGGTTTTTACTTGAAAATATCGATTTGTTGTTAAATTTTAGGTTAAAAATTAATATTTGAATAAAAAATAATAATTAAAAATTCAGTATATTTTGTTAAAACAATTTAAAAAATTTATTGACGTTTTTAATTATATTTTGGGTATTTTCTTAAAAATATTAAAAACTTATTTCTTGTTTGTTAGAAAAATGATTGTGTTACTTAAAAACAATAAAATACACTGGTTTTTTAGATTATAAAATATAATTAATACAAATTTAGTTATTTAATAACTAAGATTATAAAAAATAATATGTTTTAAATTTTTAATTACAGAAAGTTTAGTTAACTTTTTATTACAATATAAAAGCACCAGAAGTATATTTTACAATAACAAAATAAAAAAACTATTTAATATTAATTAATTTTAAGTTTAGACAATAAAACATTGACTTAAGATTAACATATTGTAAACTGAAATAAGTTACTGTGTATAAAATACTTTGTACAAATTAGAAAAAATATTTATTCAACAAATGTAATATTGGTTTCATAAAAAAATTAAAAATAACTATTATTTGGAAAATTATATTAATTAATTTAAGCAGTGGTATTTTTATAGTTAAATATAACAATATTTTTAAGCTAAAATGTAATTCACTTATGCCAGAGGCGGAATTGTTTATAAAAACAATAATCTGCGTTATCAGTTTACAAAATTAATTATAATTGTATTTAAATTTATTTTATTAACATAAAAAATTTAATTTAAACACAATAAGGTTTAAAATAAAAATAATTATATTTTTGAAAATCGCTATTTAATAGTTCTAACATTAATGATATTCATTTTGCATTGTGTATAATCAAACTTAACATCTATAACATTTGAATCAAAAAATTATTTGTCTAAATCAATTTTTAGTTAAAATTTAGATTATATAAAGTTATATCAACATTTTAATCAAGCGCATACCAAAATACCTAAACCAAGTGGTTACAAACATAAACCATCACATTTATTATTTAATTTTTTGTAGTAAATTATACATAAAACAATTTTGTAACCTTCAAAATTAGATACGCTTCGAATTTTTTTTTAATATTTGACGTTTTATTTGATGTTGATTATTTTACTCAATCTTACAATATTGGCCAGTTAATATTTTATGTATTTTTTTCTTAGTTACAGTATATATTTATAAAAATATATTTGTATTCTAATTATTAGTTAATATTGTATATTTTATAATTACAGTGACCTTTTGTTCTATGCTATGTGATAGTTGGAGATGTTTTAGTTAAATAATAACTTTTTGCGGTATTTGTTTTAATGGCTGTATGTATAAAATATTTTGTTACTAATTTACTGGTTTACATTATAAAAATAATTGTAATATATATTTAAAATAATTTACATTTTTGTAAAGCAAACTATATTAAACCAGTTCACATTTAATATGTAATTAAAACACATTAACAACAATTAAAATTGTTTAATCTACTACTTCAAGCAATAATTTATAGGTAAATTATACTTGAACTATAATACTTGAGTAAAACTTATTTATAATTTCATAAATTGATAAACTGTTTTAAAAATAATGACATTTTACTTTACATATAAATATATTTTCCATTTATATTTTTTTATTAAAAATATACATTTACACACATGTATCTATTTATTTAGACGTTTTTAATTGAATGTTTTATAGAAAGCAATTTTTAATAAGGAGCGATTTAGCAAAACTACCTCTAGTACCAATGATGCAACTTGAAACCATACATACATTTGTTCCAGTCTAGTCTTTTAACACTAGACCGCCTTAACACATATTACTGGTCTATCGGTACAGCACTCGAGTTGGACCTGAGTGGGCATAAGTTCGAATCTCCCTACTGGCAATAAATGCGGGCCTACATTCGGCTTCGCTAAAATATCCATTGCTAAAAGATACGTTTCCCGTAAAACATTCAAAGTAGTAAATAAAAATAAAATAAATAATATACATGTGCATAATTTTATTTTTATTATACTTACAATAAACTTTTTTGCACACATAATTCAATCTTAATATATGAAAATATGTCAAACAAAAATAATAGAAGACGTAAACTGTGAAATGAATTCATTTCTTATATTCTCTTCAATCACAATCGTAAAAAAATATTTTACCTAAGCGCAACTTGCAAAATGAAAATTTTTATTAACATTTTAATTAAAATAAATGTTTTTTAAATGTTATACGAAAAGTATGTAAGAATGAAATAAAATGTTAATAACGCTTTTTTAACAATGTAATAATTATACGTTTACGTTATTTTAAAACAACTTTAAGCTGCTTAAATTTTAGAAAGTAAATTAGATAACGTTTTATTGTTGCTACAAATTGTAATAATAATCAATAATATTTTATTCAAAAATTTAAAAATAGAATATAACAATAATTGTAAAATTAAAATTAATTTGTTCTAAAGTTTTTATACATTTTTTATTATTTCGTTTATAATGTTAATTGCAGATACAGAATTAAAAATATATTAACGTTTATTGTACATTTAAGACGCTGGCCCGACACCAAATAGGAAGTGGGTTCAAGTTTGTGTGTGAGACTTGAGGGGTACACACTGCTGATAATTGCAAACAAAGATGAAACAGCTGTACATTGGTCTTAATTGACTGGAACTAAGTAAATTAAATATTCAAGTGAAACTAACAAATTTAATAAAAAAAACCTTAAGAACCCATTTATACAAAAAACAAACAATTTTACGTCTTCATTTTAAAATGCTGCATTTTTAAACAAAATTAAATATTAAGTTGATGTTTTTGTTTAACAAATAAATGTACAAATTAAATATTTATTAATAAAAAATCGCTTCTTAAATTTTTGTTTAATAATTTAAAAGTTGTATATAATTATAAAATGTTAGACATATATATTAGTAAATTATTTTTATTCTGTTTAAATTTTAAGTTTATTTGGTTATTAAATGTATATAGTAAAGCAATTCGTTGAAAAAAATAAACCTTTAAATAAGTTTAAGTGTTTCTACGCCGGATTTTAAACAAAAGTTTTCAAAAAAATAGTTGTATAAGCTGATAAATATGTTTTTTAAAATAAAACGTTTTTTAGTGACCTGATTTAGCACTTAACGGTTAAGTATGTATACAACACGTTAATTAACGCGCTTTATTGTGTCCATAATCTCTTTATATTTACTTTAAATTATTTACTATATTTAATTTTATTTTTTATAATGATTCAGTTATAGAAATAGTCAATTTTGTACAAGTTTATTATTTTTAATTATCGTAAACTGAATAAAATAAAAAACTTATAATATTTTATAATCAACCAAAAAATTTGTTTTGTAAATTACATGTTTATAGTTACTTCTAATATAAATACATATTGAACAACTTTTAAGCAAGTAACTAAAATCAGCGTTAAAATGCAATTAACAGCGATTTTAAATTAATCAAGACCACATGATATATTTATAATCTTCTATTAAAATGTTGAAACCTTTTGTTTAAATTGTGGTGCGAATAAAATTAAACGCAACTGGAATACGCAAACTGCACAAAAACGTCAACTTTTTCTTATTTTACATTTCTATTTGTAAAAAAGCTACGTTGGGAAAACGCTTCCTTTTAATAGCAAATTAACTATTGTTTTCCACTAATTGGCTAAATGACTAATCATTAAATGCACATTCAAATCTGCCATAACTGTGATCTCATAATAATTATCAAAATAAATATTTAATTATTCTAGTCCATATAAATAAAAATAGCAAACATTAGTTTTAAAAGATTTTAAATAAAAATTTTAAAACAAATCGAATAATTTATTATTTACGTTTAACCTTGAAATTCTCCTCATCTGCTTATTTTGCTTTCTGTTTGCGTTCTATGTGAAATAGACAATAGCGACAAAAAATGTTTTTATCCTACCGAAAATAAATATCGTGTCATCAACAAATTAAAAAATAAAAGATTTTTACCCAAAAAATGGCGAATTTATACAGAGTTAGCCTTTCAACAATTTATCGGATTATTAATAGTTAAAATCCGCGAAATTACTACGGATATGCAGAAAATTGTTATAGAATTAAAAAATATATAATAAACCTATTTCAAAAACTAGAAGGAATAGTTTAAACAATTTTACTTATTCCACAATCAGAAACATGGCAATAGAACCTGGTTTAACTCTGCAATCACCAAAAGTTACTAAAAACAAAAAAATGATCGATTAACGTTTTGTAAACTATAGAGTAAATGGCATCTATGTTATTGGTGTTCCGTATACTTTATTAATGAAATAATGATTTAGGTTGAACCATTTGGCTACAAAAACAAAGTGTTGTGTGGGTCGATTTTTTAAAACATTTACTCCCGGTTGTTAGAAAGAAAGCCCACTATTGACTAGTAATGTGCTGGTTTAGTATTAAATATAATCAACCTGTCAAATGAAAAATTATATCTGATACTTTAAAAAGTAAAAATGTTGTTTTAGTAATAAAAATTGTTTTTTATTATGAAATTGAGCACACTTACACGGGAGTTACTACAGTTTTTCAGAACAATGTTCCATGTCATACGTCCAAAAATGTAACGTTATATTTATCTGTACAAAACCCTTTTGCTTTAAGAATAAGCATGGGGCAATAAAACAACAATTACAGCAAAACAACAACAACAACAATAACAAAGTATCGTTGGCATTAAATATTTTGCACTTTCGTTCCGCTTTTACTCAAACTTGTCATCTGGTAACTTTGCCATCCAGAAACGTTGTTGTTTGCCGGAATAACGTTATCTTTCATTGTTTCCGCAGCAGTATAAATTTTACAGAGGCCAGGTTGCCAACCTTGCGCTCAAACCCTCCTCCTTTATCCAGGCTTGGGACTAGCTAGATTGAATTATTTCTAATCCAAACTAGGCGGAGTTATATTTATCTAGATTCACTTTATTTGTTTTATATTTACATTGAGACAGTAGATGGGCTAAAAGCGAAAAATATGTCTTTCACTCATTTACTACCCAACAACTCAGACATCAGTGTAATTTAGAAATTTTTTAATGTGCTAAAGCGCAACATGAATAGGCATACAAAAATTGAGGAATTATGTAAACGCATTCGGTTTGTTGTTTAATATGAGATGAAACAAAAATATATCAACACTCTTATTGACAGCATTCCAAAACCCCTAGATCAGGTTGTTCAAAAGCAAGGCGATCACATAAATTATTAAAATTTTTAAACTTCGTAATGTTTTTAATTATTTGGTAACTGAAAAAACTGTATGTGAACTGTTTTTTTATTAATACTTGATGTTATAAATCATGCTAATTATTTTACTTTATTTTTGATTGTGCACCAATTTATATTTTATACAATTTTTTATTACTTACAATATATATGTATATATAATTATAGTTTTTTAACTATTATATAGAATTGTATATTTTATAATTGAAGTGACGTTTCTCTTGTACCCTATGTAGTTTCTAGAAATGTTTTAGTCAAATAATCACTTTTTTGTGGTAATTGTTGTGACAGTAGTATAATTAGAAGAATAAATTACCTAATTAAATTTTAGTTTAAATTCCGAAAAACCAGCAAGAACGGTTTTGGAATCGAGAATCGATAGTGGCACAAGAAAGGCTGAGGTCGACCTCATAAATGTTGGTTAAGAACCATTTGTGGAAGTCTAATTAAAATGTATGTTTTCTAGAATTAAACGAAATTTTTGGCAAAATTTTTAAACATGTGGATTTATGTTGTTTCCCCATGTTCCTTTTAAATTATGTGATTTTGTTGTTGTTTTTGCTGTTCCTGTTATCTTGTTTCCCTATGCATATAATAAAGCAAAATGGCTTATGATAATATTATTATATATATTATATTATACATATTATACAAAACCCTTTTGCTTTAAAAATAAGCGTAGGTCAATAAAATAACGATTACAGCAAAACTACAACAACAATAGCAACAACAAAGTCTTGTTGGCATTAAAGATTCTGCAAATCGAAGATTGAGCTTTCTTTTGGCTTCTACTCAACCCTATTATTTGTATAACTCTGTCATTCAGATACATGCGATTATTTCTTTGCCGTTGTTTGCCGGAATAGCGTCCTCTTGATTGTTTCCGTAGCAGTATAAATTATTTACACAGGCCAGGTTGCTAACCTTGCGCTCAAACCCTCCTCCTTTATCCAGGCTTGGGACTGGCTAGATTTAATTATTTCTGATAATAAAAACAAAAATAATGATAATAATTTTTATTTTTATTTTTACTATAAAAAATTGATAGTAATAATAATAATAATAATAATAATAATAATAATAATAATAATAAACTATTAAGTATAGACAACTGGTTTAAAATAAAAATTAGTCATTTAATAGAAAATGGTGACTATTTTAATATACTAAACATTGTGTTTAGTTTTTGTACAAGAAAACAACTTCTAATTTCTGTATGTTATATATATATATATAGTAATACTTATTTGTTTGTTGTTATTTATTATTTTTAGTACTAAAGTTTTATATTTGTTGTTTATATAGGTACATTTAAAAACCCCAAATTGTAGTAATACTTTAACTTAACAATAGGTATGTGCAATTAAAACGTGTACATTATTTATGCATTAAATGCCCATTGTATTCAATAGTATTATAATACATGTTGAAGTTAATTGATTATTTGAATTATTAGTAAATTTTAAGCAATTTAATTTATAGAAGTTTTTATATTGTTATTTTAATTGTAAATAAATAATTTCGCATTAATCATAAATTTGTACATATATATGTATATACATCATGGATGAATAACTAAAAAGAATTATTAAATTATTAGAACAAATAAATAGCTTAATTGCCAAAGGGGTTTATGTACATTAATATTGGTTTTAATTTTTGCACATTGACTTAAATAATATTCTTTAAATAGTTTGTTAATACATAATAAGGAAGCCACTTAAAACAATAAGTTAAAATAATTAACGGACAATTTCATTTTTATATTATAAAAAATGATTTATGTGCAATAATAAGAAAGTTAGCACAGCCAGACACGTGTAATTAATAATAGGAAAAAAAATATTAATATTTGTTATTATATAATAATAATAATAATAATAATAATAATAATATGTTATTACAAAACACTTTTCTTAAAAATAAAAATGGGGGAGCACGATACACAATAACAACAAAAACAACAAAATGATTCCATGTGTTCAAACTTTTGGCCAACATTTTTGCTCGACCCTATGAAACATTCATTTAAACTACATTTTTCCAAATAGATTTTGGTCAATTTTTTGTGGTTTACCAACTTTTATTTTAGCATTATTAATTTTTCATTCCAAAATCGATAAACTTAAAATATTTTTTAGAAATGTTATATTAGTATTATCAGATTCACTTGAGTAATAAATTTACCAGGTTTTCCAATTAACCAGGAGCACTGTACAGCTGTTTCATTCTTATTTGGAATCATCAGCAGCGCATACCTTTTAAGTTTTACACACATATGAACTTTAACCCACGCCCTATCTGGTGTCAGGCCAGCGCCTTAAACCATTGAGCGTGGGTTCAACTTAATGTGTGTGTAAAACTTGAAAGGTATACGCTGCTGATGATTCCAAATAAGAATGAAACAGCTATACAGTGCTCCTGGTTGACTGGAAAACCTAGTAAATTTATTATGCAAGTGAATTTGACAATACTAATATAACATTTCTAAAAATATATAATCCCCATTGTTAAACTTAAAATTTGACTAAGTAATATTTTTATCTAATTGTAATAATGTGTTATGTAATAGACGACAGTCAGTTGTTCTACCAAGGTAATTGTTTAGACAAATGGCCAAAATAGCGTTTTCTTATTGTTTCTGTAGTAATATAGATTTTTTTACAGAGGTCAGGTTACTAACCTTGCGTTTAAACCATTCGTTTTTATTATGGCTTGGGACTGGCTAGATTTGTTCATTTCTGATTTTCTTTAATAATAATAATAATAATTATAATTATTATTATTATTATTATTATTATTATTATTATTATTATTTTATTTTATTTTTTTATTTATAAATTGTATTCCAAACCGGATTAAATAAATACTTATATAATTTTTTTGTTATTAGAATATTATCAAAAAATGAAATAGTTATATATATATAAATTATAATTTAAAATTTTATCTAGTTTGATAACTTTAGTTAACTAAACATCATCTAATTATTAAAAAAATTAAATTATTAAAACTAAAATATATAAGATAATGTCAAACTTAATCCGCATTAGAAATTAATTTTTCGTTTTTTTTGTTCAAAGTTAAAATTTATTAATCTTCATTATAAACTAGGTTTAAAATATTACAGAAGCGTTTGAATGATTGTTTTACCACTATTTGTCTACTAATAAAAGATGGATATTGTAAGACCTTTGGAGTAGTAAATATAAAAATAAATAAATAATAATCTTGGTTTTCTTTTGCTGAGTGTTGACTTGTATCTAGTTCAACATTCAAGTAATAGAATTAAATAAAAAATAATTATAGAAAATAATAATAGTAGTTATCATAACTAAATAAAAACATAAAATGTTAATCTAGTAATTATATATATATATATATATGAATCAGGTATAGTTGAGAAAATGCGAATATTGGAATTTAAAATTAACAGATTTGGTTTTGTAATTATTACCCAATGCTGCAAACAACTATTCTACCAAACAAAAGTAAATAAATCAAAGTGCAATTTTAATAATAAAGTCAAAGAAAAGATTTATGTTTGATCAAACATAACAAACCATAATCTACGTAATCACACTTTTTTAACGTCAATAATTAGAAAAATTGTTTGATTTGTCAAAAAAACAAAATAAAATTTTTCATTAATCAAAATAATACTCAAATCGAACAACTTTGTAATAATAATAATAAATAAGATTAACAAATATTTTTATTTAAATTTGTTTCATTTTATTAAATTATATATATTAAATAAATTGTTGTTTTATTATATATTTTTAAATAAGTAAATTAAATTTTGTGCTAATTTTTTTTCTAATTTTAATAATAATAATTTTGTTTTCAATTAATTATTATTTTTCTTTGGCATTTTGAGTTCATTAATTAAACTTAATAATTACGTTATTGCAGTTAATAACGAAACAATTATTTCTTTGTTTTAACATAATTATTAAATTAATGCGCCACCTGCGCAAGTTGGAATTTTTATATTGAAAAATAAGAGAAGATTCATGCAACAAAATTAAAGTTAATTTTGTTTATTTAAACAGCAAACAATTTAACAATTATTTTGTACAGTAATTTATGTTATCACATTTAATATAATTATTTATAAAATGCTGCAATTATCTAAAACCATATAAACCAATTTTAACCTATGTTTACAATTGTACAATAGACACAAACACGTACGTTTAAAGAATAAAAAAAAATTATTTTTAAAAATATCAAAAGCTTTTTTATATTTGAAATACGATAAAGCATTATAATTTTTAAACTTGTATATTTAATTATAAATTCAAACAAAAAAATTAAAAATCTATTAAACATTTGTAACAAAAAAGTCTTAGAGTAATAAAAAATATATATTCTTACATATTTTATTATGCATATTAAAAATTTATCTTTAAATAAAATTTTATTTTTTAATTTTGTAATTAAAGTTAAAAAAATGTATTCTTAAGTTAAAAAAATTAATTGCTATTAAATAAGTTAAAAACTTAATAAAAATTAAAAATTATATAAATTGTTTTATACAAATTGACGGGGTTTCAGAGATTGCGTTTAAGAATTTGTTAAGAACAATTTCTTTCTCCATTTGACAGGTTGATTATATTTAATACTAAACCAGCACATTACTAGTCAATGGTGGGCTTTCTTTCTAACAACCGGGAGTAAATGTTTTAAAAAATCGACCCACACAACACTTTGTTTTTGTAGCCAAATGGTTCAACCTAAATCATTATTTCATTAATAAAGTATACGGAACACCAATAACATAGATGCCATTTACTCTATAGTTTACAAAACGTTAAACGATCATTTTTTTGTTTTTAGTAACTTTTGGTGATTGCAGAGTTAAACCAGGTTTTATTGCCATGTTTCTGATTGTGGAATAAGTAAAATTGTTTAAACTATTCCTTCTAGTTTTTGAAATAGGTTTATTATATATTTTTTAATTCTATAACAATTTTCTGCATATCCGTAGTAATTTCGCGGATTTTAACTATTAATAATCCGATAAATTGTTGAAAGGCTAACTCTGTATAAATTCGCCATTTTTTGGGTGAAAATCTTTTATTTTTTAATTTGTTGATGACACGATATTTATTTTCGGTAAGATGAAAACATTTTTTGTCGCTATTGTCTATTTCACATAGAACGCAAACAGAAAGCAAAATAAGCAGATGAGGAGAATTTCAAGGTTAAACGTAAATAATAAATTATTCGATTTGTTTTAAAATTTTTATTTTCCATTTTTTAAAAGTACTTTTTTAATTTTTATTTATATTGATTCGAATAAATAAATACTTATTTTGATAATTATTATGACATCAAAATTATGGCAGATTTGAATGTTCGTTTAACATTAATTTTAAGGATTCGTTATTGTTCATTTTTAATAAAATTAAGCACACAAAATTGTAATAGGCTAATTATTATAAATTTTACGTAACTTTAACTTATTATCCACGTTTATATAGAAATAACTTCTGAAATATGCTAGTTTGGCCGACGCAGCCTTTTTAAATAAATATTTCTAAGTACATATAAAGGGATTATTAAGTACTTTACATTATTTTTAATTTTAAATATTTATTTTTATAAAAAAACAATTAGAAATAAAAAAAATATAAAATTTTGCGTTAATTTTTGAAGTGGCAGTAAACAATTATATTATACAATGTGTTTTTAAACATAAAACGTATTGTATTAAACCATTATATCATTTAAAGCATTCTCTTGCGTAAAAACAATTGTATTATTAAAATTTTAAAAATAAATTTCAAATTTTCAAATTAAATATTAAATAATATTCGATGTAAATATTTAACGAGTTGTATTATATTACATTTAAAATATAGATAAAATATATTTGTAATTTAAAATTATGTGACACTAGTCACATTGTAAAAATATTTTGTTATTTTTAACATAAAATATTTTATCAAATATTTGAAAAATGCAAAAAATATGTTAACTAAATTTAATAAAATAATTAATTTTTATAAAACATATGTTTCGATTGAACTTATCTTAGATGGTGGGTGTTGTTAATAATTTTATGTTTAAAAATAAACATGATATTACTTAATTTGCTAAAATTTTACTAATTATTAAATTTTAATCACAATTTTTATTTTTGTTTATTTATTTTTACTAATTTAAATGTTTTACGGAAAACGTATCTTTTAGCAGTAAATATTTAGCGGAGCCGAACGTTGGTTAGTATTAAATGCTAGTGGTGGGATTTAAACCACGAGTTCCAAATCGAGTGCTGTACCGCTAGACCACCCCGGCACAATTAACGGGATAATCCTTGAGGTAGTGCAATATAAGCAACCTTATAGCACTCGTCCGACTAATAAAAAATGTAACTAATTTCAATGGTCTCAATTTAGAGACCGTTGCAGAGATTTCACTGTAAAAAAACAGATACTACACAAAGAGAGCCAAGAATTAATTAAATAATTTTAATATTAAAAAAAATTGTATTAAATACTTTAATAAAATTATTGTAACAATGTTTAACGAAGAATAAAATTTTATTTTATTTTTCAAGTAGTAGAGCAAAAAAGGATAATCAAAATTTATAAACATATTTTAGTATAAATGCAAATTGTGGCATTAAAAAAAATGACTTTCTGTTATTTTGTTATTTTTTATAATGAAATAAAATTCTTTTTTTTTGAATATTTTTCTGTAATTGAAAATAAATATTGACCACATATATAAATGTGTACTGCGCTATACTTATTTTTTTAAAATCTGTATTTTATTGTTAAATGTTGTTTAGCTGTTATAAACGAAACCAATTTATTGTAGAATATTTACAAATTTGTATATTTTGTTATTTGTAAAAAGATGTAAATTTTGAAATATTTAAAATTTATATAAACGTTTCAATTATTACACAAATTGAAATGCAATAGTTAAAATAATAATCTTTTATAAATAAATGCAATTAAGTACCTTGCAAAGTGTATTTAAAAAACAATTACAGACTGTGCAACAAATGTGCTGAGTAGAATATGTAGCTCTACAAAGAAACCATAGAGTTCAACAGTCTCTTTAAATTTAATTGATCTCAGAAAGAAAACAAAATTAAAAAGAGATTAATTTAACAATCCTGTTATCTAGAAAATATTTGATAATAAGTATAAAAATTTAGTAAACATTTTAAAAATAACTGCCGCAAAGATAAAAATGATTGGTTACAAAACAGATGTAACGAAGCAGATAAGGCAGTAGTAAAATTTATTTTAAGACTCTGTTAAAAAGAACATCGAATTCCAATCGAAGAAAAAGTTGGTCGTTTACTACTAACAAATGATGAGCAATCATCTGGGTAAAACAATTGAAAGAAATACTTGATCAGTCCATGCCAAATACCCTTATAGATTTTGATAATAATAATGATGATATGAATGTGATTCAAAATCCAGAAATATGTATTGATGACATTTCTTTAACTAAAGTAATCTATTTAATTCAAAGTTTGAAAAACAATAAAGCAGGAGGACTTGACGAGATAACTACAGAGATGCTCAAACATGGAAGTGACGTTGTAGCACACGAGCTTGTTCATTTATTTAATGTTATATGGCATAGTGAACAAGTTCCAAATGATTGAGGCAAAGAATAACTGTTACTCTTTTGAAAAAAAAAAGCTTGAACGATTGGCGCGGTGTTTTGAAAAGTACTTTTAAACCGGTTAAACAATGCGGTAAATAAACATCTTAGAAAACATCACGCAGGTTTTCGAAAAAAAAAAGTTGTATTGAACAAATACTCACTCTCCGCAACATTATTGAGCAAAGTCAAAAATTTTAGAAATTACTTACAATTAATTTTATTGATTTTATAAAAGCTTTTGACAGTGTTCATTAAGAATCTTTGTGGAAAATTGTTAAGTTTTACGGAATACCTTTGAAGTATGTGAATATTATGCGTTCGTTATACCAAAATTAAAGTTGTTGTATTCGAACAAAAAGTGGTCATGCTGCTATGTTCGAAATTATCAGGTGAGTACGTCATGGATGTATTTTGTTACCGTTTTTGTTTGATTCATTACAATTAGACAAACGTTTACTAGATTAAATTCTACGTCTACGGCCCAATAAACCAGTAAAAATAGTTTTGGAATAGACGATTGAAAATGGTACAAGAAAGGTTGGTAGATAGCAGAAAACCTGGCTAAGAACCGTTTGAGAAGATCTAATTAAAATGAATAAATGATGGGATCAAACAAAACGTTTGACCAAATGTTTAAATACATAAAAAATTTGGTTGTCTTATGTTCTCTTTAAATTACTAGATTTTGTTGTTGTTTTTTGCTGTAATGATTATCTTATTGCTCCATGCTTATTTTTAAAGCAAAAGAGATTTTGTAATAAATAATATTATTAATAATAATAATAATAATAAATTAAAATAAAATTAATTTCAAGTTTTTCTGTATATTTATATAAAGTTTTTAATATTAATTTTAACAGTTTAAAGTTATTTATTTATTAATTATAAAACTCAACTTATTAAAAAGATAATTAAAGTTTGTTCACAGTAGGAGACTAAACACCAATATTAGTTAGTATGCAAATAAGCAAATAATTTGATATATATATATAATGCATTAAATTATTTATTTAGCGCAAAGATTTTACTTTTTCCAAAAAAAATCCAATTAACTAAAGTTAACCAGACATTTAAAAATGACCTCTGATATAAAGTCAGTCCTAACTCAATGGAATAAATTTTATCTAATTATTAAGGTCACTTTAAAAAGTAAATATTTTTATTATTCAAATACATCCGCCTATAAATAATGTGATATTTTTTTAATTATTATTAATTTTTAGTCTAATACTGTTTAATAAATTGAAATAATTAAAAAAAATAAAAACAAATTTACGTATAACAAAACGTTTTTTAAGTTACCTAATAACACAACAAATAATCACTATTATTATTGATGTATTTTTTAAGTCAAGTACGTTACTCCAAATACTTTGACAATGACTTTTAATTGTTGTTTAATACATTGTAAAAAATGTACAATTGCTTAAATATTTTGCTCTAAACAATTTTCAGTAAGTAAACACTTTGCGAAGGTAAATGGATTTGTACATTTAGTGCCAGTGGTGGTACCTGAACACCCAAGTTTGAGTCCAGTCCTGTACTGTTAAACCATCACGGTTAATTGTATAATATTGCTACTAAATAATATGTTTGCCAATAAAAACCAAATTAATAGCAATACATTTTGAGTAACATTGTGCTAAAGTGGTTTAGTGGTACAACACTTGACTTGAACATGGGTAGACATGGGTTCAAATCCCACCACCGGTCCACTAAATACAGACCCACATTCGGTTTTGTTAAATTGTTCATTGCTAAACGTTGTTTTGCTCAAAACGTTCAAAGTAGTAAAAATAAATTATATATTTAAAAAAATAATAAATTAAACTCGTTTTCTCTATCCAACCATACTGGACAACTTGGAACTGCAGGAAAAAAATTATTACATATATACCTGTTCAATAATGGCAAGATGATAGCGTTATGTAACGCTTCAGCCTTGGTTAATTGAAGGGTACAGATACTCGAACGGCAATTTGAAATTACAACAGTCTGGAAAAAAAGCATTATTTAGACCAAATCAAATTAGAATACGAAATTGAGTGTTTTTCGGAAATCCTTTATTATTTAACTGTAACTGCATTGTAATTCTAAAAGTTTTACCAAAGTTACGTTCAGTGTAGAATTTGGAGTTACGCTTATATATATTTGTAAATTAGCAATCAAAATTACTTAATAACAACGACAAAAATTAATTAATGATAGAAATCAAACCTTAGTCAAGCCCGAAACAAAATTATTTAATGTTTAAAATTATGTCTAATTTTATTGAAAAATATTTATTTTAATTTATTTCTACTATAACCGATAACAAGCCCGGTTGAAAACAAAGATTATTATTATTTTTTACTACTTGTTGTTATAGAAACACAAACAAAATACCATTTTGGCAAACTTCAAAACACGTAAAAGTACAATTCTAATAATAGTGTTATTAAAAATTTTATGATCAATATCTTTTTTGCTGGTGCTTTCAATGAATTCTATCTGGGTAGTCTAGCGGTTCAGTCTTCAAATTGAACGTTTAGCTTCGCTAAAATGTCAACTGCTGAAAGATATGTTTCCTATAAAGCATTTAAAATAGTAAAAATTAATAAATAAAGGTTACTTAATCCTATCACATTTTAAGTAATAATACTTTGGGGAAACTGACTCTCGTCTACCGTAGGAAATTATTAGAAGTAAAAAATTACTTTATTAAATTTTACGATTACTATCCAACATATTATTAATAACAGTTCTGGAGTAAACAATAGAAAATAATAAAAAATAACTGGTAAACTGCGAAAAACTCAGTTAAGCATTGTTTAAAAAAAACCAATTAATATAAATATTTGTGTAAAATTAAACAAAGATTTTGGTAAATATGTTTATTTAAACATTTTTGTTGTTATATGTTATCTATGGTCAATTATTTTTTCCTATTTCATTTTATTTTATTTTGAACATTAAAATTTTTTTAATGCTTTTTAAAAAATAACTCAATTTATACTGTAATTTATATTTACAATTGTTTTTTATTTTGTTAATTTGTATGGCTAATTGATAAAAATTTATTTTTAAATTTTAACACGATGCAAATGAAATAATAATAATAATAATAATAATAATAATAATAATAATAATAATAATAATAATAATAATAATAATAATACTAGTAATATTATATATATATATATATATAATACAAAACCCTTTTGCTATAAAAATAAGCATTAGGCAATAAAACAACAGTTACAGCAAAACAACAACAAAGTCTCCTTTACATTGAAGATTCTGCAAATCAAATATTGAGATTCCCTTTGGCTTTCATTAAACCCTCTCATCTATGTAACTTTGTTATTCAGATACGTGCGATTACTTCTTTGTCGTTATTTGCCCGAATGGCGTCCTTTTAATTGTTTCCTTTGCAGCATAAATTTTTTACAGAGGCCAGGTTGCTAACCTTGCGCGCTTAAACCCTCTCTTTTATCCAGGCTTGGGACTGGCTAGATTGAATCATTTTTAATCCAAACTAGGCGGAGTTATACTAGTAATAGTAATAATAATGATAATAATAATATTAATAATAATAGTAATAAAAATATTAATAACAACAGTGATATTGTATTCACTTTAACACTTAACAGTTTTAAGCAAATTATTAGCTTTGATATCTTTTATTATACTTTTTTAACGCCTCAATTTTAATTAATATTATTTGTTATAAATTTATTTATAGAGCAGTTTATTTTGCTAATATTTTTCCAACATTAATTTATAAAATATTTTGTGCACATTGTATTTACATTATAAACACTTGATAGTAGTTTCAATTAAATTTGTTTTTTTAACGTATTTAAACACATTTATACAAAATATTATTCAAGTGTTAATTATGTTAGGGCAAACTACAACATTATTCATTTGTATTTTAAAATAATACTTTTTTTGTTGTTTAAGTACTCTTTAGATAAGTGCTAAATTAGAAATTATTATTATATAACTATAAATAAATCATTAACATTTTATTTTGTTTGAGGATTGTAATCAATTATTTGATATAAGTGTTTAAAATACAATATATATGTTGTACATACGGCTGTCAAACAAAACATAACATAATATTTAATATAAACAATTTTTTCTGCAATTGATTGCCTAATAAAATAAGACTAACAATTCAAAATAATAAATAATTTATCTATTTAATATATTAAATACATTGAAATTTATTTTGTAATTCTAGTTAAATAAGGTTTAATATATTATATGTAAGTGTAAATCTATAAATACTTTTCTTTTCTTTTACAGTTTTTTTATTATTTATGGCTAGTTTTTTCCATTTTGTTCTGTATCGAACCAGTTTGAAGTGTTATTATCATCAAAGAGTTTTGGCCCAAATTATTTTTCTGCCGAATACCCTTTCTACTACAAACCCTTTTTCTTTATCGGGACTTAGGTTAAACTAGATTGTTTTTTTGCCTGATTTTATCTAAGAGAAGTTGTAAATCAATAAACATACCTGAACTTGGAAATAAATTAAATGTCAGAATTTAAAAATAATTAATTTTTTTAATTGTTACGTCATATCTATTTCAATTTTTTTTAAATTGATTGTTTGTTTTGTACAAAAGAACGTTATATTATTTCTTATAGTAAATGAAGAATTTTAATTATTTAAAAAAAAATTGGCATTTTGCATTTTACACAAACATTTTACGTACCAATTGAGAAAACAAAACATTGCATAAGTGTTGACAAAAAGTATTTTACAAATTAGTTAGTAAAAATAAGCAAAATGAAATAAATAATTATTGTTGTCTTGTTAAATACGTTTTTTTTTCAAATTTAAATTTTTTCAAATTTTAAGTCGTGTCTAAAAGTTTATAATTAAATGTAAAATAGTAATTATGATTAAATATATTTATTATATATTCGTATCTATTGCCGTAGGAATTATTAATAAAGAATACAAATAATGTTTTATCTTTAGGCGGATAGAAGAACATATTCTTTGCAGTCATTTCAAAGACAACAATCAATGTTTAAACCATTATTCCCACTAATCTAAACTTTGGATTGTTTCTGTATTTTGTAACAGCAAAAGAACACATTCAATATAAAACTAATAAAGTTGTTATGTCTATTTCATAATCTAACATGCAATAAATATGTCAAAATTAAAATGTTACATAGCTTTCTACAATATTACTTCACATATTTATAACAAGTTTACTTTTAAAATAAAAATAATGGTTTAACATTACTATTTTTAAACATAAGTTACTGTTTTTAACATTTCTTTCTACGTATGACGTATTTTCTAACACAATTAGTATATATATATATATATATAATTTTTTTAAATAGAAAACAACTACATTTTATTAATAATATTTTATAATAAATTTCAATACTACCCAACAATTGCTTAGTAATTCGTACAGACTGTTTATTTAAGTAAACATCATTTAATCTTTTTGTTCTTAGAAAAAGTTATCTATTTGTTTGTTTCTAGACAAAAGTTGTCTTTATATGTCAAAAATATATGTTTTTCAATAAGACTCCAAATCTACTTATAACATGTTGGACGGTATTTTTTAAAATATTAATTGTCTTAATTACAACAATTATGTAAAAAAATGTAAAAAAAATTCAATTGAAATTTAAAATTTGAATTAATTTTAAAACTTTATTATACAACAAATAAGCCAATTTTGTCAATAAACTTGTTTTGTTTTTTAGAAATTACGTATACACGTTTGCTTAATAATAAAGTATTACATTTTTATTCTATTTTAAACTTATTACTTTAAATGTTTTACAAAAACCATCTTCCAGCAGTCGACATTTTTAGCAAAGGCAAACGTGGGCCTGCATTTTAGTGGGCCGATAGTGGGATTTAAACCCATGCCCACCGAGATCCAAATTCGAGCTTTGTACCGCTAGACCACCCCCGACACGCATTGAAGTATTTCAAATTATAAAATTTATTGTTTGTTTTACAAGATAAATGTGTTTATTAGCATGTAGTATAATAATTAATAATTATATAAGAAAATTACACAAACTAAAATATACTAAACTTTATTCTATTGTATAATATTTTCAATTTAATCAACTCCGCTTAGAGGATATCAGAAATAAACCAATTTATTCAGTCTCAATCCTAAATAAAAAAAGAATCATTTAAGCCCAAAATTAGCAACCTGGCCTTTTTAAAATAAAATCAATATTGCTAAACGAACAATAAAAAGACTCAATTTCAGCAAACAGCGGCAAAGATTGAATAGCACGACATAGATGACAGGGTTGAATAAAAACCGAAATGAAAGTCAATTGTTGATCAAATAAAAACATGACTTGGTTAAATTGTGCAGTTATTGCACATAAGACCAGCAAAAACCGTTTTCAAGTAGACAATTAATAATAACAAAAGAAAGGTTGGGGTATTATACTACAGAAAATTTGGCTAAGAATTATTCGGGAGATTAGATGAAAATGAATGTCTCATGGGGGATCAATGAAACATTTTAGAATAATGTTTGAATATATGGTATCATTTTAATGTCCATGTGCTTTTTAGTTTTTTTTTGGGTAACTGTTATTGTATGCCTATGTTTATTTTAAAGCAAAAGAGGTTTTTTTAATAATAATAATTATAATAATAATAATAATAATAATAATAATTATTATTATTATTATTATTATTATTATTATTATTATTAAATATATACAAAGTTTACATGTACACGTACCTAAGACCACTTTTTAAAAAAAATAATCATTTCACATACGTTTTTAATATATTAGATTGTTTTAATGTTTAAAGTAAACGTTTTATAAATTATAGTAGACACAAATTTAATAATGTTTAAATAAAAGTTTTAATATTTTGTTATACACTATCTTATCTATGCATAATTCTCAGGTACAAAAAATTGTAATATTTTGTACAGTTTTTAAACAAGTCGATTAAATATGCAATGGGATAATTTTACATTTTTAGTTAATATCTAAAAATTGTATAAAAAATATTTTATTCAAATAAAAAGTTTACCATTTAAAATTTGATTATATTTTATGTCCTGATTAAATGGTGATTTGGTAAATGAGAAACATATTATAAATTGAGAATTTATTCATTAATTTATATTTTATCTTTTTTTCCAGCTTTAATTTGTTTATTATATATTTTTATACTGTATCAAAGTAGAAACGTTTTAGTAAATAATTAAATAATATAAGTTAAGTTTCAATTATTATAAATAAATAAGTAAAGTATTACTATCACCGTCTACTCATAATATCATTCACTACATGACATCATTACAATTAGACGAAGAAAATTACTTGGTCAAATTCTACATTTACCGCCCGAAAGACCAGCAAGAACAGTGTTGAAATGGACAATTGTAAATGGTAAAAAAAAGGTTAGGGTAGACCACAGAAAACTTGGCTAAACATTATTCGAGAAACTCTAATTGAAATAAATGTTTTATGGGGGATCAAGCAAAACGTTTGGCAGAATGTTCAAATACATAAAAACATTTTGTTGTCTCATATTCTCTTTGATTTACGGGACTTTGTTGTTGTTGTTGTTTTGCTGTAATTGTTGTTTTATTGCCCCATGCTTATTTTTTAAAGCAAAAGGGTTTTGTAATAATAATAATAATAATAAATACCACTTTCTACAAGACCAATTATTGAAAAATGATTATTTTTTGTTAAATATTTACACAAATATTTATGTCAACAAAATGTTAATTTTAAAATAAAAACTTATTTTCACACTTTTAATTACAATTTTATTATTTTTAATTTAAAAACATAAAGTAATTAGTTTATATTAAATCTTATATATTACTTATTTATTTTTACTACTTTGAACTTTTTACGGGAAACATTTCTCGGCGGTAAACATTTTAGTAAATATTTGTTATAAGAAATTAAAGTATGAATTGAAAAAATACAATTGAAGCAAAAGAGTTTTTTACATTCTTTATTTATTTTAAAATATTAACAATCTTAAAAACAAAAAAATGTTTGCTATTATGTTATTTTTTATTTGAAGTTAACAAGAAAGGTGGTATGGCGGTACAGCTCTCGATTTTGGATCTCGGTGGGCATTGGGGTTTTTATTCCACTACCGGCCCACTAAAATGCGGGCCCACGTTTGACTTCGCTAAAATTAACACTATTAAAAGATGTTTCTTGTAGAACGTTCAAAGTAATAAACGTATGAAAATAAAAATAAAATATATATCGGTTTTCTTAAAAAATGCTTACTAAGTTTTATTTTTTTAATGAATAAAAGTGTAAAGTTGTTTTACGTTTTGAAAATAAAATAATTAAATTTTATCAAAATTGTAATGTTTTATAAATATAGCCTTACCGTTAATATTATAATTTTGTTTTAAAGTTTGTGCATGTCAATTTTTTAAACTACGTTTATTTTGTTGTTATAATGTACAACATTTAAACGTTTCAAATACAAAAGATAGCAAGTAGTAAATTATACACAAGTAATAATGAATTACCACCCGGTGCCACTTTTAATAATGACTACTTACTCTTCATATTTTGTATAAAGACATAATTTTGTTTTATTTGGTTAAACACAGCCAATTAATCTGTATGCTGCTTATATTTAAAAATAACTGTATCTATATAATTTAATTTTAATGTTTATTACTGTAAACGTTGTACGAAAAACATCTTTTAGCAGTGGACATTTAACGAAGCCAAATGTGGATCCGCATTTTAGTGTCAGTAGTGGGATTCGAACCCATGCCCACCGAGGTCCAAATTCGAGCGATGTACTATTTTATACATCAATTTACTCAATATTTCTTAATTATTTGAGTACATGTTTTATGTACTAAATTTGTTATCATTAATGTATTAAAACGGTAATGATAAAATCAACCAAGGAAAAACGTTGCGAAAAAAGGGACCAATAAGAGTTAGATAACTTGTTGTGAGTGTGTGATTACCCATAAGTTGGGGATGAGAAAAGTTTCAAAAAAGTGAGACCAAATTTACACGATGACTTAATACAAATCGTATAGTGCTATGTAAATATTAATTTTTTCCACCTTATATACATTTTCAAGGTCAAACAATCCCCTTTTGATAGAAGAATGCACCAACGTGACTTACACTCACTCACAAAGGCTGACCAATAGGATTTTTTAAAAAATTCTTTTTACCTTGGTTGATTTTATCATTTACCATTAAAACCTTTATTAAACATAAAATTAAATTTTAAAACTTAAATAAAACAGAACATTAATAAATAAAGTAATCATTTTTTAAATTTTATTCTAAGAAAATACTGTCTACAAGAGTAGTTTTAAACCCAAATTATACTTTTTGTGTATTATAAAAAATGCATACATAACATTTATTAATAGTTTTGTTTTGTAAAGCTGGAATAATTTTTAAAATGTGTTAAAACACTTTAAAGTATACTTTATGTAACACTATTTTTTTTAAATTGCGTTTTTTAACGCATAATTATTTGTTTAAATTTTGTTTTAGTTTTTGTATTCAGTAGTGTAATTTATTATCAACAGTTTACAAATGTTTCGCCAAACTTAACAAACAAATGCACATATTTTTTTCTATTAAACAACAAAATAAATTACAATTGCGGCAAACGACTGAAAAATGTGATTAGTCAAAGTTGGTTATAGATTGCATAAATAACAAACATTAAATAATTATTGTAGGCTACAGTTGATATTAAATATTTAATTTATTAATATTTTTAATATTTTAATATTTCTATTTACTAAATATTTTTGTTTCAACAATTTTGGACCAATGCATACTTTGTTTTTACTTTTAAAACTTTTATTTGTTTTTTTATAACTTATTTGTTATTTGTTTTAAAAATAGACCAAAACTTGATTACAGAATAAAAATGATTTAAAATATGTATTTAATAACGGAGTTTTTATTATTTACGTAGAATTTATTATTATTATTATCCTTCCTATTAATACTGTTATCATTATTACTATTATTATTATTTTTGTTATTATTATCCCTGCTATTAATATTGTTATTATTATTATTATTATTACTATTGTTATTGTTATTATTATTATTATTATTATTATTATTATTATTATTATTTTAAATACCTTAATAAAAGTACACTAAACGTTATAATTATTTTTAAATATTTAAAAATATTAGTGCAAGAAGAAAAGTAAATTTTACACGTTTATAGCAAAAATTAAAAATTAAAAATTTGTTATTAAATTTTTTTAAATAATTTAATAAAATTATTAATCTATTGGAAACATTATATAAAAATTTAAAAATAATAATAATTATTATTATTATTATTACAACTGCTAATTAAATTTAAAATAAAGCAATAAACAAATAAAATCTTGCAATGTAGTTGATTTCATTATGACTCGGTCTATGAATAATTTGTTTCATGGCATCAAATGGAACCATGACTAATTAACAAAATTGGACTTTTTAGATGATAATTATATACTCAGTAAAACTCCTCCTTTCTCAACTAGGTATGAGCCCGGTAGAGTTATATACACAGATCATATATATATATATATACATATATATAACTGTGTTTGGAATAGATAATTTAATGAATACGTCCAATAAAGTGATAATTTTATACATTGAATTTTATACGTAAATAACATAAACAATAAATAATATGGAAATAAACAATCTTTATTATTTTGATTAAAACAATGTGATAAATAATCAATTACATACACACTAATTCTAGTTGAAAATAATATTTCTATTTTCAACTATCTAATATAGATAATAGCTTAATCATTAATTGTTTCACCAGTTGATTGTGTTTATAATTTAATAACCCAGAAAAATTAATTTACGTCAATTGTTTGATATATCCATTTATATTAATAAAACATTTATAAATAATGTGTAAATTACTATATATATATATATATATATATATATATATATATATATATATATATATATATATATATAAATTATATACTTGCAATTTAAGAAGTAATTTTTATTTATTTTTAAAATTTATTTTTTGTAATATATAAAATAATATATAAATAAAGACGTTTTATTTAGCTACAGTCTACTTTTGTTTGACTGTAAATAATTTAATAATGCTGAAATACTTTAAAAAATTAGTAACCCGATTAATTGAATTAGACATGGTACAAATGTAATCAAAATTACTTTTAATAAAGTATCTAATGTAACTGTTATCTTATTGTCCCATGCTTCTTTTTAAAGCATAAGGGTTTTGAAATAATAATAATAATAATAATAATAATAATGATAATAATAATGATAATAATAATAGTAATAATAATGATAATAATAATAATAATAGCAGTCACTAATAAATCTACAGCAGCATAAATATAACGATAGTTAAAATTATTGGTATTATTATTTTTAATACGATTAAATAGAGAACATGGCTAGGTACTAATCTAATCAAACACTGGGAAGAATTTGAGCGCAATATTAGTAACCTGAGCTATATAAATAAATACTAGTAAAAAATAACAAGTCATTATTTTATTAAATTACAAGAAAATAAGTGAAAATGGCATAATTCCAATAACGGAGTTTAGCAAAATAAGCATACAGAATTTCAATTTTTAAAGCCAACATTTTATTTGTTGCCGATGTTTTTAACAACAACGTAACGTTTTAGAATAAATGAGTAGATAAAATAACACATAAACAATTTACAAAATAATATAGACAAACTGGTTGAAACTGTGTAAATGACATAAATACTTTAACAAAATTATATAAAATGTATTTTTTATTATTTAGTTTAACAATTTCTTATTTTCAGTTAAATAGTTTACAAATAAAGATATTAATAATTCACAATGCACGGTTAAAATATACAACACAAGTATTTTTTTAATTACGAAATTATTAAAAGTAACTTATTGTACAATGTTTTACAATTTTTTTTCATTTTATAAAAAAATAGTGAGTTTACTTATTAAATTTGATTATTCTATAACAATAGTATACTAATATAATTTAAACACTGTAAAACAGACATTTACTTAATAAAATTAATTGTATTAAATGTATATTTTGACTTCTGCATTAGAACATAAATTATTAGTTAGAGCTTTGTATAATTCATTTATATATAAAAGCATTTTGTTTTCTACATTTAGTTTATATTCGAACGTTAACAAAAATTTAAAAAATAATGTAAGCTGAACAGACATTTTAAAACTGTATTAATTTAAATAATGTTGTTTGTTCAAACAACCAGATACATGCATACTGTGTATTGTTTAAATAAAATAATTAATAAAATATCTGTTTTTAAATAAAAGTAACTTAGTGTGTAATTTATGGTAAAGCATTCATTATATTTTGTTTAAATGCAAAAATTCACCTTTAAAAAGTATGTTGCATATTTTTTTTAATTAAAAATAAATAATTTTTAAACAAAATTAAAATAGTTAAAATATTATTTTTAAAACATTTATTTGAAAAATACTTTAACTAATTGAATATAAACAAAATTTAATTTTTAGTGTAGATTTTGGTTTCTTAAAAATATGTTTTTCTTTTATTGACAATTAAATTATTATTATTTAATTAAATAGATTATGATAAAATTTATAATATATTTTACTAATTTAAAGTATTGGGCTCCCTTTATAATTCCAAATAAAAATATAAGAAGACGTAAACTGTAAAATAAATTTAAATCGTATATTCTCATTAGTCACTATATATATATATATATATATATACAAAAAGGGGGTATACTTGATATTTTTTAATATTTTACTAATGCAACATTAAATAATCTAAATGCTAATTTAAAAATAAAACTGTTTATTTTTTAAGTTAATTATTAAAACATTTAACTCCAACTATATTTAAAATGACATGTTTTCGTTGAATTAAAAAAATTGTTCAATTACTAAAAAATGAAATAAAAGTAACGTTTAAATAGAATTAAATTGAATTGGTTTAATTTTTATGCAACTGTTTAATTTAAATACATCGAGTTATTTATAATTAATTTAACATTTAAACAACGCGTCCTTGTTAAATCTAATAAAAGTTGGACAACTTTATTGTAATAAACAAATGTATTTTAATTCGACAATATGTTTATTTTTACAAATTAAATAAATACAAGTGTCAAATTTAACTTTTCAATGTGATGCCTTTCTATTTACTAACTAAATTTATTTGTGTAATAAAAATTGTATCAGATAATAAATGGAAATAAAAACACATCAGAAATGATCATTTGTTATTTTGCATTATACTTAATAAATAGATAAACAATTTTTTTGTATAAAATGTTTGTTATTTTACAAGTTTGAAGCACTACAGATATTTGCCAACAGATGACAATTTAATTTATAATATGCTAATTGACAATAACAAATTAAGTCAACAATTGTTGCTAAAATGTTACATTTTTTAATATTATAGTTTTTAAGTTCATTCAATCAAATAATGAATTTTAAAATAAACGAATAATTTTTTAAAGTAAAAATTATTAAATTTAAATTTTGTTAACAAACATATAATTTGATAATTTCTAAACGTTAAATTAGTAATTTATGTACTTATATAAATATATATATGTTCAACTTAACTTAATAAATTATGCTTAAATTAACTAATTTTTAAATTCTTTTTCAATTGCTGCAGTTTACAAAAGAACATAGAAATATAAACTATGCATACACACACACACACACACATATATATATATATATAAATATATATATAAATATATATATAAATATATATACCATAAACATGAATATTAAGTAATTATTTTTTTAATTATTATTACAAAACCCTTTTGCTTTAAAAATAAGCATGAGACAATAAGACAACAATTACAACAAAACAACAACAACAACAACAACAACAAAGTCTCGTTTGCATTGAAGATTCTGCAAATCAAAAATTACGCTTTTTTTCGGCTTTCACTCAACCCTGTCATCTGTATAACTCTGTCGTCCAGATACGTGCGATCACTTCTTTGCCGTTAGTGTCCTCTTATTGTTTCCGTATAATTTTTTACAGAGGTCAGGTTGTTAACCTTGCCCGTTCAAACCCTCCTCCTTTATCCAGACTTAGGACTGGCTAGATTGAATTATTTCTGGTTCAAACTCGCCTGGTCCCTTTCTCTCTCTGTATATATATAGGCATATAAATTCAATTTAATAAAATAATTTTTTAAATGTATAGAAACGCAAACCATTTCAAATGAAACACAACTGTCATAAAATCAATTATAGAGACAAAACTGTTTATTCATAAAACTGTTTTCTATAAATCAGACTTAAATTTGTTATATATATATGAACAATTAAAGTACAGTGTACAAAATATATGTTCATTAGAAATAATTTTAACGAATGTTATTTATTGACTTTAAGGTTAGAAGTTTTACTTTAACGCAAATAGAAGAGTAAATATGTTACTAAAAACTTATCAAATTTATATCTAATTAAAATAAAATAAATTTTGTTTAATTAATAATATAATAAATAGTTGCACAAAATGCAAATAAAAATGTTAACTATTCAATGTATAGTCTCGTATTTTACATTTGGTGTATGTTAGTCTACATTTTTTAATAAAAACATTTTTCAGGAAGTGGACAATTAGCGAAATCAAACGACAGCTAACTTTGGTGTCAGCAGTGGGACTCAAACTTATTTCTACTCCCATACAAATTTGGCTACTTAGCTATATCTGTCACCATACTTAATAATATTAATTATTAATATTATTACAATCAGTATTATTACTATTACTATTATTATTATTATTATTATTATATTATGCAAAACCCTTGCTTTAAAAATAAGCATGGGGCAATAAAACAACAATTATGGCAAAACAACAACAACAAAGTTTCGTTGACATTTAAGATTTGGAAAATCGAAAATTGAACTTCCTTTCGGCTTTCACTCAACCCTGTCATTTGTGTAACTTTGTCATTCAGATACGTGCAATCACTTCTTTGCCGTTGTTTGCCAGAATGACGGCCTCTTGATTGTTTCTGTAGCAGTATAAAATTTTTACAAAGGTCAGGTTGCTAACCTTGCGCTTAAACTCTCCTCCATTATCCAGGCTTGAGACTGGCTAGATTAAATCATTGCTGGTCCAAGCTAGAAGTAGTTATTATTATTATTATTATTATTATTATTATTGTTAACTTAGATACATTGGTAAAAGTATATTTAGCATTATTGGATACATCAGAATGTTCTACACCATTAATATAAGCAACAAAACAGTAAAAATTAATAAAATTATATTAAGTTATACAACAATCTCAAATATTTTTTTCGTAAATTAAAAATAAAAAACTTTATAAATTTTTTAGTTTACAATCAATTCTCGTCCTCATTATATAACAATAAAAAGCAATAAAAGTAATAAAGCAAATTATTTATTTATTTATTTATTTTATTGGCATGAGTTCGAATTCTACTACCGACATTAAATGCAGGGCCACGTTCGGCTTTGCTGAAACTATGTACTACTGAAAAATATTTCCCGCGTAAAACATTAAAAGTAGTAAAAATCTATTTATTTATTTATTCCGATATTTCAAACATTGGCAAATTAATATTCGAAAAACATAGAAAAATTTTATTTTTAATATATTTAACTGATTGGTCAACAAATTTACTGAAGACAGAATGCATAAATTATAAATATTTGTTGTGGTATAAATGCAGATAAGTTTCTATCTGGTTTTGGTTAATACATAAATATATATTGAGAGAGAGAGAGAAGAAAATAAAAATAATCATTTTTTTAAATATAATTTATAATAAAAGGTTATTTTTTAGAACATTAGTTTAAAATGATATTTTAACATTTGAAATGGTATACATTTTTATATTACTTATATTTTTAAGTATTATGTGAAACATTAAAAAAATGCTTTAATTGCAAATCAACTACGTTTCAAAGTTATATTAATTGTTTTTTTAATTTTTTAATTTAAAAATTAAATTTTTAAATTATTTATTAATAACAGTTATTTTTTATTGATTCCTAATTTGTTCAGTATCTCATACAATTATCTATCATTGTCTTAAATACAAAAAATGTGAAAATGTAGCAAATGTTTTATGGAAATATACAAACATTTTGTAGCAACTTTATTATTAACAAAAATTAACATAGCCAAATAACTTTTCCTAAGTTTGTCTTCCTCAATTAAATGGAGCTACATAAGATTTGCATAAGTACTTAACATATTCTTGCATTTATGTTTTTAAAATTAACGACTACTTATACCAATGTGCACTTAACCTCCAATTGAGGTGTAAAATTAGAAATACTACAATAATTAAAAATTAAGATTTTTATAAGTACTAGTAATATTTCTATTTGTGCCACTGATATATTTATCTGTGTACCACTAATATATATTACCTGCTGTTTACAATGGTTGACACTGGCATTGTCTGTGTTTTTATTGTTTGTGGTTTATCTTTGGTTTTTTATTTGCAGTTTACTAATAGTTTTCTAAATTATATATGCATATACTGTTAACTTTAATTTGCAACAAACTGCTGGACGTTTTAAAATTGGTAAATACATTAAACTAATTTTTACTAAAATGATAAATATCTAATCAAAATTAGAATAAAATATTGTTGTTGAATTAATTTTAAAAATAATGGTTCTAACTCCTAACTTAAAACTGATTATAATATTATTTTAATGTTTTATCTAACCAGTATCATATTAAATAAATATAATAATTACAAAAGCTTAGTTGCTTACATAAACATTTTCTTGGCAACATTTAACATATTTATTTTTCTAATTCAATCAACAAAAAAGTCAGATAATTTGTTCCATTTTGGGCTCTTTAGCACACCAGATTCAAACTCTCACAGCGTATTATTTTGAATACTACAGAAACACAAGGTATTGAGTCAAGGTAACAAAATATTTCTAAAAAAACAGGAAACATACTCCCAGTTGTGTTTGTTTTAATGTTAATGCTATATATAAGACTTGGTATAAGATAAAGTGTTTAAGTCACAACTCAATTATTAAATTTTGATATCCATAAACTGCAAAAAATGCAGAAAATGATTTATACAATACCTAGAATTAATTATGATTTACTACATTACCACAGACTTAAATCTCTCAAATTGTTTTTTTTTTAAAGTAACAAACGGCTCGGTGTAATCTTAGTCTAGTGTATCAAATTATTAACTCCTGCATTAACTGTTTTAGGAGGTATTATCAAAAATGGATAAAACCCATAGTTAATTTCCAGCTGATACAACATCATTTTTTCCATAATTATACAGCCTGAAACAACTACATAATACTATATTTGACATATGCTCTTTATGCCTACTTAATTCCCAATTTTACATTAATGTTTTTGTATAATTCTTTTTATATCTAGAATTGTTGATACAATTGATTTCAGGATTTTTAGAATATTTACGAGTTGAGTAGGTCAAAACGCCTTTTAGTACTCAATTCTTAAATTGTCTTAAAGTATCAAAAATAAATATGAAATAGAGGGTTAATTAAAAGGGGATTTGTCACAGAGAAACATTTTTAATAAAACAAAAATCAAGGTAGATAGTCGATTAGTTAACAATTATGAAAAGCGAGCAAAAATAATAAATATACAAAAGTAATAATAAGTTTTGTACTACAATGCAGAAACGCTACAATAACCTTTATAAACCAAAAAAAGAGAAAAGATAAATAACGTCTAAGTTAATGTGTAGTGTGACGCGTCTCACCTCACTAGTAAAAAAATACTTTCTTTTTAAATTGATTACTATTGACAATTAACCAATTACGAATTTATATTAAAAAATTTATTTTTATCTTTAGAATACATTATTTAGCATTTTAAAAATAATAAAATAACTATACATTTTATAAAACTTGTTTTGTAAAAAAACATTTTTTTTCAATTTACTAAAATAAAAACAATAACTGTCTGTAATATTCAAACTTAAATTATTTAGCAATAAAAAATTTAAATCGTTTTAATTTTTTATATATTTATTAGATTAATTAACAAAAAAAATTATTATTATTAAATTATTATTTTTCTAAAAATACATGTCTACATATAAACAAAGAATTTTGCACCAAGCATTTAATTTGTCAAATAAAAACAATTTAATAATAATTTAAGATAAGTGATTTTTAAAATCTTTTGTTTTATAAAAAAAATTGGTACAATAAAATACTTAATTTAACGAATAAGGTCAATGTGGTTAGTTTGAACATTTTGGTACGTTTTGGGGTAATATTGTCTAGCTTATTCTATCAGTTTACATAGGATTATGCTAAATTTTGATTAGCCGATAAAATTAAATTAGGTCAATTTTATGTTAAAAACTGAGAAACATTTAGTAAATCTCAAAAATTCTTAAAATAAACGTATTTAGTGTGTACAAAATTTTTGTAAATAAAACATCTTTCCAATTATACATAAATGGACTGAATAGATCTACAAGCGGAAAGTATGTTAATTTTGTTATCACAAAATAAAAAAGAAATTAAAGAATAAAATTAAAAAAAGAAATAAAAAAATTTTAATTCGTAGTGTTGGACTTCTAAAAAATGCGTATAATTGCCAAAAAATGTTTTAAATTTGGGATTGGTTATGTTTTATTTAGCTGTACATAAAGATTTAAATTAATGGAGTTTACTAAAAAGTATGAAATTCATATAGAATAATTTTAGAAAAAGATGAAATTATAAATGTGTGTGCTGTTATTTACGATTTTACACTTAACATTTCAAAATCAAGTGTAGTGTGAATTTTTCCATATAAGTTACCTACGTATGTTATCTACATAGATAATGTCCTAGAAAGTGTCTGGAGTTATAAAAATAGATTAATACTAAAAAAAATTTACACAGTAACAGATTAATGAATCTTTTTTTAAAATTACTATAATTATAATTTTAGCAAAATAGTGCTCAGATGTACATTTACAAATTAATAATCTGTTTTTTACTATAATTTACGATTTACTATATGTTTGACTTATTTAGACTACAAAAACCTTGTTAAGCAATAACGATCCTTTATGCATTTGATCCTAAATATCCCGGAATTAAGTGTTATTAATTTCATGCTTTTTTTAAAGCATAGGTTAACAAGTTGTAAAATAACCTATTGCTTACAGAGGATATTATTTATGTTATAAAAAATAAAGTTTTAAGGATTTTGTTGGTACTTTGATAGACTGAGTTTGGAAACGGCTCGCAAAGGTTATAAAAAACAGTGAATGTTCCTTAAATCGTTGATATTTATAAAATTTGTACTTTTTCTTTACATATTTATGTATTTTAATTAACAAAAATTTTTTTTTAACGAGTTATGTGTTAGCGATTTAAGTTTTAATAAATGGTGGTATTATGCTTTGTTGCAAAAATAGATGCTGTATATTATAATAAAAAAATATTTTTTGCGAATAATGTTACTTTATGTGTATTGATAAAGTATTATCTTAGGTATGTATTAGTAAAAGTTAAATATGTCTAAGGTAAGTAACTAGTGCAGGAAGCTACGAAGTATCACAGTGCTTCCATTTTTGCATTTCAACTGGTCAAAATTGTAATAATAGGATTATTTTTTTATTAGAATTGTTATATTCATTTGAATAATAAATCTATTTGGTTTTAGTTAACAGTGGTTATTGTACAGATGTTTTATCCTTATTTGGAATTATCAATAGTACATATCTTTAAAGTTTTACACATACACATAAACTTGAACTTACGTCCTATCTGCTATTAGCCTCGGGCCTTAATCAATAAACTACGGATGGTTAACGTTAATCCTGTAGATCATTGTAATAATACATAATATTTTGTATAAGTAATATATTATTTTGTAAGCTATTAATTAAATGGACAAAGACCCGTTTTTTGGTTAACAAGGTTTTTGTAATCTAAATAGGCCAAACATCTATTTTTAGGTTGTACTAAAAAGCATAATTATAAACACCTATATTATAAAAACTATCTTCAATTTTTTAATTATTTTAGCTAAAACGTTTATTAAAAATTTGATTTAATAATTGTTAAAAATAAATTTACATTATTAAAAAATACTTTGTGTTATTTATAAAATAACATTCTAATTTGTATTTTTGTTTAATGATTATTTTATCTTAAGTGATATTTTTAAATTCCCCATTTTAATGCTTTTGTTTTCAAAAATGTTATAAACTTTTAATTATAAATTTAAATGGAAAAACAATCATAGATAATAACAAAGCAAAAATATTTTAACTATTATTATCAGTAAATTATACACATTTTTACAGTTCGTACTGCTTTTCATTTAAAATTTTAAAATTTAGTTTAAAGATTTTAATTTGGTTGGAAATGTTATATCTATGATTTTATTTCCAACTACTTTTGTTTATTATTTATTTATGATATGTGGTTACAATACACATACATGTAGAAATAATATTAAATATTTTTTTAGTAAGAGTAGTTATTTAATGACCGAATTTGTAATTTGTAATTATTATTGAAATATACATAATGTGAACACTATTTAGTTGCAAAAAATAAACAGTAAAGAACAACATTTAAAAACATTGATCAAGTAGTTAAATGGACATATACTTAAACACAATCGTGCAAGTTGGTTTTTTATAAAAATCTTTACAAAAATAGATACTTGTATATTAAATTAATAAAATTAATTATTATAAATTTCAGTATTACATAACTTAAAGATTGCCATTATAAAATAATAATTCGTTTATTTTTTTTATTATTATGCATATTATAGGTTGTTTAAAAATATAAAATCTCCCTAATTTAAGTGGAATATACAAAAATTATTCTTTTAATTAACAATTTATTAAACAATAGTAAAATGTTATTAATTATTAAAATTAATTAAAATTTTATTTTAAAGTAGTTGTAAATTAAAAAAAAATTTTTTAATTTTTAAATTAAACAGAGAAATAAAATTTTAACATTTTTTAAAGTTAAATTTAAGAAATAATAACATATTTTTTTAAAATTTAAAATTATAAAAAATCTAAACGTATATACATATTTAAATATTTTTTTATTTATAAATTTTGTTAGTTAAGGTAATTTTTAGAACTAGATGGTGAACGTAGTTAGTGAAGGTTATAATTTGAGATAGCTGCCTACGTCATGTCCTTCTTTGATAGTCTTAGAATTTGGGCGGACGATCATGGATTGTTTATGGTATGATATTTATACTTATTTTTCAGGATTATAAAGGACAATTGAACGCTGAAAAATTAATGAATATTATATTTGCAGTAACTGTAGTATGTTGACCATTTTATTATTTTTTTTAGTTAATAGCTGTCCCTATAGGATACCATCAACAGATGTTATCAACAAGTGTTTATTTAGTTTTAGGATCAAGCGTACTTTGTTCACTGTTAGTTTTACCTCCGTGGCCTTTTTATCGTAGAAATCCTGTTAAATGGTATGAAGGTGAATTAAAAAAACAATAAATTGTTTGGTCCATATTTTTTATTCATTTTATTTATACTATTTTGAAAATAAATTTTTGTTTATGTTTTCGTTTGTTAGTAAAGTACTTTTATGTTATATAAATAACATTTGAATTTATACAGTAAGTTATCTTCAATATTTAAGACCGGCCATTAAAATTTCTCTACCATTAAATTTTTCCAAATTTAAGCATATAACTTTTGTGATATGTTCGGGTAATACTTTTAGAGCTTCTATCTCAAATGTCATCACTACAGTCCATTCTTTGCCAGCAACAAAAAATTATATATAAGATTTAGGATTTTCTCTTACTCCTTCCCAATTATTCACAGTCCATCACACTATAATGGGTATTAGGATTATCACTTTTTCAATCAACCTAGTATTATCACCCTGTTGCATGCGTGTACTATGAATGTCCTATATAAGGCCTCATCTTGAATAGATCACGTTCAAAGAGCCTTTAAACTACCCAGCACCAAATTAATCGAATAAAACTACTAAAATCATTCTCTCCACGATTGAAGACTGCGAGGACGCCTTATTTTGGTTTAACAACTCATTAGCATGGGTTGTAATGATGTTTTCTGATAATACTCGGGTTTCACTTAAGGGTTATCGCTTTAAGCTTCAGAACTCATGAGCCAACACAGGACTCCGTTAGTGCCAATTCTTGCATAGGGTAATTTCAGCCTGGAGCAATCTTCCTACTATGTTATAACGACCCCTTCCCTATACTCATTTAAGCTGGTTTACGATAAATACGCCCTTCCCAGATTTATTTAGTTTACCTTAATCCTCTTTTGACCACCCCGGGTGTTAATTTAAATTATTAAGTTTTTGTGTTTAAAAATATTAGCATTATTTGTCTGATTGAAAAGTTTATTAGCTAATATATTTAAAAGAATAATAATGTGAGTGTTAGTAACTATTTATGGAACATTTAAAGCATAAAATTCAAACATACAAACAAATAACCGTTGTTTTTAATGATCCTCAAATACAAGTTTTTTTAAGGAGTTTGAAGATGTAAAGTTATTTTAGTTTTGTGTAAATTACTGATTGCGACCCTGTATGATGATCAAATCCAATGCTCGTCAAAAAGAAATACTTGGTCTTTAGTTACTTACCAACAGATTGTAATAACAGAAAGCAAACAATGCAAAACTAGCGTCTTTCCAATCACATTAAAACATCAATTCAATACAATTATGCAAACCACGGTACTTAAACAAATAAATGAAACGATTCAAGACTCATTAAAATGTACTGTTTTATTCCAAGAAAATTGTAATAATTATGTTGATTTGACATGTTTAGCTAAGTTGTTAAAGCTGAAAAGTATTAAAAAGATATAATTCGAACATGCTAGAATTCCTAACTACTAATATTATTTCTTTTCACACCAAAACTCTTCGCTTTTGATGGGACAAATATTATTTTACACCTTCATACTTCATCCAAAGTCTAATTGTGAGTAGTTTGTAACGTAGTCACCATTATTTCTATAATTGTGCGGCACATTAAACAATCTATTTCAATGACATGATAAGTTTAACAAACGCAGAAACTTAAGTTTGAGCAGCAAAAATTGAACAAAGCCCATCAACGGACAGCGTCAAGTACCCCGTCTCTGTACCCATTTACCGGATCACTTAGGACCGTCTGCCCTATGGCCAAACACTTCCCATGGAACCCTTCTCCACTTCGGCCTTCAAGGCTCTCGCTTGAATATTTTCTCAGAGAGGAGACCGACCTTTAGCACATCCACAGGTGGCGGATAGTGGAATGGCCTTTAGCAATAAAGGCTAGCTGTGAATAAGGCTGTGCCAAATAAACAGCCGTAGACCAAACAGATACTCAGACGTTAAGGTCGTTAACACGATGACAAGAAGGGGACAACGGTTATCGGTGTCACCTTGAGTATTATCACCAAGCAGCCCTATTCAGGACAGCACTGCTTGCTCCACCTGGAGAGGGGCCTAGAAAAGATGGTTTAAAAATGTCTCGTCTTCTCACCAGGATGGCTGACCGCGGCTAACTGATCTATGTACTCGCGGTCGAAACTTACAAAAATCAATTAAATGTAGTCAACAGGGTAGATACTGATGACCAAATTTAAAAAACCACTATTCTCAGAACTCAAACAAGGCAGAATGTGATTCGTGAAGCTACTATCTGCTCTGTGAATATTACTCGCGGTAGTGCACCGGTTATTAAATCTAGGATTTGCCCATTAAAATCAAAATGTCCGCTTAACGTTGGCTCATGGGACGGGAGCTCACTGGCTGCACAAGATTATGTTGCTACTGGGTCTAACCGTCATAATGTTGATATTTTGTGTTTAAGAAGCCCGTCATTTAGGAGCTTGTGCTATAAAATTACCTTCACGATTTACCCTTTTGCCTTCTCAATGTGATGTTTCTGGATTCGCCAAATATAGTATTGCGATCATTATGTCCTCAAGTGCGACGGAAGCTCTTATTGATTGGTGCCCTATTATTTCTTGAATCATGACCGCCCGCTTTCAAAATGTGGGAAATTAAATCACACTGAGTCAGAAATAAAAACATTTTTAGATAATAAATCGAATTTTATAATGGTAATTGGGGATTTTAACGCTAGGTTAAGTGCTGCTCAGCAGTTGGTAAATGGACGATTAGCAATAGTAATTGCTCAAATGGTGACTATCTAAGCACCTATGCCTTGCAACATGATTTAGTGGTCACTAACGCAATGTTCCAACATCATCGACGTCACTTAACAATGTATAAGAGACAAGATTGCCGCTCTCATATTGACCATATTCTTGTAACTGGTTTTCATCAATTAAAGACGTGCATACATTCCGCGGTTGCTGTACTGGAACAAAAAATAGAAGTGATTACGGGTTATTAAAGTGCACACTCTCACTTAGATTTCGATCCAAACGGAAACACTTTAATCGCCCAGACTATAAATCTATCAAAAATACGTCCCATATTCAGGAATCCTTTGAATAAGCATATTTAAATGCTGGTCCTTCCATTAACTATAATAATAAAGTAAAACATAATTGAAACTTAATCACATCTAAACTAGATGTGGCCTCTAGGTTATTACCCAAGAAACTCAACATATGATCAACATTCCAGATTTCTAACTCCACAAAAGTTTTACAAAATAAATTTTTGAACAAAAATCAGTACAGTAAATTGAAGGGAGACAAGAAGATACAGGAATATACAACGAATTTCAATAATGATCAAGAGAAATATTGGTCGCATGTAGCTGAGGAATTAGAGGATAGTGCAATGCGTAACAATGCACAAACCTTATTCAAGGAGAATAATGAACTATGCAAAGGACATTCCTTTCACAATCAACGCTCATCGGCGATCTCTACAAATCAATGGACATCACACTTTGCGAAATTACTTAGCCCCATTAAACACAAAGCGACAGAGGCTTCCAGTCAACTCCATACACAATCCTTGGATCCGCCATACTTAGTTTCGATAAAGACCCTCACACGAAGAAATTATCTTAGCATGCCATCATTTGAAAGATGGGAAGGCTACAGGAGTAGATGGCATACCATAGAAGTTTTTAAGTATGGTGGCATAAATATTATACAAGATTTATGCTCCTTGATAAACTCCATTTGGAAAGAAGAAAAAATGTCAGAAACATGGATACAAACTATTATAATCTCAATCCATAAGAAAGGAGACACAACAAACCTCGGTAATTATAGGGGAATCAGTTTACTTTGCAGGGCTTCAAAAATTTTGGTAGATATTATTTTACGCAGGATCCGTGGTAAACGGGAGTGTCGAACACTAAATTTCGTCCTGAGATGGGATGCATTGATCAAATCCACACTGTTCGTAGAACATTAGAACTTCAATCGGGACACCATCAGCCTACATACTGTGCATTTATAGATTATTCAGTCGCCTTTGATTCTGTTGATTACAACCTGCTGTGGAATCTTCTCATTACCAAAGGAATTCCTACCAAGATTGTCAACACTATTAAATTGTTATACATGTCATCAAACGCGGTAATACGGAATGGATATTCTTTAACTGATGCAATTTACATAAATTCAGGTGTCCGCCAAGGATGTGTTTTAGCACCCACACTCTTCAATTTTGTATTTAATGACATCTTTGATGAAATGTCCCGGTCATTTGAGGGCTCTATAACTCATAATGGTCGCAAGATAGCGGATCTTCAATATGCAGAGATGCGGTTCTTATGGCAGAAACCGAAGATTTGCAAAATGCGATTGAACTTACTCAAAAAGCCTGAGAAATACCGTTTATATCTTATAATACTAAAAAAAACTGGTTTTAGCGAACGTCCCCTTTAGAAATCCAATCACTGTCAATGATGGTTGATGAATTTACGTATCTAGGCTCGGTCATAGATAATAAAGTATCCAGCTCTTCGCCTCTCTGCTGCAGCCTTTGGGCATTTAAGTAAACCTTTATGGAGCAAAAGTAATATTTCTATTAAAACCAAGTTTAGTATATATAAGAGTTTAGTGCGTTCCATTCTACTTTATGCATGTAAAACTTAGACTCTCACCTAAGTGGACACACAAAAGCTTGTTCATTTTGAGCAAAGCTGTTCAATATCCATATGGTTTCGCCCGTTGTCCTCTATTGAACGCACTCGTTTGCTAACTAATAAAATATTTCGACCATTCCCAGATATTTGTAAGTCACTTAACATTTATTGGCCATGTATCTCTAGCACAATAAAAGAAAGACGATTAAAATGGATTGGTCATGTTTTACGTAGATCGCTCACTCATCCAGCCAGATGGAATAGAAGACCATGCGGCCAACACAAAACGGACATTGTAGCACGCAAACTCTGTCTTTTTATTCATGCTAAGCCCCCTAGTCCAAATGAATTACTTAATTGGGCGCCCGTTTGTTTACCCAATGCAGCCAACATCGATCATTAAGTGCACATTGCAAAAGTTGATGTTTTTGCAGACGTTTTAGTATTTGGACTACCCTGGGTGATAATAACTGGTGGGCGATGTTTATCCCCGATGATGATGATGAAACGTAGAACAACGTTTCTTGACTGATAGATGGCTTCCTTGTGACTGTTCGCAAAGATTAATGAGGCCGCCTCATTTTCTGTCAGAATTATCTCCTTTAGCTTAACAGCTACATATGGTATACATCTACCTTAAGATACCTTTTAAGTAACCTGGGTGTATGCTTGTACCAACAATCAGGAATGTCACCATTATTGGAAATTGAGACTTTATAAGCATTGCTCAAATCCTCTGGATCATTAGCATCCCATTAAAAAAAATGTTTCTGTACTTTTAAAAATATCAGCGAATATAGAGAGAAATGTAATTATAAGGATCAAAACAATCATTTATTTTTACTTAATAATAGGTTGCATTAAAAGTAAATATAAAAATATGTTATTGGGAGAAAGACCTTTCAATGTAAATTTTAAATGACTGCTCTTCCTAGGGGGTACTCTAGAAATCGCATATTCAGAAGACACTAAATCATCATTCGATCCTCCGTGACGACCGCGTCCGTCGACTGTTGCACCTCCAGGTAGAATTAGATGTTTTATTGTTTGAATTTGAACACCGAAATGTGCGTGTATTCGGCTCCGTTTCTTCAGATACTGCATAAACGTGTCTTTATTGAAGGCATAAAATGAACAATACGAATAGTGAAAAATGTCCTTATTAAAAAATAAATCAACAAAAACATTTCATCAGTTGTTAAGACTATTATTATACACTCCGATAGTAGTTAATATAATGAAAATCTTAAATATACTTAAACAATAGAATAGAATAAATTTTTCAAATTACAATTATTTTTCCCAGAAAATCCTGCTTTGTCAATCAGGAATTAAATGTTAGTGATATGTGTTCTTTATGATATTACAAGCAATGTGTATTATTACTAACAACTACGCGTTTCAAATCACTATCAGAAGGAGGACATTAAGCAAAACAGTAAACAATACCACCATATATATGGAAAAAGTTCTATCAGCAACGAACGTAGAAATATAAAAAATGGGATTCTACTAATCCGGAAAATTTGAGTAATACTTATAAAATCTCAATTTCCAATAAGGGTAATATCCCTGACTTTTCCTCCGTGTGGCGCATCCTCTATTGGATTCTCCCAAACACGGCAGTGCATTTCCGTTTCGGCCGACAGGTACAAAACATTTACCCAGAGTACTTAAAAGATATCTTAAGGTATATATACTCATATGTAGCCGTTGGATTAAAAAAGATAACCCTGACAAAAAATCAGTGGCGCCGTCACAAGGACACCGTCCATTAGATAATGAACTGCTATTGTCCTACGTTTATCACGCTTGTGAAGCCGTCGAATTCGATTGTTTAATATGCCGAATAAATATAAAAATAATAAAGAGTTGATCATGACACCAACTAAAATGAGACGAATGAAGATAAATAACCTTGAAAATTAGATTAGCATGCCATACGGACAACAGTCTTAAATTGCCTTAATCAAACAGTAGATAACCAAACTCCTGTTCAAATCATTGCTTTCGTGGCACTATTTAATTATATAATGCACATCGACCTTGTACTAAACTATTCGTTAAACATTATCTTAACAATATAGGAAAAGTACTTTATACCAATATCATTATAAAATTCTAATTTAGGTCAAAAACAAGAATATTGACAGTTTAAGAAAATTGAAAAACATATTGGAAAAAGCCTATTGGTTGCTTAAAAACAAAATATATTATAAAATATGTATACAAATGTAAAAATAAATAAAGGTCCAACATTCAATATAAAATTGAAGAATTTACCAATTTTAGTGCTTGTTTCTCAATTTATTAAACTGTCAATATTCTTGTTTTTGACCTAAATTAGAATTTTATAATGATATTGGGTATAAAATACTTTACCTATACTGCTAAAAGAATGTTTAACGAATGGTTTAGTACAACGCAGATGTGCATTATATAATTAAATAGAGGTCACAAAAATGAATAAATTGTACTGTATTAATTTTGACAGTAGCTTGTTTATCTACTGTAGTATACCGAAGTGGTCTGGAATGCTAATAATCCTGAGGGTTTAAGTAATGCTGATAAAGTCTCAATTTCCAATGATGGTCATATTCCTGACTGTTCGTCCTCCACGTGGTGCATCCTGGACTAGATGCCCCTAGGCATCTAGACTAATAACAGCAGGGTCTAGGTGCACAGCGGTATAGCTGGGCTTCCGCTAAGGCGGGTGGGTGCAGATACACCCAGGATACTTAAAGAATATACTTATACAATATGTAGCCCTTGGGCTAAGGAGATAACCCTGACAAAAATCAGGCGGCCTCGTCAATCTTTGTGAACAGTGGCGACGTCACAGGATACCGTCTACCAGCCAAGAAGCTTTGTTATTCTTCTACGTTGACGTTACGCTTATCAAACCATCGAAATGGATCATGTCGTATAAATGAGGGAATAATGAAGGCAAAATGAATGAATGAATGAAGTGGTCTAGTGGTACAACGCTTGACTCAACCAAATGCAGCTGCCGAAAGATGTATTTCCCGGTAAAAATTTTAAAAAAACAACGCCAATTGAGTACCACCTACGTCTCCAACTTTCCATCCAAACCGCCTCGTGATTTAGAGCTGGCATTGACCCTACTCCTTTTGACCGAACCGCCAAATAAAGACGCGTCTTCCTCGGGCCCATTGTCATCGTCGGCGCCGACCATCAGTTCGTCGTACTTTCGCTTCTTCTGCCTAGTCCACCAATGCCGAATAGGCCCATCCGAACCAAAAATGTGCATAAACGACCGAACAACTTCTTGCGATATGTCTTCCAATTGGTCGACAATTTCGCGGCGCTTGTTGTCGACATTTTGGATAAACTTGGAACCGCGTTTCATCATCGTTTCAATATTGTCTTGAAATTTGATGCGCTTTTCCTAAAAACAAGAACAAAGGTTGAATAATAGCTGGTTGGTGGCAGAGTCATGCCTTCATTACAGTTCCCAATTTGTATAGCACTCCGAATTCCTATCCGAAGAGCTTGTCGGCTGCGAATTCAACTTGGGGGGACTAGAAGACCACTTCCTTGCAACAACACCAGTATTTACAAAAATTGACTAGGGGATTCTTCTACAGGAGAATTGAGAGTTCACGCCGGTTGACAAATCCATAAGCACTAACAGCCTAGGTAAGGTAAATGGATACCTTGAGATACCTGTGGGTGTATATGTTAGCAGCTATTGAATGAGTGAGAGTTCAATAAAAGCCCAACTATACCACTGTGAACTCGATCGCTTCTGTTTTTAGTCTAGATGCCTGTAGGCACCTAGTCCGAGATGTACCATGTGGAAGAGGAATAGTCGGGAATATCGCAACCATTTGAATAATACCTATATAGGTATTTGCCACTTTATACCACCCAATATTCCTCCTGACACACAATCCAATCGCCCCCAAAAAAACAATTGACCAAATAAACATTTAGCGCGCAGCTACAAAAAATCCAACATTTTAGTATCAGTAATGGAATTGAATTACTGGGCTCTAATAAAGTACAATGTAGTTAAAACAACCTACTTTCATATAACTTATGTTCAAATCCTGGCGTGATAAACCGCGTTGAATGTTGCGTCTCAAATACATGTCGTAGTCCCTGACAATTCGTCCAATTACATCAGTAGTCGAAATGCCTTCAGTTCGTTGAGTTGACAAAAACCTGAAGTGAGATTGGGACAAATTGTAGTGTAGTGTTGGTGACGCCTAGTCATCTCTTGTACATGTTAAACGATCGACTTCGATAGCTTGATAAGCGTATAGACGTATGAGAATCATAGTTTCTATGTTGGTAGAAGACATTCTTGTGACGGTGACAGTGTTACCTCCTCAGCCAGAACATATAGCATAACATAGCATTAATTGCAAGATCGAAAAGCTTCTCAAATTCCTGTATGAAAAAGGTTGTCGGATGTAAATTTTAACTTGGAGGAATAAATAAATTTCTTGTAGTAGAAGGCCCGCTTCTTTCTGACGACGTCAGTGTTCACAGGATTTAATGAGACAATCATCCGGTTGACGGATCCACAAACCTAACCGGCTACATATGACAAATAGTTACCTTGAGATAACTTTTATGCATCTTGGATGCATGCTAGCACCCATTCACTGAACGGGAATAGGGTAAAAGCCCAGTTATACCGCTGCGCACTCGGGCCCTGCTGTTATGAGTCTAGATACCTGTTGGCACCTAGTCCAGGATGCATCACGTGAAGGATAAACAGTTAGGAATATCACCATTTTGAAATAGAGACTTTATAAGCATTACTCAAATCCTCAAAATCATTAGGATCCTAAGAGCTACATGTAGTGTACACATAACTTAAAATGCCTTTTAAGTACCTGTATATATATATATATATATATAGTAATTCGCTGCAAAATGAAACTATTTTGTTCAACTCAAGTATGTTTAAGTAGGTCAAAAAATATTCAATACAAAATGATGCGTCTGTAGAAATTAATAAGTGATACTTCAAGCACATAATTAAAAATTAGAGACATTCATAATTATACAATATCTGTTATGAATATTACATGTTGACCTAAACTAAGTATAATAATAATAATAATAATAATAATTATTATTATTATTATTATTATTATTATTATTATTATTATTATTATTATTATTATTATTATTATTATTATTATTATTATTATTATTATTATTATTATTATTATTATTTTGTGTTTTAATATCTCACTAAATACATTCAGCGTACAATACATTTTCACCATCAATAATCATAAATAAATAAATAATAAAATATTTAAAAAAGTAGTAGTACAAATAATGGGAAGAAAATGAAATAGAATGTCATATGATAATGAATATAAATATAGTCGAAAGGGTATATATATTATTCAAAACTAACTGCATAAACGAATTATTATCATTGTTTTGATATTATTATTACATATTTTAATACCTCACTAGAAATACATTCTTACATAATACATAATTAATGCAATTGACAGAAAATCAATGCAAGGTAAAAGTACAAAACAATAATTAGACACATTAACTTATCCATGTATTTGCTTAATTGGAATTATCAAACAACTATTGGAACGAAATGTTGCATTCATCAATTATATCAGCGATAGATCTTGCATTGATAGATAGAAGTTGGAGAAGTATATTTTAAGACACGTTGAAAGCTACTATGATGATATTTCCGATTATATTTAAAATGTTTTTTAGTTATATATATAACTCCGCCTAGTTTGGATTAGAAATCAGTCAATCTAGCTAGTCCCAAGCCTGGATAAAGGAGGAGGGTTTGAGCGCGCAAGATTAGCAACCTGGTCTGTATAAAAAATTATACTGCTAAGGACCAATCAAGAGGACGCCATTCCGGCAACAACGGCAAAAGTGCACGTATCTGGATGACAAAGTTACACAGATGACTGGGGTTGAGTGAAGAGCGAAAAGAGCTCAATCTTCGATTTGCAAAATATTCAATGCAAACAAAGGTTACTGTTATTATTGTTTTATTTGTAATTGTTGTCTTATTTTTAAAGCAAAGGGTTTTGTATAATATATATATATATATATATATATATATGTGTGTGTGTGAATAAAAAAGGTAATAGAAAAATATATATTACGTATGTAGTCATGGTAAAAAAATATAGCAAAGCCATTCAAGGGTCCGCAATATATTAGAACAAAAGTAAAATCAAGACGCTATCAGTAAAAGCACTTACATTCCTGCATCTTTCAAAGGTCGATAAACATCTTCGCTATCTGGCGAAACGTAAGGAATATCATCGTGAGCCACAAAATCAATCTAGACAACAATTTTTTTATGAAAAACGAAATTGGTGAATCACACAACCGAATAGAAATTAAATATAATAAATGCACATTATTGACACAATGGAAATCATCACAGCCAAGTGTAGAATAATATCATGCAATCAATTTTGACACAAAAATACAAATTTATTAGAAAAATGCTTAAAATTGTGGAAATTATATTTAAAAACCTTCATTTTTGTAAAATACTAATATTTAACAAACAACGCTTCGGTTTTGTATAGCATATTGATGACATACCAAATTCCGATGCTAATGATTCTAAAAATTTGAGTAATGCTTATAACGTCTCAATTTCCAATAATGGTGACAATCCAGACTGTTCCTCCTCCACGTGATGCATCCTGGACGAGGTGCCAAATAGGCATCTAGATTAATAACAGCAGGGTCCGAGTGCACGGCAGCATAACTGGGATTTCGCTTCGGCGAACAGGTGTAAGTATACACCTAGGATATTTAAAAGGAATATCAAGGTATATGTATACCATATGTCAAGACATATGGTATAAGACATATTTGGGCTCCCTCCAAATAGTGGCACCGTCACAATGATGCCGTCTACCAGCCAAGAAACTTCGTTATTCTTCTATGTTTTTACACGGGTTATCATTCATTCATTCATTTTGGTTGGTGACGTGGTCACCTCTTCATTATTTCCCATGTTGCTTGACATGTAGAACGATCGATTTCGATGACACGACAAGCGTAGACAAACGTGGAAGAATAACAAAGTTTCTTGGCTAATAGACGGCATCCTTGTGACATCGCCACTGTTCGCAAAGATTGACGAGGCCATCTGATTTTTTTGTCAGGAGGGTTATCTCCCTTAGCCCAAGGGTACACATTTAGATATGCCAAAGTATCCTGGTGTATGTTCGCACCCACCGCCGTAGCGGAAGCCCAGTTATAGCGCTGTGCATTCGGACCCTGCTGTTATTAGTCTAGATGCCTATGAAGCACCTAGTCCAGGATGCACCACGTGGAGGACTAACAGTCAGGAATATCACCATCATTGAAATTGATACTTTATAAGCATTACTCAAGTCCTCAGAATCATTAGCATCCCATGTTACGGTTATCAAGCTATCATTTAAACCTTGAAACTTAATCGTATTAACATACATCTAAAGAAGGATCCCAATAATCCTGAGGATTTGAATAATGTTTGTATAGTCGGAATTTCCAATAACGGGCATAGTCCCGACTGTTCATTCCTGGACTAGGTGCACATATGTATCTAAACGACTAACACGGCAGAGACCGAGTGCACAGCGGTATAATCGAGTTTACGCTAAGGCGGGTGGATGCAATCACACATCCAGGATACTTAACAGGTATACCATATGTAGCCATTGGGCTAAAAGAGATAACAATGACAAAAAAATCAGACGGCCTCGTCAATCTTTGCGAACAGTGGCGCCGTCACAAAGATACCGTCTACTAGCCAAGAAACTATGTTATTCTTCTACATTTATTATGCTTATATATGACGTATAAATATGGAAAATAATAAAGAGGTGACCACGTCACTAATATCAAAATGAATGAATGACTAAGAGAATTATCTATCTCAACTTATATGTTGTTGAAAACAAGATTCCGTAAGATTATAATAAGAATAACTCTAGCAAGAGCAGATTAAATCAACTGATACTGGTTGTTATAAAAAGCGATTACATTTTTAAATAAGTATTCTGTAGTATATGATATAAGAAAAACTATTCGTCAAGTAAAGTTTGTACATGCTTTGTATTTTGTTTAATATTTTACATAAAAGTTGATAATAATTTGACTTTTATTTATAAACATAGTTAGTATCAATAATATTATAAATCAATGAATTTATAATTGTATTTTATAGTATTGTATATTTTGTAACATTCCAAATGATATGAATATTAAAAAATTTGAGTTTGTATATTAAATACAAAAATCGCTTTACATATACATAATTATCTACAACTAAAATAAGCAATTTTTCGATAAATATTTAATCAATTATACAATAAATTTATTATTTTAAATATTAGTAATAGTAATAAAAATAGTTGAAATGCACTAACTTAACTAAATTGTTTAAAAAATGGTGCTTTTAATAAGTAAAACGTTTATCAATGTATTGCGTCACGTGTTAACTTTAATGCAATAATGACAGTACTTACTGCTTTCAATCTTGAAAGTATTGTAAAAAATAACTTGTAACAAGTATACCATATTAGCGTAGGCAAGAATAAATTTGAATTTGGTCCTCTCTATATAATTTAACTCTCATTCTACTAAAATTACAAATCTACCAATTAGCAATTGTTTTATTTCAATATATATATATATATATATATATATATATAATGTAGAATTGTTAAAGAAAACCATTCTGACAGTATCATAATTTAATCAAATATACAGAAAAAGCTAAGCGCGTAATAGTAATTAATTAAACGTTGATAAATATGTTTTAATAATTCGAACTATATCAGTAATGTTTGTCATAAAATAAGTTTAATTTAGCCAATTTTTTACTATCATTATTTATTTTGATTTTAATCATTTAAACTTTTAAAAGAAAAAAAAGTTATAATAAATGAGAAATTACAATAATTGAAACAAATCAATAGATATATACGGTGCGTAACGAAATTGAATCCTATGTTGACCTACGATGATATTTAAAAATATTTATCACTTTTCACTCATCTTAGACATATCTAACACTTATTACAATAAATACCTTAGATAAAACTTTATCAAAAAATATCATTATCATCATCATTTGGTTGTGACGTGGTCACCTCTTCATTATTTCCCATATTTATACGACATGTAGAACGATCGATTTCATTGGCTTGACAAGCGTAGACAAACGTGGAAGAATAACAAAGTTTCTTGGCTGGTAGACAGCATCCTTGTGACGTCGCCACTGTTCGCAAAAGATTGACGAGACCGCTGATTTTTGTCAGGGTTATACTCCCGCCAGCCCGAGGCTACATATGATATACGTATACCTTTAGATACCTTTTAAGTATCCTGGGTGTATATTCGCACCACACCGCCGTAGCGAAGCCAGTTATAGCGCTGTGCATTTTAGTTTTCTGTTATTAGTCTAGATGCCTATAGGCACCTAGTCCGGATGCTACGTGAAGGGACCAACAGTCGAATATCACCATCATGGAGGTGAGCTTTATAAGCATTACTCAAGTCCTCAGGATCATTAGCATCCCTATCAAAAAATATATAAATTATTATTCACAATAAAACACTGTAATTATAATATACAACAACAGTCATTCTAGCAATAAATCCTAATGCCTCCGTTTATTAAAACTTAAAACCAAACACGTGCAATTTGTTAAAAAAAGAATTTCATTGACTAAAATACATTATTATGTAAAGGAAAAGTTACAAACTTTGTAATGTCAACAATTTAAGTGACATTTACTTCCATTTATAATTTCTGCCAGTCGTTTTAAATCTGAAACTATCAAGGTACCAAGAAAATCCTATGAAACTCGATTTTTCATAACATAAATAATATTCTCTATAAGTAATATGTTATTTTACGACTTTAAAAAAACCAAAAACAAAATTATTAACGTTTAAATCCGGGTAGTAGATAATCAATTGTACGAAGGTCGGGTTTTTGCAGTTTAAATAAATCAAACCCATTGTAAATGGTAATTATATAAAACACACTATGATTAAAACAATGATATATATATATATATATATATATATATATATATATATATATATATATATATATATATATATATATATATATATATATATATATATATATATATATGTCTAATCTATAACCCCGATATAAAATGCCGCAAAAGATTCAGAGTATTAAATCTACATTATTTTTTTATTTTCGGTTGGTTTCATTTAAAACATATTTAAACTAAATATTAAACACTGAAAATGGTTTTACGTGTTATAGGTAATTTTTAGTTTAAAAAAACGCAAACTGTTCACTTTGCCTAACAACGTAGCGGGGTACTAATAATCCTGATAATTTTAGTCTCAAATCCCAATAACGATAACATTCTCGACTATTTCACCTCCAAGATGTGCATCGTGGACTGGATGCCCTTGAGCATCTAGACTAATAACAGCAGGGACCAAGTGCACAGCGGTATAACTGGGTATTCACTAGACACCCGATCACTGAATGAGTGATAGCATTCACCAAAGATGCATAAAAGGTATCTCAAGCTCTCCATTTTCCATATGTAACCGGTTAGACTTGTGAATCCATCTACCGGCGTCAACTCTCAATTCTCGTGTATAAGATCGCCTTGTCAATCCCTGTGAACACTGGCGTCATTGCAAGCCAATAATTTTCATTTACTCTCCCCTCAAATTCAACTCACATCCCATAATCTACTTGTATCTTGGACCTAATGAAGAGGTGGCTCCGCCACCAACTTTTTTTTATTCATCATCATCATCATCATCGGGGATAAACATCCCCCACCGGTTATTATCACTCAGGGTAGTCAAAAAACCAAAACGTCTGCAAAAACATCGACTTTTGCAATGTGCACTTAATGAACGACACTTGATATGTGCTGACATTAAATGTTAATTATATCCCGAGTTTAACACCTCCAATGATCTCTGTTGGCTGCATAGGGTAAACAAACGGACGCCCAATTAAGTAATTCATTTGGATGAGTGGGCTTAGCATAAATAAAAGGACTGAGTGCGCGTGCTACAATGTCCGTCCAAATTTTCCGTTGGTCGCCTAGCCTTCTTATTCATCCGGGTAATGGGTGGGCTTACATAGATATTCTGACTGGATGAGTGGGCGATCTACGTAAAACATGGCCAATAAATGTTAAGAGACTTACAAATATCTGAGAATGGTTGAAATATTTTACTAGTTATTAACTGAGTGTGTTCAATAGAGGACAACGAGCGAAACCATATGGATTTTAAACAGCTTTTCTCAAAATGAACAAGCTTTTGTGTATCTACTTGGGTGAGAGTCCAAGTTTCGCATGCGTAAACAAGAATGGAACGCACTAAACTCTTATATATTGTGATCTTGGTTTTAATAGAAATATTACTTTTGTTCCATAAAGGTTTCTTAAACACCTAAAGGCTGCAGCAAAGAAACAAATACGACGCCGAATCTCTGAAGACCTGGATCCTTAATTATCTATGACCGAACCTAGGTACGTAAATTCATCAACCACAGGGAGTGGGATACCATTAACAGTGATTGGATTTCTAAGGAAAACGTTCGCTAAAACCACTGTTTTTTAGTATTAAGATATAACCGTATTTCTCTGAGGCTTTTCCAGTAAGTTCAACCGCATTTTGCAAATCTTCTTAGGTTTTGTTTTTTATTATAAAAAAACAAGTAGCAATCGCCAGGGCAAAATCTTTTACTGCTAAGTCAACCCTTAAGCTGAAGAACAAAAAATCAGGTTTGACAGAATATTATAAATGTAGGCTATATTCTAAACCTATCACATTTCACTTGAAAAGACCATACAAAAATGCAACATGAATTCCCAATCATAAATATTCAACTTTAAAATAGAAAGTTGTTGTACAATTCACAACTCAACACAACAATATATATATATATATATTACTTACACCGTCCGGGATGCTAATGATCCTGAGGATTTGAGTAATGCTTATAAAGTATCAATTTCCAATGATGGTGATATTCCTGACTGTTAGTTCTCCACGTGGTGCATCTGGACTAGGTGCCTATAGGCATATAGACTAATAACGACAGGGTCGAGTGCACAGCGGTATATTGGGCTTCCCGCTACGGCAGGTAGGTGCGGGCTATACACCAGGATACTTAAAAGGTATTTAAATGTATACGTATATTATATGTAGCCCTTGGGCTAAGGAGATAACCGTGACAAAAAATCAGGCGATATAAATCAATCTTTGCGAACAGTGGCGACGATACAAGGATGCCGTCTACCAGCCAAGAAACTTTGTTATTCTTCCACGTTTGTCTACGCTTGTCAAGCTATCGAAATCGATCGTTCTACATGTCGTATAAATATGGGAAATAATGAAGAGGTGATCACGTTACCAACCAAAATGAATGAATTACACCGTCCGAAAATTCGTAATTCAGTCATTATTTGCTTAAAAAAACTGTATAAGGCCATGTTCCTAATAGGTGTGTAAATTCGAAATAGAATGGAATGATTTAAAATTAACACAAAACTAAGACATTTACTTTGTGTTTTTGCAAAAATTCATTTGTAATTGACCACGGTGCATCACACAAGACTTCATCGACATATCGGCAGTGTCGAACAGCTTCGTATCGCTCCTTTTCATTCATAACCGTCCGTCCTTTATAGTTATGTACATCAGCGTTGTTTGAAACTAATAACATCAACCATTAAAAATCGATGCACAATGTATTCAATATATTTAACAATTACATATTCACAACAACAACAAATGTTATTGGCAAAACCGCCTCTTTACTAGTTCTAAGTTCACATAGCATCACGTGTTCACGTGACTTAATAAACAAACACTTTAAAATAAAATATCATTTGAAAAATATGCCAACAGACACCCACCCTTCGCATGCATTATCGAACAACTATTTAAAACATGAAATAACTAACTTATTGTTGGCTTGTATTTTTAATCAATCAAAAATTAATCTTACCTAGACTCAATATTTTCATGCTTCGAGATCAAATGCCTATCAACTTATTATTTAACAATCGCGAATCAATTATTACAGTTCATGACAAACTATATCTTTCAGTAAAGTGAATAAAAAACCGACGTGTTAACTCAAAATAAGAAAATCAAATAATTGTCAAATTTTGAATATAATACAAACCTTAAGTCATTATAATAAATGCTGTTAAAAACTATCCAATTGTATTTATTTAAGTAGTCTAGAGGTACAACGCGCTCGACTCGAACTGGAGTAGACCTGGATTTAATCCTCACCACCGGCAGTAACTGCGGGCCTCCCAGGTCGGTTAGGCTTAAAGATGTTTCCTGTAAATTATTCAAAACAGGAACAATCCATTCGATTGAGTAGCCCATCAAGTGTACTTATTTCAATAATACTATAAAAAAGGAATAACGTTCTCCTGAATTTTGGTAACGTTGAGTAACAACATCTTTACATTACAACATAATCACAATTTTTATCCATGTCAATGTAACTAGAAACATGCATGATTGGAATTGGAAATACCACATACCACCAACAATCAAATAAACATCGGGAAATGCGGACTTGGCTTGCATCAACTGACGAGCATGGCCGGAATGAAACATATCGTAAGCACCGTCAGCGTACACACGAACTGTTCGTGGAGCTGTACAAATTAAAATTTTATTTGAGTAGTATCACCATCATCATCATCATCACTATTGTTAGAAATAAACATACCCCATCGGTTATTATGGGTCAAGTTACCAAAACATAAACTTTCACAATGTGTATTTAAGTGTTTAAAGTATACTGATTTTAAATGTTAATTATAACCCCCCCCAACCTCTCAAATTAAACTTGTTTCTACAGACCATTAAACGACAGTATAAAAACCTTTGATTTCATTCATTTCGTTGGTGACGGAGTCACCTCTTCATTATTTCTCTATTTGTACAAAATATTAAATAATCGACCTCAATAGCTTGATAAGTATGAAAAGCGTAGGATAATAACGAAGTTTCTTGACTAGTGGACGACATCCTTGCAACAGCGCCACTATTCGCCAAGATGGACAAAGTCGCCTGATTTTTTATCAGGGTTACGTCACAAGGATATCATCAGTCAAAAACCTACTATTCTACGTCGGTTATGCCTATGAAACCCTTTGACATGCGGTACAAATATAGAAATACATGAAGTAATCGTGTAACCAAAAATTATTCTAATTTAAATATCAATAAAGTATACCTAAAACATATATAATTTATGACAACCAACCTTTTCCACTACGTGCCATCTCAAGTGATATTTTTATTGAATAATCACACTGAGCATTAATTTCTTTTGCTTCGATATTATGAGAAAACGGCGCAGGTACACAGCGAGACATCTTTTCAAAATGGTCGTTTTTCGGAGAGTTTACCAAACTGCTACTATCCCGAAATTCTGACAAATCCGAAAGCGAATTTTCACTTGGCACCAGAGCAGATTTTGAATTATCACATTCGGTATTAAGAAAATTATCATCTACCGTTTTACATTGTAATAAAGCATCACCATTCATCATTTCCTTATTTAATTTAGCAGCAATGCTATTTTCACCAGATAACAAATCTTCAGCACCAATCACTGTTTGCACACTTGACGTGTACAAATCGGAGACCATCATCAAGCTTTGCGCTTTATATGTTGAATTACAATTTGATGCTGATTGGCTGTCAACATTCAATTGATCGCATACGTTGACTTCTGATTGGTCGACACTATTTTCGTCACACATTGTCGATAGAGGGCGGTATGTGATAATCAATTCTTTGCAATTGCAGTCAATGTTTCATTTGTTGCTTCTGTCGATTGACACTCAATCTATTGGGGGGGAGTTGAATTTATTGACACAACACGTGGTATTTAAAATTAATTTTTAGATTAAAACGTATCGATTTTATTGTATTGTAAACTATATTCTTATATCATAAGAGGACAACTAACAAAGCAAAGTTCGATTAGAATTAGCCCACAATTTTCAAACCATACGTTTTTCCTCTCAATAAAATACCGAGTAAATAATATTTCGAAACCAGATTAAAAGGTGTTTTCTACTAGCAATCTTATTAATTCACTCATTTCGCTTGGTGACATGATCACCACTTCACTATTTCCATATTTGTACAGCATATCAAAAGATCAAATTCGATGGTTTGACAAGTGTAACAAGTAGAATAATGTAATTTCTTAGCTGATAGACAGCATCCGTGCGACGGCGCCACTGTTCGCAGAGATTATCGACATCGTCCGACCTCGTTAACCCCTTTAGTCCAACGGCTACAAATAGTATACGTATACCTTAAGATACTCTATAAATACTTTGGGTGTATGCTTGCATCTACTAACCGAAGCGGAAGCCTAGTTATACCGCTGTGCATTCGGTCTTTGCTGTGTTCATCTAGTTGCTTGGGTGCACAACGTAAAGGTGAGTCAGGAATATCACTATCATTAGAAATTGAAACTTTATATGCAGTAGTCAAATTCTTAGGATCATTAGTATCACAAATTTTGCTAATATCAGACACTACTCATCTTGCAAATACTTTTTCGCCACTTGCAAGTGCTAACATAAAAAAATATATCATTTAAATCAGTGTTTACATCCAAGTAATTTAACTATTCTAGACAATCTTGTAAAATTTTTAATAAAAACAGTAATAAACAATTGAAAAACATTCAAACATACAACATGAGATTATTCGTTGCAATATAATACTCATCATCAATAACAAATGCATTAAACACAAACCTATAACACAAAAACAGATTTAAAAGCAAAGTCTGCTGTATATATATATATATATATATATATATTCGTAATTAAATACAACACAATTCACAAATTCTTTTAAAAGTTTATAAGAAAAAAATTAAACAACTGTACAAGCCAAATCAATAGATCCAAAAGTTCCATTAGGAAGTAGCAATCAAACTCAATGGCTCTTCTAAATTGCGAATCAAGGCATTCATTTTTGCGCGTAAAATACCAAGACCAACATCTTTTGAAGCTTGAAGACAAAGTAGAACCGAAGCCAGTCGGGTAATTATCAGTTTGGCTTCAGTAAGTTCAAACATAATTTCCTGAACATTGTCCTACAAATAATAATCAACATCAACCTACATTAATAAGTATCTTGATGCTTAATTATAAAAATTGCCAATCCAAAAATATATTACTGGTAAAAGTAGGACTTGATGTAAACCTACGAAAAAGTGAAAAACATTATAGAGACGTTTGGCACAAAATGTTCTCTACGGGATGCTAATGATCCTGAGGATTTAAGTAATGCTTATAAAGTCTCAATTTCCAATGATAGTGATATTCCTAACTGTTCGTCCTTTACCAATAAACCATTAAAAATGAAGCAATACTGTCCAAATTAATTGAATTAAAAACCCGAATGCTATTATCAACCACTAATTCAATAATTATTATCTATTTAAAATTCTTTCATTCTGAAAAACATGAAGTGACAAGATTGTTTCATAGGATTGTAGATTAAATTTTTAGCTTTGAAAATCGTGCATACCGCAGGTTGAAATTTTATTAGGATTTCGCCGAATCCAGTCATCGGAATCATGCTGCTTGGCCTTATTAAAGGAATTGGAAAAAATTACATTTGAGTCAAATTTAGAATGTACTAATTTTGAGTTTTTTTAGTCTTATTTTGTTTATTTATTTTTTGACTGATGTTACATACTGCTAATTATATTTTTATAATTGTACATATTTCTTGTGCTAAAAATTACTTCTACTGAAGATTCTAAGCCAATAACTATTATATATATATATATATATATATATCATTGTGGTTGGTGATAGTCATCTCTTCATTATTTCTATATTTGTACGACATAGCAAACGTAAAAGAATAACAAAGTTTCTTGGCTAGTAGACGGCATCCTTGTAACTGTGCCATTGTTGGCAAAGATTGACAAGGCCGCCGCAATGTTTGTCAGAGTTTTCTCCTTTATCCTAACAGCTACATATGGTATACATATACCTTAAAATACCTTTTAAGTACCCTGGGTGTATGCTTGCACCCACGCGCTGAAGTAAAAGTTCAGTTATAAAACTGTGAACTCGGTTCCTACTGTTATTAATCTAGGGGTAGTTTAGCGGTACAGCGCTCGAATTTGAGCCTCGGTGGACATGGGTTCAAAATATAGGCCCACGTTTGGCTTCGCTAAAATGTCCGCTGCTTAAAGATGTTTCTCGTAAAACATTCAAAGTAATAACACAAAATAATTTTAAAAAATTGACGCCTATGGGCACCTAATCCTGGATGCAACATGTGGAGGAGGAACAGTTAGGAATATCAACATCATTGGAAATTCAGACTTTATAAGTTTTACTCAAGTTATATATATATATATATATATATATATATATATATATATATTACAAAAAAAATTTTCTTTAAATTAATCGAAAACATATCAATATTAATATAAAAGTGTAAAATAACCTCATGACAACATTATATTTCACAATATAACCAATTATATATTTTAAAAATTACTTAATCGTTTCTTGTGTATAATACTTTAACTACATAATCTAGTATAATTGAGAGTTCAATACGTCATAACTAATCAACTTTTTAAAACGTTTGTTACAGCATTTAATAAAATACGGTGGATCACCAAATGTGCCTTACAAAATTAAAAATATGAATGCCACCAATAACCTTTCAAGTTTGCTTACGATATGTATAAAGTTCACCTCCTTGAAAACCTACTACAATTTATTTTAAACACAAATATAACCACAAGCGTTTCAGTAGTACATTAATAAAATAATAAATAAATTTGGATTATGTAAACCTTTTCAACCCCATGTCCACAAAATATTACATTTTCAAAAACAAATAATTCCAAACATATCCAGTAAATTTATGCCAACACGACCGCTTCTCAAATTCAAAAAATAGAAAGCAAAATATAATTTAATGTTTTTGAACATGCTTGGACGTGCTCAAAACTAACAAAAATTGATAAAACAGATTAAAAAAATAGCAAGACATTACACGAAATAAACGTATGTTTAGATAATTAAATTCATGATTAGATAAAGATGATAACAATACTAATAATCATCATTATTATTGTATAAAGTGCCATTTGATGCAGGTAGTAAACACTCTTTCTTAGTACATTATATTAAATAATTTATTTTAAAAACTGCTAATTTTAAAAAACAAAAATTAACGAATAAAATAATACAATAAACAAACCGATTCAGTTGACTCAAGTTGACGCTGGTATATAGCCCATATATTTGCAGTAATAGCTGCTTTAGATCGTTCACCATCTCCAGTAAGACTAGTGTATGCAAGAAGTACTCCTTCTGGGTTAAAAAGCATAACTGCTTGCATTCCTCCAGTATTCATTTTCTTTAAAGCTGATGCAAGCGCTCGGGGGCGCAACATTTTGTACTAAAATAAAAACTATTGAGGTATATTTGTATTAATTAACAATTAAAACTTTTATCTTTGAATGTTGATACAATTATTGGACTGCAATCATAAAAACCAATAATCACAATCAAAATTGAGGTCTATACAGCTCATAAATAGAAAATTACAACTCAGAATTTAAAACAACCAAACCTTATCAAGTTATTTGAAACATATAAAGGTTAGCCTTCATTGTTTTAAAAACTGGAGAAGTAAAAATATTTAATTATTTTAATAATCGATGTTTATTTAAAAAATGTATAATGTACGCACATGAACTATAGCTATTTCTGTTCCTGTTCCAAAAAATTATTACACGGCATTTTGTTTTGTAAAACAAAATTTTATATAATACTTTTGTACATCAATCTACTACTTATACATATTTAACTACATTATATAATCTTATACTTTAGATTCAGTTCTCTTAACTATGAAGTCATTTGCGCTCATGGGGTGACCGACCCCTACTTAGCACATCTACAGGTGGCGGATAGTGAAACGACCTTCACCAATAAAAGTTAGCTGTGAACAAGGCTGTGCCAAATAAACAGCCATAAACCAAACGGATACTTAGGCGTTAAGGTTGTTAACACGATGACAAGAAGGGGACAACGGTTATCGGTGTCACCTTGAGTATTATCACTAAGCAGCCCTATCCAAAGACAGCACTGCTTGATCCACCTGGAGAGGGGCCTAGAAAAGATGGTTTAAAAATTTCTCGTCTTCTCACCAGGATGGCTGACTGCGGCTAACTGGTCTATATACTCGCGATCAAAACTTACAAAAATCAATTAAATGTCGTAGTCAACAGGGTAGATACTGATGACCAAATTAAAAAAAAAAATTCTCAGAGCTCTAACAAAACAGAATGTGACTCGCAACGCTAATGCCTGCTCTGTGAATATTACTCGCGATAATGCACCCAATCATAATGAAGATTAATTTGTTTGCGATATGAGTAATTGTGAAAAGAATGTCGTTGCAGGTGTGCTTTCTTGTACCTGTAACCTTTAGTCTCATGAAGCATGTACATGGTTAACAAAAAGAACCTAAATATTCTGTCTAACTAATCAACAACTTCCTCCTTACTAAAAATTACAATTTTCAAGGCATTGCAGCACACTTACTACAAGTAATAACTTAAAAATCTAGACTCCTAGAACCATATCCAGCCGATAGTAATATTATATATATATATATATACATTATATTTATATATATATCAATGTTCTATTTTAATTTTATTCCTTTTAATCACTTTCGCAATACCTCCACTTAAAAAACGGAAATCAAAAACCAAATACTAAAAGGACTTCAAACTATACCACTCGTAAATACGTATTTTTAATAAACAGATGCAAAACTAAATCAAAAACAAAATAATTGTTTAAACATTTTTTGTCTTTTAAAATAATTTAGAACACTGCCATACCAATTTTCGTAATAAAAATTTATAAACAAATTACACTATAACTAAACACTAATTTAAAAATAATTCCATATAACAAAAACATTACTTATAATAGATCAAAATGAGCTACATATTAAAATCAATAAAAATAACGATGTTTTTTCATATAAACAACTGACAGCTATAAGATTACCAGTGCAACTAGCAGTCAGTGCAACCACAACCTTGAAAATTCGAAATTGTTTACTGTAAAAAAAAGTAGAAATGTTATTATTTTATTGTTTATGTAAATATAAATAAATTATTATTTTATAAATATTATTTGTTAATAATATTTAATTTATTATAAAATTAAAATTAATGTTTATTTTTACAGCAATATATGGAAATAAAAGTTGAAGTAAATAGAAAAAATTGATAAAATAGTGGATGTTTTTTATCATTTTCAGAATTTAAGATTCAGGAATTTTCACGAGTTGAGTAGGCCAAAACGTTTTTTAGTACTCGGTTCTCAAATTGTCTCAAGTCTTCAGGGGAAAAAATGAAATGGATGGTGAGGTAAAGGGGGATTAGTCACAGAAAAAATATTTGAAATCAAGATAAGATCAAGAGAAATAATGAAAGTTATCAATTATAGAAAACGAGCAAAAATTATAAATATACAAAAATAGTAATAAAACAAGTTACATATTACAATGCAAAAAAACACTGCAATAATCTTCAAAAAAGAAGAAAAGAGAAAAGGATGAATAACGCTCTAATGGACGTGTAGCGTGACGCGCGCCTTACCTCTTCTGTGTTTTAAAAATATTTTAAAAATTACTTAGCGCAATTATATTTTTAACAATAAAATCATAATAAAAAGTAACTCTTGTTTCTCACATGGCATCATTATAATTAGACGGAGAACATTAATTAACTATTCTAAATTATGAAATAATTTACCAATTAATTTAAGAAAAATACAAAATTTTAAAGCTTTTAAAACTAATTTTAAAAAATACATCAACATTTATACTGTCCCCAATATCACTAATCATACAACGTTCGATTATTTTGTTGGTCTATGAGAAATTTTGTTTCATTATATTGTTCACTTAAATATCGCAATTCGCCCACCTAAATAAAAAATAATACTAATGTATTTACATTGTTTATTGTTATCCAACTATGGTTTACATTTTTTTAATTTATTTCTCTTCATATAACTCCCAGAATACTAATAATCCAATTATGAAAACAAAACCTTTATCAAATTATTTTTAGTTCAAATTGTGCGGGTAAATATTACCTACAAACTAAAATTGTACATTTCTACTATTCATTTATTTTTAAAATGTATATAACATTACTAATATTTTATTATATTTAAATATATATTAAATATTATATATATATATATATATATACATATTAACATAATGAAAATTTTATAGTTTGTGATCAGACCTGTAAATTGGTTTGTACCTGAAAAATGCAATATTGTAAAAACGTTTTTGAGTAATAAATTATTATTATTATTATTAACATTACTCGGTCAAATTCTACAGTTACCGTTAAACAGAAAACTTGGTTAAAAACCATTTGAAAAAATTTAATTAGAATGAATGCCTGATGGAATTAAACTAAACGGTTTAAAAAATGTTGGAAAATATAAAATAATTTTATTGTCCTATGTTCGCTTTAAATTATAAGACTTTGTTGTTGTTTTTTAGTGTAACTGTTATTGTATTACTCTGTGCTTATTTTTAAAACAAAAAATTTTGTAAAATTGTAATAATGTAATTTATGAACATTGTTTTTTAAATGTTTTATAAGAAACATTTTTTTGCAAATGGACGTTTTAGCAAAGCAGAGCGAGGGGTCGCATTTAGTTGTACATTGTTTAATAGTATTATTATTATTATTATTATTATTATTACCATTACAAATCTCTTTTGCAATAAGATAACAACAAAGTCACACAATCCAAAAAGAACATGAGACAACCAAAATTTTCCATGTATTTGAACATTTTGCTAAAGGTTTTGTTTAATCCCATCAAACATTTATTTTAATTAAATTTTTTAAAATAGTTTTTAATTAAGTTTTCTGTGGTCTACCAACCTTTCTATTGCCATTTTCAATTTTTTTTTCCAAAACCATTCTTGCTGATCTTTGGGGAGGTAAACGTAGAATTTGGCATAGTAATTTTCTAAGTGTAATTTTAATGTTGCCATATAGTGATCGAGTGTCAGTTCTTTTTATAATATTATTATTTAAAATGTAATCGAACCAAGTAATCTTTAAAATACTTCTAAAACACCGGCAATAAAAAACATCTACTATTTTATTAATCTTATCTGTTCGCTTCTATGTTTCATTCCCATATATTGCCGTAGGAATGATTATTAATGCGTACAAGTAAAGTTTTGTCTTCAGGCAGATAGATGAACATAATCATATTGATTTGAGTCTATTAAAAACTGACATTGCTTTACCAAGTTTGGCTTTAACATCAATTTCGGTTTTTCCATTTTTACCAATGATGCATCCCAGATATGTAAAGGAATCAACAGTATCAATATTTTGTTTATTAATTTTGATGGGAAAATTATTGTTTAACTTAGTGCACAAAACTTTTATCTTTGAACAATTAATCCGTAAGCCAATAGAAAAACTGATATCACTGAGACGTGTTGTCATATTTTGCGTCATTTCTGAAGTTTTACTGAGTAGATCAATATTATCTGCAAAATCCAAATCTGTTAATCTGCTATGGTTTTATTTAATACCATAAAACAAATTATTTATAGACCGAGTCATAATAAAATTAATTATCAGAAGATAATTTCAAACATAACAGTATGACCACTTTTTGTTTGAACGTAACAACTTGAATTTTGGTATAGCGAACGCATAATATTCACATACTTTAAAGATATTCCGTAAAACTTAACGATTTTTCACAAAGATTCTCGATAAACACTGTCAAAGACTTTCATAAAATTAATAAACTTGTAAGTAATTTCTAAATTTTTGATTTTGTTCAATAATGTTAGGGAGGGTGAGTATTTGTTTAATGTAACTTCTTCCTTTCAGAAAACCTGCTTGTTGTTCTCAAAAATGTTTTTCTACCGCATTACTTAACCTTCTTAAAAGTACTTTACAAAACATTGTACCAGGAACTGACATTAATAATATTCCGCACCAATTATTGTAATTGTTTAGGCTTTTTTTTGGAAGAGTAACAATTACTCCTTGCCACCAATTATTCGAAACTTGTTCATTAGGCTATATAGCATCAAAAAAATAAGCAAACTTGTATGCTACAACGTTACCTCTATGTTTGAGCACTTTTGCAGTTATCTCATCAATTTTTCTTGCTTTATTGTTTTTCAACCTTTAAATTGCAAAAATCACTACAGCTACAAAAATTTCATTAGTAAATATTAACGGATTTTGAATGACATTAATATCTTTATTATTATCAAAATCTATAAAGATATTTGACATGACTAATTTAGTACTTCTTGGAATTATTTTTGCTACTGTTTTATCTGTTTCTTTGCATCTGTTTAATAACCAATTATTCTTATTTTTGAAACAATTTGTATTAACGTATCTAAAGTTCTATATTTATGATTAAATACCTTCCAGCCAACAGGATTGTTAGATTAATCTTTTTTGATTTTGTTTTCTTTCTGAGATTAATCCAATTTAGTTTAAGACACATCATTACATCGAAACCACGAGACCGTCAGTAGCTTGCGCAACGCGTCATTTTGTCAAGGACAAACTGGCATATGCATAAAAAGAATTTGACGATTTACTGAAAAAAGGTATTATTTGACCTTCAAAATGTTTTGGGGCATTTTCTCTATACATGGTTAAAAATATATAATGAGTCATAAAAACCATGTGAAATTATCGAAGTTTATAAACAATTACTCGATTCGTAACGGCTACCCAATAGTCCATAATCATATCCTAACCGCTAACTTGAAAGGTTTATTAGTTTTTTTCTAAAATAGACCTGGTTACACCATATCATTAGATACCTGTTATAAGAGAAAACATTAGCAAAACGGCAGTTACTAATCTTTTCGATTTATTTAAGGTTTTACGTATGCTCTTCGGTCTCCAAAATGCAACCCAAAAATTTGAACCTTTTATGAATGATATTACAAGAGATTTAGATTTTGTATACATTTATTTAAATATTAGCTTATTGTTTCAAAGTGTGCTAAAAACCATCAAAAATATTTGCATACGTTTTTTTTAAATGCTTACTAAGAATTTTGAGTTGAACGTTTAAAATTCTTGAACTACGTCATTTTTCCAAAAAGAATCTATTCGGCACATGATATAATCCATGCGATGACAAATTCACCAAAACCTTCAACTGTTTGAGAACTGCATTTTTATTAAAATACTATTTTTTAACTGTTGTTTTATTTTTGAATTTTTACAGCATACACTACCGTTTTTGAATTTGTCACACGGTAATGTTTGTATAATGCTGTTAACCGACCAACAAAAACAAAGCTTTAACCAAAGTGAGATTTTGTCCCTTGTGCCTCACAACGGATGGATCAGATTTTGCAACAAAGGGTTAATAAAATGTGGCAACCTCTTGGATTTTAAACGTTTTTTTAATACCGAGACCAGATATAATACATTCAAACAAGAGTTGGTAGCAATATACGTTGCTGTAAACTACTTTCGTTACGTATTGAAAGGTAGACACTTTATGATATAATAATAATAATAATTTGTTTCTCAAAAATTAACAATATTAAATCTTTGAGGTCTAATCACAAACTATAAAATTTTAATTGTGTCAATATACATATAATAATGAAACAATTATATATATATATATATATATGTATATATATATATATATAATGTTATATAAGTTTTTTGAAAAAAATGTGTAATAATGATAATGTAAAATTTAAAGGTAATTTTCGTTCGCACAATTTAAACTAAAAATATTTTACAAATGTTTGTATAAATATTTGTTTATTATAAATAAATCTTTTGTAATTAGAGGTTATATCAAAAAGATGCGTATATGGACTGACCGTAAACCTCTAACGTCTGTCATCCCCACGATATCTGGACGTTATTTTTTTCGAAATTTGTTATGTAAACTGCTTTTAACAATTTTTTTATTTGTTAAATTTAAAGTAATGCAAATGTGGTAACATATGCATTATTAAAGGTGAGCATCAATCTAATAAAACCAAACCAAATTAATTTTTGTGAATCAGCAAAAGCACAAAAATTGTATATGTTTACCTACCAATAAAGTACAATTGAGTTTAATTTTAGAAAAAATTTAATTCCCACCAAGAAACAAAACATTAATTTGTAATATTTTTGTGAATGTCTACTCTTATTAGCTCCCCCGACATTCCGTCACTATCCCGAAATTGCAGTGTATAAAAAATTAATTAGCAAATTTCACGTTTGGCCGAATATGCACAGGAATACAACATTTTGGGAAAGACAGTACATTTTATGTCAAGAATTAAAAGTGCATCACTATGCACACTGGTTAATTAATTTGTTAGTCTGAATTTGGTATTTACTAAATAAAAGTACGGATTTAGGACTATCTCTATTATTAAAAATTTAGAATTTTTATATACGACTCAAATTCTCAGTTTTACTTGGTTTAAGTCAGCTAAATGTATTAAATAAGTGCTTTGTTTTATTTATATACATTTTTATTAGCTAACAGCAGCTCAGTAAATAAAGCCTTAGTATAAAATTTAAAAAAAGTTTAATTAAATCCATGCGAAACTTAAAAATAACCACAGATTATTATATTTAACAATGATAAAACAGTTATACAATGCTTCTAGTTGGTTTAAATTATGTTTATTTATTTATAAATAAAATAAAAGAACTTACACGCATTTTATTTATTAAATATTAAATTTTATTTTTATAATTTTTTTTAATTATTTTTAACTAGCAATTTTAAATCATTTTTAAATCGCTGGTACTTCAAAAAAAGAGAAACAATGTAAAACTTTTTTTTGAGAAATATTTTATTATTATTATTATTATTATTATTATTATACGCTTGCGTGACGTTACTGATCGGAAGTTGCTTGTTGCTTTGCGCTTGTTCGTTGTATTATGCGTTATTTTATTTTTTTAAGTTGTGTTTTTAATGTTACTTGTAAATTTGTTTATGTTTTTTGTGTATTTTTGTTTGCAATTTGTGTTACTTAATTGCATGATTATGTACGATCTGTTTTATGTATTGTGCTTAAAACCTTTATATTACATCTTTAACTAATTATCACTTTGCTTTTGCATTGTGATATTTTGTTAATTATTTTTACTATATTTTTCCTAAATTTTATTGATTAATAATAACAGATTCTCAGCTTTCAATTTGTGGTCAACGGGGTTGTAGTAAATCAGTATGCTTTGTTTTAAGTATGATTTTTGGTTTTACGAAAAGTGTACAGGGCTGTCTGAAACTTACTACTACGACTTTGCAAATAACAATGTTGAGTTTATTCATTTGATTTTTTTATATTTAATCATAAGCTAGATGTGTTCATTAACATGGTTAAAAAGTTAACAGCGAGTAATTTAGAACTTAAGAGGTCTGTAGAGGAGCTTCAAAGCTTGCAATACTTATTTACCATTAGTTCTATTAAGAACACATAAAAGATAGGTTTTTTAGAGGCCTCTATTATCAATTTTATCTTAGTAGTAAACAATGTTTCCTCTTCCCCGGCTACCAATGTGATTTTGTGTCTTTCCCAAGAATAAATTTTATTTGTAGCTAAGCAATACACTGTTAATAAAAGGAGGGAGAACAATGTTATAGTAAGAGGCATTCTCAAGTCTGCGTTAAACTATAAAAAAGTTATTACTGACGTTATTAATGCTTGTTATCCATCTCCTATAAGTATTAAGGTAACACGCATGACATGTAAACAATCCTACATTTTACCTCATAATTGTAACTTACGATTCTATTAACACGGTAGCAGAACTTCTTGGTAATTGGTTTTTGGTGCGTCCTTGTTTTCGAGGCTCCAATTACATAAAGATCACCCAACTGCACATAGAAATAATAGTCACGCCAGTTATACGTATTCCAAATTTTTGTCCATCCTTTTAGTTAAATTAACCCCTATTAAATTAAATAATAATTCTTGCATCTTTAATATACAGGATTTTCCCTTAGCGTCTCGAAGTCACAAATTAAGCAGGCGTACCCTGTTACTTCCCCACTCCTAATTTTAAATGTTTTTTATATCAATACTTTTAGTTTGTTCGATAAATTTGATAAAATTAAAACATTGATTGCCCGTAATCTTCCCATGTTTTACAATTTTTTAAAATTTGGTTTTTAAGTGATATTCTGGATTGCAAAATTGCTATTCCTGGCTATAATCTCATCCGACTTGTGCCGGGGTAATCTAGCGGTCCAACGCTCGCATTCGGACCTGGATGGGCATGAGTTTGAATCCCATTAAAGGCACTAAAATGCGGGCGTACGTTCGGTTTTGCTAAAATGTCAACTGCTGAAAGATATTTCCCTTAAAACATTTAAAGTAGCAAACATAAAATTAAATTAAAATAAATAATAGAGGCAAATGAGGTGAATGTCTGATTTATATTAAGATAAACGTTAACTCCTGTGTGATTAACTTTTTTTTTAGAGAACGAGTTGGGTATAATTTTTTACATGTAGCAGTTAATTTATCTACTAAGGAGTAAATTCTCCCTCGTTACTTTATAGACCTCTCTCTAATACTAAAGAAGCTCTGTTCGCAGAATTAAAACACGTTTATTTTGCTTTCTATAAACTTTTTATTATATTTAGCAATTTTAATAGCCCCTCGACTAATTGGAACACAATGTGGTCTTTTATAAGTAGAAAGTAACTCAACTGCCATGTTTCCATTATACTTATTAAGATTTGCGTAATAAGAGTGTAGCGTTAGTCAGGGCGTTTAAAATTAGGCAACTGTATAAGCTAATAACAAAACTATATAATAGTAAAATTACATTTTTATATATTAAAAAATCTAAATATTTAAAAATAAAGAGTTACATTATAATTTTTTTAAATTACAGACTGATTTGTTATTATTATAAATTATAAATTTAATAATAAAGATTAATAATTAATAAAAATTTAAATAAAACATGTAATTAAAAATTTTTTTTAATAAAATGTTTTAATAATAAGTAAAAAACAAGTTATTTAAAAAATATTTACTAGCGTTTTAATTAACTACAATTCTATAAATTACTAAGTTGAAAACGCGTTTACTTTCAGTTATACGAAAATGAATAGTTTAGTAAAATATAATGTTTCTTTATTAAATGAAGAAGTAAATTATTTTTTAATGTTTTTTAGAATGTAAATGTACAGCAAACAAATACTGAGTCTTATTGCAAAAATAAAAATAAAAATATTGAATACATTAATAAAACTCTAAATAAATATTTTAAACCAATTATTTATAAAGAAATGAACATAAGTTGGATTAAAAAAGTGTCAAATAAACAATGCACACCAATAGAAATAAAAAATTTAATTAATGAAGTAAACTATAATTTAAAAACTCGATGTGGACGCGGTAAACCAATTTGTTGCATTAGACGTGACATTTTAAACGAATTAATTTTAGAAATTTTAAGACAAGTAAATTAAATATTAGCAAACGTATACATTATAAAAAAATAATTTTTAAATTAATTTTAATGTTAAAATTTTTATTTATTTAAAAATGTTATAATAAAATATGTGGTATTTTATATATTAATTCAAATAAATTATTTATTTTTAAACATTGTTTTATACAATAAAATGTTTGTGATTTATAGCATAATAACATAATTTTTGTTATTGTTATATTTCTACCTATTATTAAAAAATAATTATTTAAGTATGTTAAACATCATTTTTAAATCCAAAATAATACTAGTTTAAAAATTATTTTAATTATTGAATGCTTACTTATTACAATAGGTGCTAAAATTAAAATATTATTATATTTTATTTAAGTTTTTTTGTTGCAAATTAAATTATTTTATATTAACAATATGTTTAGATTTTTTTTAAATAAATAATTTTTTCCAATTTTCATTGCTTTGTATTAAAATTAAAAGTAATCCTGAAAATGTAAATAAAATTAATCTTTTATGTTAAATAAAAAATTGTTTTAGTTAAACATGTTATTATAAAACATTAAAATTATTATTTTTATAACTATTTTTAGTGTTATTTATAAATTAATAAAGTTCAGTATTTTTAGTTTAATTTGTTTACTAAAGGTTTTTAAATTAAAGTAAAACTAAAAATTATTAATAATAAACTATTAATAAAATTTAAAACAATAAATTGATGTTTACACTTACAATAAAATTTTAAACAAATAAATGTAAAAATAATTATGCATAGTAAATTTTAGCTTAAATACAAAAGTGCTGTAATTAATTTATATATATATTATTATTTCTTAAATAACAATTTATTTATTGTTTTTAAAAATTATTAAACATTTTATGTAACTAAACATTAACATTTAATTTAATTTTAGTTTAATTTATGCATTAAAATAATTTAATTTTAAAATATGCGGAAACACTAATAATTTTTAATATAACATTTTTATTAAATAAAGGTTAAATATGTAATGTAAAAATAATTTAAAGTTAATATTAAACCTATTTTAAATTACTTTTAAAATTAATTTTTTAAACATTATATATATATATATAATAAAAGATTAAAATATAACCAAAAACTTATTTATTTGTTGTTTTGCAAAAATTACATAAAATGTATATGTAGTATTTTATTTTGCTCAGAGTTTGAACATATTATATATACATATATATATATATATATATATATATATATATAATATAATTTGTTTGCTACGTTAAATGTTTTACAAAAAAAATATTCAGCAATAAATATTTTAACGAAACTAAACAAGAGCCCGCATTTTAGTAAAAGTTGAACCCAAATTGAGCGCTATACTGCCAGACTACCCAGGCATATATATATATATATATATATATATATATATATATATATATATATATTAAAAAACGTAAAATTGGTTTATCAGTTTATTTTTAAAAACAAAATAGTGTAAAAATTTTAACATATTTGTTAAATTACAGTATAATTGTTTTAACATTATTTTTTATTGTTTTTAAAATAATAAATTATAATTTATTTGTATCTGTTATAAAAGTTTAACAGTAATAATAAATAAAATTGTTAGTTTGCATTAACATGCTACATTTACGTTTAATTTAAATAAACATAAAAACATTGTTATGCTAATTTTTTGTGTATTTTATTTATAAGATAATAATTGAAGATACAGAAAGAGGAATATTATTTAAACGAATAGTAGATCATTTTGAATTAGAATTTGAAGCTTATAATATTTTAATTCAAAATGCACAAGGATTTACCAGTAGGTGGAACATTATTTCTAAAAATCAAGACAGTGAATATAACCAAAAAGTCAGTTTTTTATATAAAGAGTAAAAAAAATTTTTTTAATATATATGAAAATTAAAATTAAGTTGTATGTATTGTTAGTTTTAATAAATAATTAAAAATTATTACTAAATGCTAATTTTAAAATTAAACTTTTTTTTTAATTTTAATAAAAAAATATTTTATAATAACATCTGTTTTTTTACAATTAACTTTATTAGTAATTTTTTTAAATTATGTAATTTTTTCTATTTAATAATAAGCTGCATTTTAATAATTGTTTGTTAATAAACACAATTAAAATTATATAAATAAAATTTATTATAAAAAACATTTTATTACAAAATTAAAATTAAAAACAAAATGATAATTTTGTTTTTTTAAAAACGTGTTTATATAATTTAATGTATAGTTAATTTATTATTTTTTTACAATTTTAATATATAAATATATTGGTTGTACAAAAATTTTAATCAAATTACAGTTGGTTTTTATATGTAACTAAATGTACTTAAGTTGATTAGTTAAAATGTAGTTTTTAATTGTTAAAAATGTTATTAATTAAGTTTAATTTTAGCAAAAATATAATATATTTTTTAAATAAACATTTCAAATTAACTAAAAATTTTAAAAAATAATAGGTTTTTATACAATATTATTTTAAAAACACTATATTAAAAATTGAAACTATTTAATTAATTAATATAAAATAAAAATAAAATAAATATATAAAAATATTTTTTTATTATAATAATAAATAAAATTTTAAATTATATAAAATTTATATTAAAAAAGTTTTTAAAACGCATTTTTAAAAAAATTATAAATATGAAATATTATGCAAAATGTTTAAAAATATAAACAAAATGTTAATCACATTTTTAAAAACATAATATGATATAACATAAATTGGTAAAAATGTCACCCAAGTTTGCATAGTATTTCAAAAATGTAAAATGCAATTTAAATTTGGAGAAATAAATAATGGTTTTTGGTTAAAAGATCGGTTTTTGTAACAACTCCAGTGTTTACAGGAATAAACAAGACGATTTGATTTTGGGGTTTAACGCCGATTGACAAATTCACTAGCCTAACTGACTAAATATGGTAAATAAATACGTTGAGATACTTGTTTAAAATTCTGGGTATATGCTAGCATTTATTTATAACGCCGTGCACTTAAAGGTTTTAAAAATCAATTTTTACATTGTTTATGTTTTATAAATTTTAATTTATAAACTATACATTTTAGAACTATATAATACTAATTAACGTTCATGTTTTGTTTGCATGTAACGTTATAACAAATTTCAATTATAGCTGCTTTTAATCTTTTGTGTAAAAGAGATGCAACTAAAAAAATACTTATTATTATTTTAAAATAATAATAATAAATTTTTATATATAATTTTTTATAAACAACTATAATAAAAGTTTAGAAAATATTGTTAAACCAAATTAAAAATAATTTTGTACATGTTTGCTAAAATTGTAGACCATTTATTGCTTGTTAGAAAATTATTGTGCAAGTTAAATTAATAAAAAACATTAGTTTTTTAATTATTAAATATAATTAATAAAAATTATGTTGCTTATTTGTAAAAACAGCAAAAATACTAAAATTTTAGCCGTTTATTATTATTACAAAAAAAGACATTACAGGCATGTTTTATAAAACTTAAAACAAAATATTTTGTTAAATTTTTGACTAAACATTGTGCAACAAATAAAACATTTAAAATTTAAAAACTACAATAAAAAATTAACTTTTTACACATTTAACATTGAGTGGTTTAAACGTAGCTTACATGTTATAAGCATTGTAATAAATTTGTATAAAGTATAAAGTAGTTAACAACAAATTATATTAATTGATTTAAACAGCAGTATTTTTCATTATAAAACATAAAATTGTTTTAAAACTAAAATGCAATTTTTTATGTACTAGAGTTACAATTGTTTATATATATATATATATATATATATATATATATATATATATATATATATATATATATATATATATATTATTACTATATATATACATTTATATATATATATATATATATATATATATATATATATATATATAATAACTCACATTTATAATGCAATTATATATATAGCATTTATAATGCAATTACTACTTATATATATATATATATGTATAATTCAAATTTATAATGCAATTATTACTTTAAAAAAAACACAAATAATATATATATATATATATATATATATATATATTATACGGTTTTCTTCTTGTAATTAATTACATAACAAAAACCGTTAAGTAAAAGGCAAATACTTAAACATCTTGTTTGCCTCTGTTATTTTTACAAAAATTATAAAAATGCCGGATTAGTAGAGTTAGTAAAACGCTAAATGGAAAAGTAAATAATGTTTTTTGTAAAACATTCATGGTGTAAATACCGCATACAATTTATAATATAATTTACTTCGTTTTCTAAATTGTAAATTTTTAATATTACGTTTTTTTCTTTTACATAGAATTTAATAACACTACTGGTAAACAAATTATTTTTTGTTTTAATTATTACAATTAAAACAATGCCCAAAATATAATTAAATAAAACTTAAAAATTGAGCAACAACAATAAAATCGGTGGCAGAGTTACCTCTTTATTAAATCCAAGTTTGCATAACATTCCAAATTCCTATACAAGGATGGTCAAATGCAGATTAAACTTGGGCGGAGGGGTAAGTAAAGTTTCATGGCTAAAAGACCGCTTCCTTGTAATAACGCTAGTGTTTATAAGAATTGACAAGTTTATCTTCTGGGGGGGGGAGCGGTATTAAGGGTTGGCATTATTTGACAGATTTACAAGCCTAAGCGAGGATGCCGTCTACCAGCCAAGACACTTTGTTATTCTTCCACGTTTGTTACGCTTATTAAGCCATCAAAATCAATCGTTTATATGTCGTATAAATATGGGAAATAATAAAGAGGTGACCACGTCATCAACTAAAATGAATGAATAAATGAATTAAAATTATTCAAATCTTTAAAATTACTAACATCTCGAAATGGTTTGTGGATATTCCGTTTTGCAACAAAATTTAACTAAATAATAAAAGCAACAAATGCTGTGTTATGCAATGTTAACTATAACTTTTTGTTTTATGTGACATAAACGAAAAAACTAATTTTTTTAAATTTCAGATTAATGATTTAACAAATACAATTGCTAATTTAAAATTAGAAATTATTAATTATACAAATTTAGCAAAAAATTTGGAAAAAGATAATAATTATGCTAAATCTATTGTCGATCAGAAAAGAAATGTTGAATTAAATTATTATAAAAGCCTATCAAAACAATTGAAGGTAAATAACTTTTAAAAATATTTATAAAAAACAATTTTTTTATTTAAATGTAATTTTTATAAATGTATATATTTTTAAAATAATTTAAATTTGGTTACAAAAGAAAAGATTAATAATATTTTTTTAAATAAATTTTTCACAAATAATGTAAAAAAAATTAATATTTTGTTAGTTTTTTGATAACATTATTTTTAATTATTATTTTATTAATACTATTATTGAATTAAAAATTAATCTTATGTAACTAGAACAATATGATTTAAATTATGTAAGATAAGAATTATTATTAGTGTTTCTAGAAATACCTATAATAATTAATTATTTTAGTTTATTAATTGAAAAAAATATAATATTATATGCATAATGCATTAAATAAGTAAACGTTTATCATTAAGAAGGGATGCTAATAATCCTGAGGATTTGAGTAACGCTTATAAAGTCTCAATTTCTAATAATGGTAATATTCCTAACTGTTCGTTTTCTACGTGGTGCATCCTGGACTAGATGCCCTTAGGTATCTAGACTAATAACAGCAGGGTCCGAGTGCACAGCGGTATAACTGGGCTTCCGCTACGGCGGGTGGGTGCGAACATACACCCAGGATACTTAAAGGTATCTAAAGGTATACGTATACCATATGTAGCCCTTGAGCTAAGGGAGTAACCATGACAAATCAGGCGGCCTTGTCAATTTTTGCGAACAGTGGTGACGTCACAAGAATGCCGTCTACCAGCCGAAAAACTTTGTTATTCCTCCATGTTTGTCACGTTTATCAAGTCATTAAAATCAATCGTTTATATCGCATAAATATGGAAAATAATGAAGAGATGACCACGTCATTAACCAAAATGAATGAATGAACATTATTAAGAAAAATTATAAGAAAAAATAAATGTAAAAACGCATTTTGCAATTAATAAAATACTAATATTAAAATTATTTATTTGTTTCATTATGCTAAATAAATAAATTTATTAATTATATTTACAGAGTGTACTAAAAATATAACATTACTCAACATTTGAACCTGTTGAAAATGTAAAAAATTGCAATAACCTTATTATATCAAATTAATTGATTAAAATAAAAATTATTATATAATTTATTATTTTGTTTTTACAAACAATAAACAAGATATGCATTGTTATATCCAAAAAAATTATTCATTTCATTTTGGTTGGTGACGTGATCACCTCTTTATTATTTTCCACATTTGTACGGCATATAAACAGTCAACTTCAGCGGTTTGATAAGCGTAGCAAACACAAAAAAATAACAAATTTTGTTGGCTAGTAAATGATATCCTTGTGACGTCGCCATTGTTCTCAAAAATTGACAAAACCGTTTAATTTTTTGTCAGGGTTATCTCCCTTAGTTCAAAGGCTACATATAGTATACCTTTAGATACCGTTTAAGTATCCTGGGTGTATGCTTGCACCCACCTGCCGCAGCGGAAGTACAGTTATACCGCTGTGTTTTCGGACCCTACTGTTATTAGTCTAGATACCTGGGAAAACCGCATCCAGGATGCATCACGTGAAAGACAAATAGTTAGAAATATCACTATTATTGGAAATTGAGATTTTATAATTATTACTCAAACCATCAGAATTATTTGCATTCTATATGCATAAACGTTTAGTAACAATATTGTATTATAATTGTAAATAAATCTGCTTAAAACTTTGTAATAAAATGTATTGTTATTATGCAAACTTCAATTGCTATATTTTCAATTAGTTTATAAAGTTATTTACTTTTTGTAAAAGGTGTTACAGAATTTACTTCTGTTATAAATGCACTATAATTTTTAAAAGTTTAAAATTTTGTAACAGATTTTAAGCAATTAAATAAATGATTATTTATTGTTTTAACAATTTTAAAAGTAAAAACAATATATTTAAATAAATTATAACAATAAAATACTAAAAATTTTCAGGATTTGAATAATGCTTATAAAGTTTTAATTTCTGATAATAGTAATATTTCTGACTGTTCATTCACGTAGGTCATCTTGAACTATAAGCATCTAAGCATTTAAACACAGCAGGTATCCAGTGTACAGTGGTATAACTGGACTTTTGCTTTAGCAAATGGATGAACGCATACACCCAAAGTACTTAAAAATATCTTAAGTTATAGATATAACATATACAGCCCTTGAGTTAAAGTAAATAACCTTGACAAAAAATTAGGCGGTTTTGGCAATTTTTTCAAACAAGAGAAGCACTAATATTTAAAGAAATATTAAAAATATTTAATTTATGTAATTAGAAAAAAAAAAAAATTAGTTAACTTAAAATTAGTAACAGCGTTTATATAAGTTTTATTAACAATGTAAAATAAAATAACAAAACATAAATAAAATGTAGTTTTTAATATCTATTTCTATACATGTATAGATATTTAATAAGATAATTTATTTTTAAGCAAGAAATTTGTTTTCACTTTTTCACAAAATATCTAAATTCTTGTTTTTAGTCTAAATTAGAATTTTATAATTCATTCATTCATTCATTTTGGTTGGTGACGTGGTCACTTCTTCATTATTTCCCATATTTTTACGATATAACAAACGATCGACCTCGATGGCTTGACTAGCGTAGACAAACGTAGAAGAATAACAAAGTTTCTTGGCTAATAGACGGCATCCTTGTGACGTCGCCACTGTTCGCAAAGATTAACGATGCCGCCTGACTTTTTGTCATGGTTATCTCCCTTAGCCCAAGGGCTACATATGGTATACGTATATATCTTTAGATACCTTTTAAGTATCCTGGGTGTATGTTCGCACCCACCCGCCGTAGCGGAAGCCCAGTTATACCGCTGTGCACTCGGACCCTGCTGTTATTAGTCTAGATGCCTAGGGGCACCTAGTCCAGATGCACCACGTGGAGGATTAACAGTCAGGAATATCACCATCATTGGAAATTGAGACTTTATAAGCATTACTCAAATCCTCAGGATCATTAACTCAAAATAATAATATTAGTATAAAATGTTACTGTTTATTTAATTTTTTATTAATATTAAACAAAACTTTTAACAAATGTTTTAGTAATAGTATATAATCCAATCAATTATAATTTATGGATTTTAACACCGAACCATAAAACTTATGTATATATCCACATAAAGTAAAATAGGAGCTGTCAAAATTAGCATATTGAAATTGATTGACTTTCCTTACATCACTTAAGCATATTAGGCACATCAACATTTTACTAAAATAAGCATTAAACATCACATTAGCAATATCAATATTCAAAACACTAAAAATATTTTCTTTTTGCAAATAACATTATCAAATTTACGCTTAAACCAAAAACCCAGAATTTACACATTTCGACAACATGAAAAAACTACTACGTTATTTGCTTAAAAATAAATTATATTATAAAATATGTACATATCTATAAAGCAGACATCACCAATTGTCCAAAATTAATAATTCAAGGGATAACCATGCTTTGCAATAACTTCTTTAACCGTCTTGGGTAGGAATCGACCAAATTATTGATATAATCCTGTGGAATTCGATTGTCCAATACGTAGTTAATTTTTTCCATGAGTGTACCTCGATTTTCTGTCTTATTCACCTCTCGTTTAAAATAACTGAAAAAATTTTCAATTACATTGAGATCTGGGCTGTATGAGGGCAATTGAACAAAGCTCAACTTTTTGCTATTTAATGAATCCTTGGTCTAAACAATAAAAAAATCCGTTAATTTTTAGATTATGATAAAAACCAAGTTACCTTTTTGGATGTATGCACTGGAGCATTATCTTGAACAACCACCAAATGCCCTGAAGCATTTTGTCGTAGTTCAGACTTGAAAAAATCATTAAAAATAGCAACAAATTCTGAGCTGTTTAAATGGTTACTTGTTTGGGTCCATTTTGGTAGTTGCCCGTACTTGATTCCAAAATATCCATGAAGACATGATGGATGTGCAACCTTTTTCACAATGCAATTGTTGTCTTGAGGAAAATCGGGAACAGAAATGACCGTGGACTGCACTGCCCATGGTTCATATTTTAAAGCACACTCATCTGTAAAAAATAAAGATCTCCAAAAACATAATGGACGGTTTTCATATGTTTTGGCAAATTCCACACGTTTCCTTCTATGTTCTGCAGTTAAAGGAAACTTTTTCAACGTTTTCCTTAACTGCAGGTTGGCCGATTTCATGCGATTACGAATAAGGGAATATGAAAAATTTGGCAATTCTTCTTTTTGTATTTGTTGAATAGGCTTCATCCTGTTTTTTTTCAATTTGGTAATAATAAACGTGTCATCACGTTTACTTGTTGATGGTACAGGTCCTGTTCCTGGTGTTTTTGGACGTGTATGATCTTTTAATACACGGTATACAGTTATTGTACTTATTTCAAATACATCCGCAATTTCATCAACAGTCAAACCTAATTTATGAACCTTTTTTGATTTGTCTGTAATTTTTAGCACTTAAGAAATAGTTTCAACTATTTAAACTCATTGTAATCACACAAGATAAATGTTCAAAATTGTGCCAAGGTCAAAAGTTCAAATTTAATATTAGATAGGTTAATAAAACAAAAATGAAAGGTAAAGTAATTAAAAATATTCTTTGATCTTTTCACACCATAATTAATGTTAAATTTTCCATACATATAAATTATGAAAACTGATAAAATTTTTTATAAATAGTGTATGAAGTGACGTGTGCTGGGTTATGTAAACACTTATAAAATTATGCAAAGAACAATTATTTATTTTTTTAAATTTTTGTTGCGTAATCATTTTATGTTATTAACTTAATATATATATAATTTTTAAGTGTAACTATTACCATTTACCCACTTGAATGCAATTTATCCAAAAATTCCAAGGCACTTAACCATTTATAATTATAAAAAAGTGAATAAACAATTAACTTTAAGTATTGATAGTCTATATTATTTTAGCATAATTACTTTGTTGAAAAAAATATAACTTTCAAGTTAAAACAGCAAAAATTGAGAACTAAGAGTTTACTGACAAGTACCATTTTAGACCCTGTACTTTCCAAAATTTATTTAATTAACTAAGACGTTTCTGGCAATTATATAACTTAAGAAATAAACTTAGTTTTATTATATAACATTTAATATTAAATAAATAAAATATAATTATAATTGTATTAATATATTGTTATTAATACAACGTTTTACACAAAATGTCAAATGGCTTATAATCTAAAATTCACTAAAATTATCAACATAAAATATAACGTCAAATATTTAAAAAATTCATAACATATTTAATTTTTTAGATTATTAAATTGTTTTCTTTTGTATAATTTTCTACAAAATCTTAAATAATAAATGTAATGTTTGTAACTATTTAGCTTAAGTGTTTTATTACGCTTTTTGTTAAAATGTTAATATAGTTTTATACAATCCAAATTTTAACATAAAGATTGATTTAGATAAATGTTATAATTTAAATATGTTTATACATAAAACTAAAATAAATATCATGAATATTAGAATTTTTATTTAATTTATTATCTTTACTACTTTCAATGTTTTACGAAAAACGCATCTTTTAGCAGTGGACATTTTTTGTGAAACCAAACGTTGACCCGCATTTTAATGCCGGTAGTGGAATTCGAACCCATGCCTACCAATGTCCAAATCGAGCGCCGTACCGCTGGACCACTGCGGCATATAATGAATGTTTAATAGGATTGAACAAAGCGTTTAGCAAAATGTTCAAATACATAGAAAAAGTTTACTGTTTCATGTTTTTTTGAATTATGTGACTTTATTGTTGTTTTTTGTTATAATTGCTATCTTTAATTGCTATTTTTAAAGCAAAAGGGTTTTGTAATAATAATAATAATTATTATTATTATTATAATAATTATTATTATTATACAATTGTAATGCCGCTGGGGTGGTCTGGCGGTACATCGCTTGATTTGGACCTGGGTGGACATAGGTTTGAATACCACGTCCGTCACTAAATGCGGGCCCACATTTTGCTTCGCTTATATGTCCACTGCTAAAACATGTTTCCAGTAAAACATTCAAAGTAGAAAACATTAATAAATAAACATTAATGCTTTTTCTTAAACTAATATAATATGTGTTGCATACATATATTTTCTAACCGTAACATTTTAAGTTTGTACAAAATGTTTTATACACAGTACCTTAACTTAATATGCAAAATATTAATTCTTTTAAGTTAGTGTTTTATTAGCTACAGTTGATATTTAAAAATTGATTAATTTTACTATTATAAAGTATACTTTTTTTGTTTCCTTTTTATAGTAAATAATCAACTATGCTTTTTATGATTAAAAATTAAAACATATTATATTTTCTGCTTTTTACTATTTGCTTTTTTTACTACTTGTTAATTATATTTTATAACTACAAAAAACTAGTGTCTTCAATTGTTTTAAGTTACACAATAAATAATTTAAACAAAAAATAGTTTTATTTGCTACAAATAACTTATATAATTTAAAAAAAGCAATAAATTTTGGTATTGTTCTGGCATAATGTACTTAATTCATATTTTAACTTTTATAAGAACATTAATTTGTATTTTTATTAAATATAAATCAATAATATTTAGTAAAATCTAACTTTTTTTCAACTAATGCCTTTTGTTAAATTTTGGTCTTCTATTAAACACCCAACTAGTTTTTTAATTTTGATATATTGAAAACAAATAATTAAAAACATTTTTTATTATTTATAAAATAAAATTTCATAATTTAATTTTTTCATAAAATTTATTTACAAAAAATAGTTTTGTATTTTTGATATAAAGTAATTACAACGTTAAGTTAACTGTTAAAAAACTTAAATTTAAAGTATTGAAAAATATTTGTAATGTTTTTAAGCACATAAATTAAGAGTTTATTAATTAATATAAATAATATATAAATTGGATTTAATAATTCCGGTTATGTGTTGTTATTATTAAATTAGAACTTTCTCGATTTTTAAAATGTAATTAACAATTAGTTTTTATTCGATGCAAAACAAAATATGGAATTTTTTATATTATATTGTTAATATTTTTAGTATTTAAATATAACCAACTATAAACTAAAAAATAAATAAAAGTACAAATGATATATATATGCTTATTTTCGAAGTTAAAGAACCTCACATTTAAAAAATAATATCGTTTAAACGCTTACTACTTAAATGAGTAATACATTCCATAAAATTAATTTATATATATAATATATATATATATATATATATAATATCTGTAGTATGCATAATTTAAAAATTGTTTTAGTTAAAATAGACGCTATTTTATAGATGTAAATAATAATTTTACAATTCGGGAAATACTTTATAACCATTAACTTTCAACTGCATGTTGTGTATTTTAGATTTGCACTAAGAAGTATTAAAAACCGAGTACAGTGTGCTATAACTGGTTATCTGTTTTAGTAAATAAATATTGGTAGACAGAAAAATAGTTAAATATTATTTTAAAATTTTTTAAAAAATATACACTAAGAAAATCAATCATACTGACGAAAAATTGGGCTTTAAATATATATTTTGATGCATTTTGTACATAAAATGTAATTCATTGCTCAATTTTGTAAAAAAAAAACTAATTTTCCTCGTCCTAATAGCAAAAAAGCAAGTTGACAAGTTTGCACAAAAATGTAATAAAAAACCCCTTATTTTGTTAATCAATAAAAATATAATTGATTTAAAACGACAAAACGTAAACAATTTTGTTCAAATAAAGTTCGTTGTCACTTTGATTTGTTAAAAAACAATTACCCAGCTTATTTGTATAAATTCAAGTGTCGTTAAAAATAGATTTTTTGTTAGCCTAAATCTTTATTTACTTTTCCAAATTTTATTTTAAAATTGTAACAATTTTTGAATAAAAACAATTATTGTTGTATATTTTAACTAACGCATATACAACTACTAAATTTACTTGTTACAAAAATAATGTGCTTTATTCTTTAAAAAGTGTAGCTTTTTATTATTCTACGATATTTAAATTTAACTCTAGAGTATGTTTATTTTATTTTAGATTAGTTTTTAAAAAATACTAAAAAAACAATAAAGGGCAGTGACAATCTACAGTTAACATATAAATAAACTGGAGCCAAAACACATTCTATATAAATTACCAGTTTTTATAAAATTACTCAAGTGTATTAGTTAGTTCTTAATTTTACTACGATAGTTGTAAAATAGTACTATGACAGTACCAGAAAAGTATTAAAAATGGTTTTTTATTAATGTTTTTACCAAATACTAATCTAGACAAATATCCATAAGTTAAATAATACAAAAACAACATCTATTAAAAATATTTTAGGGTAATATTTCTCACTTTGTACAGTTTTCCCCAAGCGTTTAAGTAAAGTTTTTTTTCGTTATTTAACCCAATATCAGGAAATGCAATTTTTCATTGCATATTCTATTAGTTTTGTTAAAGAGGTTTTTTAAAAGCCAATTTAAATAAATGTTTAAAATAATATTAATTTTTTTAATTTATTAGCCAATAGTGTACACAGTCTCAGTTATGTCAATCTTGTTCTAGTCCTAAAAATACTTCAAAAACAACACCAAAAAGGGTATTGGATATAGGTAATAAAAAAGGCTAAAAATTCGTTGGTAAATCACACCAAAATTGACCATAATTTAATTGAAATGAATGTTGCATGAAATCAAACAAACATTTTGGTTAAATATTTAAAAAATCTACAATAAATTTGTTGTTTCATGTCCCTTCGGGGTTGTTTTGTCTGTTATTGTTATCCAGTTGCCCCATTCAATCTAAAACAAAAGAGTTTTGTATGTATGTATAGATATATGTATCGTTTACAGAAAAAATATTATAAATTATAAAGTCGTCTTTTATTTTATTCCATGTAGCTAAAATAAATAATTAAAAATTATTAACGTGGTTTAAAAATTTTAAATTATAAAAAAAATTAATGCTTTTATAATTAATTGTTACACGTATCTTTGTTTATGTTATGCACTTATATTTAAATTTTTTTTAAATATTATTTTGCTTAAAATTATAGTAGGGTAATTATTTTTGTCAATCTATTTAATTTTATCTATATATATATATTTATTATAACTGACGCCAACCTTTCATTTAAATACTATTTCGTTATAAACTCTAAAAACATAAATATTTTTGTTTATAAAAAATTAATTAATTAATTAATCAATTATAATAAATAACAAACATTTCAATCTATTGTAAATTATTTATTTTGTTAAAAACTTTAAAATTATTCTTTAATAAAAACAAAAAATTAAACATTGTTCATTATATTAACAGAAACTTGTATACACTTTCTATAGTTCATGAAAATATATTTGTATTTATATTTATAAGAAAGGCAAGTGGAACTGTTGAAAAGTTGCATCATGGTAGGCAAATACTAACACCGGTTGTAACAACAACAGACATATTGAACAAAAACATTATGACAAAACCAAATTATTTGGCTTCATCAAATTAAAACTATTAACTTTACTTTAATTAAAGTTTTAAACTATTTAAACAAAACAAGATTTTGTAAAAATCTTTACAATTATTCAAATTTTATAAATAAAAAATAAAGTTATAAAAATTGCTAGTTTTTATGGAATACATGTATATATTTTAAATTTATTAATTTATTTAAATTCTATTATGTTTTCATTACAGAATTTTGATAAATTGGGCACTTGCTGTAGGCTTGATAGTTATGCAATGATTAATAATGCTCTTGTCTACTTTTTTTATTGTGATTAAAAACAGTGACTGTACAGGGCCAGTTTTTATGGCCCAAATATACAAAAATTGAATAATTGTAAAAATTTTTACACCTATTTGTTTTATTTAAATCGTTTAAGAGCTTGTTAAAATAATGTAAATCGTCTTAATTTGGCAAGACTTAGCATAAAATGACATTAAACTACTATGAACTGTAACGTAATTTCTTAAAACGTGCAAGTCTGCATAATAATAAAACTTTTGTAATCCGTATTTGCATCTGTAAAAAAATTATAAATTACAAAGTACATTAAGAATATGATAGCAATTAATTACATGCTATTTTTAACACATAAACAATAAACAATGCACTAGTATAATGTATATGAATAATTGAATTAACATTGTACAATCATCACACATGAAATTGTTTACTCATAATCGGTAAACAATTTTTGGTAAATAGATTAATTTATATGATATTAACCAAAACTAATTAGCTAATATAATAATAATAATTTTATAAAATAATTAATGTCATAATCCAACAGCTTTTTACTTAAATTATTTCATGAATATAGATACTTTACACAAAATTATTACATATTTTAGCGTTCAATGTTTACCACATAACTAGTAACTGACCGAAATATCCCGGTTGTTACTATATTGCTATTTTTCAAAACCCTTTTGTTTTAAACATATGCATAGGGCAATAATAGAGCAGTTACAGCAACAACAAAAAACAACATAGTCCCATAATTTAAAACGATTATAGAACAAGAAAATTATTCTATGTATTGAAACATTTTGCCAAACGTTTTGTTTGATCCCCCATGAGACATTCATTTCAATTAGATTTTTTCCGAATATTAATTTAATTAATTTTTGTAGCAGTATTTAAACTTTTTGATTGATTTAACTTTTAAATAAATAATAATAACAAACATAGATTGTACACAACCAGTTTAAACTACTTATATTGTGTTTATTTTTAAAAGCTTAACTTAACTAAATATTTTAAAAAAGTAGTTAATTATATTAAATTAAATTTTGTTTTTATATTAACATAATAATTTGTAATTTATATAATGCGACATACTTTAAACGAGGCTTAATGCAAATTACCATAACATTATAGTTTTTTATTATTGTTTGTTCATTTTCTTAATGTAACAATTGCATTATAAATGTGAGTTCTATATAAAAATATATAGTGTCCAAAATGGGACTTATCAGTAAACTCTTATTTTTTACTTTTATTTGTTTTAACTTGAGATATATTTTTTTAACAAAGTAATTATGTTAAAATAATATGGGCTATCAATACTTGAAACGAATTGTTTTTTAAGTTTTTTATAATTATAAATATGTAAGTGTCTTGTAATTTTTGGATAAATAGCATTCAATTGGGTAAGTGGTAATAGTTACACTTAAAAATTATACACATATTAACTTAATAACATAAAACAATTATGCAACAATAATTTTTTTTTAAATTATTACTTTTTACATAATTTTACAAGTGCTTACATAACCCAGCACACGTTACTGCATACATTTTATTTAAAGAAAATTGATTAGTTTTCACATTTTCTATGTACATAAAATTTAATTATTGTGTGAAAAGATCGACAAACATTTTAAAATATTTGATTCCAATTTTTGTTTTATCAACTTGTCAAATTTTTACTTTCACCCCTTAACATTGACACTGTTTTGAACACTTACGGCAGTTGATTACAATGAGTTTAAATAAAGGAAGCTTTTCTTTAACTGCTAAAAATTACAAACAAATAAATAAGAGTTGTATTTTTGGTTTAATTGTTGAATAAATTGAAGATTTACTTGAACTAACTACAATGATTGTATACAAAGAATTAAAGGACTATACACTGGAACAGCTGGAACTGGGTTTGCACCATCAACTAGTAAACGAAATAATTTGTTTATAATTACTAAATTGAAAAGAAACAGAATAAAGTCTATTAAACAAATACAAGACAAATAATTAATTAATTTTTTATATTCATTTATTAGCAATCGAATAAAATTAGCCAATTTGCAGTTAAAGAAAGCGGTTAAAAAAAGTTCTGTTAACAGCACAACATAGAAAAAACTTGTGGAATTTGCAAAAATGTATGAAAACCGTTCAGTTTGTTTTAGAAGATTGATTTTTTTTTACTGACGAATGTGACTTAAAGTACCAACCATGGAAAGTGCAATTTAGTGCTATATCTGGTCCCGATCTTCTACAAAACTACAACTCCATTGCTTAAAAGGTTGCGCATCAATGAAGACATAATAAATGCCGAAAATAAAGTCAAACAAGTAGACACTTAAACAGCTCAAAATTAATAACTATTTTTAAAGAATTTCTTAGGAATGAACTACAACAAAGTGCTTTAGGGCATTTAGTGATTGTTCAAAATAATGCTCCAGTGTATACGTCAAAAAAAGTAACATGTTTTTTTATCATAATGTAAAATTTAACGTATTTTTTTATTGTTTAGACTAAAGATTTTTTAAATAACAAAACCCTGAGCATTATTAAATTACCTCACTACAGTTCGGACCTCAATGTAATTGACAATCGTTTTAGTTATTTTAAAGAAGAAGTGAATCGGATAGAAAATCAAGGCACATTCCAAGAAAAAGTTAGTTATTTGTTGAAAAATCGAATTCGACAAGATTATATCAATAATTTGGTTAATTCCTATTTAAAGCATTTAAAATAAGTTATTTTTTTGAACTATTAAATTTATAAAATTGATGATGTCCACTAGCCGCATTGCATTTAGCAACTGGTGTTGTTAGTTTAGATGCTTAGTCCAGAATGCATCACATGGAGGAGGAACAGTCTGGAAATTCACCATCTTTAAAAATTAAAACTCTATAAGCATTACCCGAATTTTTTAAATGATTAGCATCTCTGTAGTTATTTATCAAAAAGATTTCTGAAAACCACATAACTTGGAAAAACAACAGTTTAATTATACTATATACAACATTATATAAATAGTTAAAAAAATTATTAATTAAACCAATATATAGTATTAATAATAAGAAACATTATATACAATTACAAACGTTCTATAATTGAAGATTGAGTAAAATCGAGAATATAAAATATAACAGTAAATATTATATAAGATACAATGCATATCTTTTTTTCAAAATGTTTGTTTAAAAATATTACTTTATATTTGTATTTATTTATTTTTTATTTTTATTACTTTAACTATTTACGAGAAACATCTTTCAGCAGTAGACATTTTAGCAAAGCCAAACGTGGGCCTGCAATTTAGTGCCGGTGGTGGGATTCGAACCCATGCCTACCAAGGTCTAAATTCCAGCGCTGTACCGCTAGACCACCCCGGCATAAAATACTACCTCATAAATTAATTAACATAATTTGTTGCATAAGGGTTATTTTATAATTTTTACAAAAAAATATATAATGGTTTTTACATAAAACGGTATTTAAAATACCAAAGGATAAATTTGTACAACGTTCACGATAAATAGTACCTTATACATACATAGTATGGGTTTAGACGGTTTATGAACATAGAAAAACGAAAACAATACTGTATATAATAAACCTTTATCGTTATTTTTTAATAACTTTAAGTTGTTGCAATTAAGTAGAATAAAGTGGCATTTTTTAGATAGTTTTGTAACCCGTTTTAAAATTATTTAATAAAAAATAGACAACTTAAACTATTTAGTGTTACATATTCAATTAAAAAAAACCTATTTAATAAGAAAAATTACATATATATATATATATATATATAGCAGAAATGATTCAATCTAGTCAGTTCTAAGCCTAAATAGAAGAGAAAGGTTTGAGCGCAAGGTTAGCAACCTGGCCTCTGTAAAAAATTTATACTGCTACGGAAACAATATAAAAACGGCATTCCGGTAAACAACAACAAAGAAATGATTGCACGTATCTGAATGACAGAGTTACACAGATGACAGGGTTGAGTGAAAGCCAAAAAGAAGCTCAATTTTCGATTTGCAGAATCTTTAATACCAAGGAGACTTTGTTGTTGTTGTTTTGTTGTAATTGTTGTCTCTTTGCCTCATGCTTATTTTTAAAGCAAAAGGGTTTTGTATTATATATATATATATATATATATATATATATATATATATATGTACTTTAATTTGAGTAAGAAATATAAAAATAATTTTTGTTATATCTCTGTTTTGCATAGATGTTAATCAAATGTAATCAATTTGCTATGTATATACTACAATATTTGCTTAAGTTTTTGTTGTTTTATTTGCATTAATTACTGTTATTATAAAATTTATGCTATAATATGAACAAACAAATATTTCCAGTTGTAAATCAGTTTTGCAAAATACCCTTGTTTTGTTGAACCACATATTATGCAAATCACCGAACAACATTTTGTGTTAATCAACACAAATATAGTTAAATTTAGCGTAAAAAAACACGAATTTGTTATGTAAACAAAACGTGCGCATTAATAAAATGCACGTACAAGATGCTTAAAAATGTTTTTTTAAAGATATATTGAGTAAAAGGTTCGGATTAGAACACGTTATAACATAATGCTTACTTATAACTATTATTTATTTAGTATATATTAATTTTTTAATAAAATATTCTACTAACCATTAGTTGTATTAACTTCAAACATTTAAAAAGTATTAAACTTAAATTTATATATTTAAAAAAATGTTTTCCTTATATAATTAATTTTGTTATTTAATATTAATGTACTTATTTATTTATTTATTTTATTTTGTTTGTTACTTTGAACATTTTACTAGATATATTTTTTAGTAGTGGACATTTTAGCGAGTCGAACGTGGGCCCGCATTTTAGTGCCGGTGGTGGGATTCGAACCCCGATGTCCACCAAGGTCCGAATTTGAGCGCTATACCACTAGACCACCCCGGCACATTTAATGTATTTAATATATTATGGTTAATTTAGAAACAAAAAGGTAGGTAAATATTATTTTTAAAATTATCTAATTTAGCCAAAACCAAACACGTAAAATTGAATTGGTTTTTGTTACAATCTTAACATTTCTGCTTATATTTGATTGATTAGAAAAATTATTATATTTAAAAATAAAAATAAATCATGCGTCAACATTTTTTTATACATAATAATTTTTTCTTGTCTATTGTTATTTTTATTTATTTATTTTTACAACTTTGATTGTTCTACTAAAATTATCTATTAGCAAGGGACATTTTAGCAACACCGAACGTACGCCATCATTAAGTGCCGGTATTGAGATTCGAATCTATGCCAACCCAGATTTAAGTTGAGCGTTGGACCGTTAGACTATAAAAAAGTAAAAATTCTTAGTTTCTAAGATGTATTTAAATAGTAATGCTTTTATAAATTTAAAAAACTAAAAGTAATATATTTTTATTTTTCAATTTATGTAACTTTATAGTAAATTAGTAAATAAAAAATAAATAAAAATCTTTTTATTTTAAATTGTTTATAAATATATTGTAATTTTTATTGATTTAAAAAAAATACTAATTACATTATAAATATAAAATATAATTTTTTAAAGTAAATAATAAATTAACACAAAAAAAGTATTTATAAGTGTTTTCTTTTTGATGCCATGTCAAAAACAAATACTTAATTACTAAATTAATTATCCTAAATGTAATACATGTTTTGTTACCATTATATTTTAGTTAAAAAATAGTTTTTACGTAAACAAATAAATACAATGTTTTATTAATTTGTTTTTCTCATTAATTAAAAATAATTGTTGTTCACATTTACTTAGATTGTATCAAAAAAATTCACTTCAGAATTGTAAAATTAAAAAAAAATATTAAAATAATATAAAATAAATGTAACTTTTTAATTATAGAAGTAACAATGTATAGAAAAACGTTTAGTTTAATATTGTACAAAGTTTTTATGCAAAATGGTGTGTTTTACTATAAGTAGTATAAAACGTAGGCGAGTGTGATTTATTATTATCATTATTATTATTATTATTATTAAAAAACCCTTTTGGTCTAAAAATAAGCATGGATCAATAATATAACAGTTACAGCAACAAAACAACAACAACAAAGTCCCATAATTTAAAACGATTATGGGACAGTAAAATGATTCCATGTATTCGAACATTTTGCCAAATGTTTTTCTTGATCTCAAGAAACATTCATTTCAATTATATTTTTCCCAATAGTTTTTAGTCACGTTTTTTGTTATCTATCAACCTTTCTTTTATTATCTTTAATTTTCTATTTCAAAACCGTTCTTGCCGGTTTTTTTGACGGTAAACGTAGAATTTGACCAGGTAATTTTTATCGTTTAATTGTAATAATGTTACATAAAATACTTTTTAAAATATTAACACAAAGTTTACATATATACATAATAATAAACAATTTACTCCGTTTAGAGAAGATCATGAATAAGCCAATCTAGCCAGTTCCAAGTCTGGATAAAGGAAGAGGGTTGAAACGTAAGGTTAGCAATCTGGCATTTGTAAAACATCTACATTACTTTATAAATTATAATAACAACAACATAGAAATAATGACATGACCCAGATGATAGGGTTGAACAAAAATGTAGTCAAGCTAAATTCTACGCTTACCGCTCAAAAAATTAGCACAAATGGTTTTAGAATGAATAAATAATAATAACGAAAGAAAGGTTGCTTAAAAATCATTAGAGAAAAATCTAATTAAAATAAATGTATTATGGGATTAAACAAATATTGGCAAAATGTTCGAACACATAAAATCATTTTGTGGCTCCATGTTCTTTTTAAATGATGGGACTTTGTTATTGTTTTTGTAATTGATGTTATCTTGTTGTGCCATGGTTATTTTTAAAGTTAAAAGGTTTTGTAATAATAATAATAATAAACAAACTAGTCTAAAATATAATTTTAGGATTTTAATGAGAAACAAGCATTTCAAAAATAAGAACGTTTATTTATAGTTAAACATATTTTTCTAGACGTTTATTGCTTGAATCTTTTAAAGCAACCATTTTTCAACAAGTAGTTATTGACAAAAATTAAACAAAGGCCTAAAATAGAGTTGGCGTTTCAAACTTGAACCTCGCACCCACTTACTCACGATTCAAGTACTTAAACTGACACTGCCTTTTCCGCTTTATAACAAAATTAATATTCAATAAACAATAAATATTATTAATGATAAATATAAAAATAATAAAGTAAAAATATTTAACAAAACATAAAATGTGTAAAAAATAGTGTTTCGTAACCTTGTTAGATATTGACAGATGTCAACACACTTGATGGTATTATTGGACCTATTTTTGGTTAATGGAATAAATCTGTATGTGAGACATTTTAGTCTATTCCCCATTCTAATTAGCCTGGATGCGGTAAATTAAGTTAAATTGTCAGTTCTGTTCTCCTAATAGGATTCTAATAATCTTAAAATTTGAACAATACTTATAAAGTTTCAAATTTTAATGATGGTGATATTCCTGACTGTTCCTCTTTTGCGTGGTGCATTCTGGATTATATGCCCGCAAAAAATTGGATTAATAACAGCTGAGTACACGGCAATATAACTAGGCTTTCATTAATAAATAGGTGCAGGCTTACAACCAAAATATTTAAATACTATTTCAAGGTATCTATTTATTATATGTAGCCAGTTAGACTTGGATATCCGTTAACCAACATCAACCTCTGATTATCTCTAAGAAAATCGTCTTGTCAATTGTTGTAAACAATGTAAACGTTATCACAGATAAACGGTTTTCTAACCAAAACGCTTTAATTGTCCTCCCAAATTCAACTCGCATTTGACAACGTCTTTACATAGGATCTTGGATTCGAGTAAAAAGGTAGTTCTTCCACCAACATTTGATTTAATTAATTAATCTGAAATTAAAGCATTATAATATCTTAAAACAATTGTATCACCTGCTGCTTAATTTAAGCATACATAATTAATACTGTTAATATGCTTCAGTAATTTATGTTAAAAAACCTTAATTTCTATTAATAACAAACAAGAATATTGTTAGCAAAATATCATTTTTATTTTAAAAAATCACATGATTTGTTAAGCAAAATACATAAATATATTGAATAAAAATTACAAAATTTATAGGTTAAATAATTTGTGCAATATGTATGATTTGTTATGATTTGTGCTAGCTGGTTTAAATATGAGTCTATTAGGGTATAGTTTTGCAAATACAATCTTTATTACATAATTAATTCTTTTTACAAAAATCGTCTTTTCTTTGCTTATAACACTTTCTCTAACCAAAATAAATCTTTTATGTAATAAATTGGAGGCCAAACTAAAAACAACATAAATATTTCTGAAATACAGACATTTTATTCAGGCTTTAATGAGGAATTTTAACAAAATAAGAGTTAGAACAACTTTTGCTAACACCAAATAGTTGCTAGCCTAGTAAATGTTTACATATCCCTAAAACAAACTTTACTGCACGTGACTCCAAAACGTTGAATTCAAAATTCGTAAATAACAACATTTATTGACTTTTAAAATAAAAAAATGGACTTTCATACTATTTAACGTGCTCCAATAGTTCCAGTCTTTAAGTACGGGCTTGCACGAATTATGTAAAGTACTCTGGAAGTTACACCACCCATTGACTGTCGTCTGATATATATATATATTTAAATAGAAACACAAAAATTAAGACATGACGGTTCTGTATACATGTGTCAATCATTTGCAATCATTACATTAAAACAACTAACCTTTACCTATATGGAAAATGGCTACAATCCTTGCCATACATACATAAAACGTCACAAATAAACAAACACGGTTTGCGCAGGAAATTCTACTAAATTTACATATATATATATATATATATATATATATAATTTTATATTACTTTTAATAAGTTGATATGTAACGGAGAAAAACAAGTTACATAATTAAAAATTAAAAACAATAAGCAGAATTAAATAAGATGAATAATTTTTAATAATTAAGCATTAAGCATTAAAAGCAATGAATTTAATTAATTAATTGTTATCAAAGTATAAAGTTGTTTGCAAATTATTTTATAATATTTTTTTTATAATATGCAAAATAATTAAACAGATTTTCAGAAAAATAATAAACTTAAAACCTTTTGCAGTAAGAAATTAAATTGAATCGAATATAATTTATTAATTATTTAAGTATTAAATTTATCATAAAATGTTTTGATTGTAGAATAAAACATTATAAACGAGAAATTAATTAATTAAAACACATTTTAAACAATTTGTATAAAGCATTAAAAGTTTGTTGCTAATAAAACAAATGTAATACAAAACTGTTGTTTATTTATTATTTAAGACTATTAATAAGGGATGCTAATGATCGTGAGGATTTTATTATTGCGTATAAAGTCTCAGTTTCCAATAATAATGATATTTCTAACCGCTTGTCCTTTACGTGGTACAACCTGAACTAGGTGCCTAAAAGCATGGTCCCAGTGCACAGCGGTTTAACTGGGCTTCCTCTACGCAGGTGGGTGCAAGCATACCCCTAGAATATATATTATTATACAAAAGCCTGTTGCTTTAAAAATAAGCATGGGACAGGTTACTAATCTTGCGTTTAAACCCTCTTTTTTTATCCAAGTTTGGGATTGGTTTGATTAAATCATTTTTAGTCCAAACTGGGCGGATACTTAAATGGTATTTTAAGATATACCTGTATTAAATGTAGCCGTAGGAATAAGGGAGATAAAACCTAACAAAAAATCAGGTAGCTTTGTCTATCTTTGTTCGCAACGTTACAAGGATGCCGTCTGTTAACCAAAAAACTTTGTTACTCTTTTACGTTACACTTATAAAGCCAATAAATTCTATGCCGTATAAGGATGGATAATAATAAAAAGATGATTACATCACCAGCCAAAATAAAATGATTAAATGACTGGTAATTAACATGTCTACTTCTGTTTTATTTTCAAATTTAAAAAAGTATAATAAAATTTAGATTGTAATTGTGTAAAATGATAACATTAAACATAATTTGTCTGATTTTGACTTTAAAATTTATTTTATATAAACGGTATTTAGAATAATATATGAAAGTGCATTACAGAATTTTTTTTAAAAACAAGATTAAATTGACACAACAACCGTTGCTAACATTGCAAACAACATTAAATTAAGAAAAAATATATATTGTTGCATTTTTAGTAACTGCTAATTGCTTATATATTTTTTATTCTATACAATTAACACAAAATAATTATTATATGCAAAATAATACTTAAATACATACTTAAACCGTTCCGCTTTAGAAGTTGCAAGTCAGTATTGTACAAACCAGTAAAGTTAAAGTTTTTATTTTACAATTGACTATTTTTACAGAGCATGTAAAAATGTTGCAACGTCATTTTATGACACATCGTTTTTGTCTAAACTGTCTAAACATACACAAAACATTACAATTGTGTCTAAAATATTATAACACAACAAAATTTGTGTATTTTATTGAAACATCAAAGAGACAATTTCATTATACTAATTGGTTTTTTTCTTTTAAAAATATCGGCTAAAAAATAACTCAAGTGTCCATTTTGTCACTTATTTATAATAAATAAACGCTTTGTAGTTAGCAAATGTTTATTTATTTATAGTAGAAAAGACAACAAATATAAAAACATAATAAAAACAGAATTTAAAAAAACGCAGAAATTTTACTATATACATGTTTATTTTTATTCATAAAGTTTAATTTTTTTTTTAATTATTATTATTATTAAGCTAAGCTTTAATATTTTACTAGAGCGTAAAAAATACATTTTCATCATCAATAAAAAAAATATAGTAGTACAAATAATGGGAACAAAATGAAGTAGATTGTTATATGATAGTGAATATAAATATAGTCAATACAGTAAGCATGTTCAAAAAAAGTAAGTTAAAATTACTATAATTAAATAAATCTTATAATGATTTGTGGTAAAATTATACAAAACATATTTTTCAAAAATGTTTTTTTGTATTTTTTTGGTTTTAATTTATATACGATTCTTTCAACATAGGCATATTATTTTTGCAAAGTGTTATACAATGTATTAATGAAAGTTAGGTATGTTTTAGATACGCAACGAATAATAAATGTTTTGAAATATTATGACTAGTTATTGTTATTAATAATTAGACTAATTTTTTTTTATCTGGAACATTTATCTTACATTTAATAAGAAGCTTAATTTATAAATGATAAATGATTTTAATTTACAATAAAATTGGAAAACGTACTAAAACTGTGCTTTAAAGCATTAAACATAAGTGATAAAATGTAGAAACCTTATTCACCGCTATTTTGTTTTATTTAATAAACTTTGATCGTTTAAGTAGTTTATATAAATGTCTTTTAGTAAATGTACATTTAGCAAAACCGAAAGAAAAATTAAATAAATTTTTAATACTATAATTATATTTTTAATAACTTAAATCAAGGTTTAAATGTTTTACGTTTATCGAATTATTTTTTAATTTTTAAAAACAGCGAATCAAATAAAAAATTAGTTTTTTTTTGTATTATATATATTATATCTAAAATTATTAAAATTATATTTTGATTAAAAAAGTGTTATTAATTTTTTTAATAATTAACAAGGTAGGAAATGCATACGTTGTTAAATTTATTTAAATCTCTCTATTAGACTTAAATTCTTAAATTTGCTTTAACATTCAATATACGTTGTTATGTTAGCAACTTAATTAAGATGTATATATATATATATATATATATATATATATATATATAAGTTTTTATTTATTTTATTTAATATTTATACACCCTTCATACAGGCGGCTATCAATATATTCCAAAATCAGTTCAATAATGTTATTTTTTTAGCAAAATAATAATTCTACTCTGACTTACGCTTTTATTATGTTTTTGAGGCTTTCGAATAAATAATATTTAAATAAATAATCAACTTCAATTATAATCGAAATTTATGTAAAAGTTAGATCAACTAAGTAAAATAATTATGCAACTATACTTTAAACAAAACATAGACAAAGAAATAAAAGACAACATTGATTTATAATATATTTAATTTAGTTTTAAAATTTTGTTATATGTAAAATTTAGAAAATAATAAAAAAGAACGGTTTGTACTTTAAAATTTTACTTTGTTTTATTATTCCAATAATTTTTTCTTAATTTAATGTTAAAAGCACATTTCAAAGTTGTTTGGGGTTATTGAGTTGAATTGTACAACACATTCTTATTAATTCTAGTTAATAAAATGTGTTGAGGTGGTTCAGCTGTACAGCGCTCGACTTGGACCTGCGTGAACATAGGTTCGAATCCTACCACAGACACTGAATGCGGGCCTACATTCAGTTTCGCTAAAATTGGCCGTTGTTGAGAATGGCTTTCCGTAAAACATTCATAATAATAAAAATGTAAAAATTAGTTCTAATAAAATGCATGTTTTTAAATAAGACGCTTAAAATAAGTACACATTAATAAAAGCAAAATAAGTTGAAACTAATGACGATTATCAGCTGGTAAACAAAATTACAGTTTTATAATTACAAAAATGAAAATTTGATAATTGTTTAATGGTGTATTAATGTTTATATGATTATTTTAAAATATTTAATTAAAATAGTTAAAAAAGAAAAAAAATGTTTATTTGAATTCATTAACTGCGTTTATAAAGGTTTTACTGAACTTATATAATGAAATAACTAAATGTTAAATTTTTTATCATGTACAGAAATTGTTTAAAACATTGTGGAGGATAAAGTTGATTTACAAATGTGTGTTGCGTAATGTACAAAATAATAAACTGTGTATTTTAGAATGCTATTAAGATATATATTTTGAAAGCTTAAAGGAACTTATTTCTTTTTATGCAAGCAATTTGCTCTATTTTTGCTTTAAAAAAGTTCCTAAATTTTCTCTTGCGCTCTGAATTAAAATATAATAATAATAATAATAATAATAATAATAATAATAATAATAATAATAATAATAATAATAATAATAACAATAATAAAAAATGTGGGTTTTTATTTAATTTTTTTATTTATAAAACTAAGATAATGTTTAAAGAATGTTTAGATATAAGATAAATAAATTTAATATAATTAAGTAATGTTACAAATGTTAATTAATGACACTGCAATAATTTTACCACAGAACCGTTAAACTTATATATATATATATACTGTTTTTTATTTTTATTACTAAATGTCTTTCAAAAACAATTTTCTAGTAGTGGACATTTAAGCAAAGCCAAACGCAAGGCCGCATTTAGTGCCAGTGGTGAAAATCGAACTCATGACTCTTACGTGCAAATCGAGCAGTGTACTGCTAGACCCCTCCGGTATATATATATCAAAGCAGTAGATGTTTAATTTTAAAACAATGAATAAAAATAATAATTTTACTTTTACTTGGGTATAAATAAAAACCAAAAAATTGTGGTTTGTTTATTATCGGTAATAAGATAACTTGAAAATAATTTTTATAATATAACCATTTAAATTATAAATTAGTAAAACAAAAATGTGTTAATTTAAATGGGTAACAGAAACATCAAACATAAAAACAATAATAAACTCATTACAACATTTTAACTAAATCAAAAACAATAATAGAATAAGTAATTTTATGAAAACAAATTCTTTTTAACAACACAACTAATTATTTATTTAAAAAACTTTATACAACCAAGGTAAGAGACTGTATTATTTAGTTATTTATTAAATGCAACTAAATGAACGCATCAAATTAGTTACACTAAACATAACGATAATTCACAAAGTGCAGAAAACAAAATAAATGGCTGTTTTTAAAAGTTATAAAAAAGTACATTTATAAACAACAAAAAAAGCATTAAAGATACAAATGCAAAAATGTAGAAACAAGTTTAAAATTTTTTTTTATTTATTAAAGTAATAATAACTCCGTTTAGTTTGTATCAGAAATGATTTACTCTAACCAGTCGCATGTCTGAGTAAAGGAGGAGGGTTTGAGGACAAAATTACTAACCTGGCCTTTGTAAAAAAATATAATCTTACGGGAATAATAAAAGGATGCCATTCCGGCAAACAACGGTAAAGAAGTGATCGCACGTACTCGGATGACAGGGTTGAGTAAAAACCGAAAGGAAGCTCAATCTTCAATTTGCAGAATCTTTAGTGCCAAAAGTTCAACCAGTGATGGAACATAGAATGTGCGCACACGTTTTCGTGGTAAACAAATTGTTCAAAAACAAATGCATTGTGTACTAAATCAAACAATTAAACGCTTGACAGAATGTTTAAATACGTGGAAAAAATTTGTTGTTGCATGTTCTTTTTGAATTATGCTATTTTTGTGTTTTTTTTTGCTGTATTTGTTATCTTGTTGCCCCATGCTTATTTTTAAAGTAAAAGGGTTTTGTAATAGATAATAAATAATAAAGTAATAACAAATAAATACCTATACCATGATAATAGCACACTCACTAAATTAGATGCATAGAGTACATTTAAAGCATGCGAACAAAATATAGACATGAAGGCGTTTGAAAAATTTAGAAAATGCGGTAAAAAAGTTTTTTATTAGACAAGAAAGAGTAACCTACTTAAAATAGATACATTTTCTGTTAGTTTACAATAAAAAAGTAAAAAAATGTAGATTAAAAAATACATTATTTTTCTACATTTATTTATTTTGTACATTATTTATCTACAAATTGATGTCGGTCTTTATTTGTACCAATTTTATAAAAACGGTAATAAGAAATGATGTTCTAATTATGGAATTGTTAGTATCATTATTTATGCTAGTAAAATATTATTGAACGTTGTAAACAACAAAATAAATAGAACAATATTCAAAAAACGTTTAGATAAACGAACAAGATTTGTAAAAGGCAATGAGGAATAAAGAAATATATATTTAATCTGCCAGAAGATAGTGAATAAATTCAAAAGTCACAATTAATTGGAAAAGGAGTTTTTAGAAAATATTTACGTAAATTGGGAATGTGCTGTTTTTATTAGCTAAAAAATTGAATAATTATTGATAGAACGGGGCTTATGAAAAAACAGCTAGAATTATAGTAATCGAAATAAAAAATAATTAAATAGATGTTAGCATTAATAATAAAAAAATTATATCGACACGAGTTTAAGTAAGTTTAAAATTAAAGATTGTTGGAATATTTTAAAGTTTAGTTTATTATTATTATTATTATATTAAATTTTAAATTTAATTGCTTCTCAATATGTAAAAAGTTAAAACCAATTTGTAAAATATTAATTAAATTATAAAATAAGTTGTGTGAACAGAATTAGAATAAACTAAAGATTGTATTTCCCAAATATTATATCTATCAATAATTATTTTTAAATTAACGTTTAATTTTATAGAAGCTAAAATAACACTGATTAAATATTAAATAATTTTTTATTGCAGTTCAAAGATACGGTTGTACATGCAAATACAAAAGTAACTATTACATCAAACGTTATTATATAATTTAAACTTTTCAAATAGATACACAACTTTAAATAAAAACTCAATATTATTATACACTATTACAGATAAAATACAATTAAAATTTTATTAATATATTAGTAATAATAAACAATTTTTTATTTTCAATATAAAATTGTTTACAACGAAAAATTGAGTAAAATTATTGACATAAAATATAAAATCAAACATTAAAGAAAATACAAATTATATGGAATTATTCAGTTACTGAATAATTTTTGAATTATATAGTTTAAAATACATAATAAAAATTGCAATCTTCTTTTTATGTAACCATTTGATTTTATTAATTGTTTGTGTTTTTAGTAAGGTAAAAGAAAAAATGTAGAAAAGATCCTTAATGAAACTCAAGCTCAAAAAAAATTAGAAAAGAATCAGAAAAGCCAGTGTTAATTCTTAATCAAATTAAAGCAATCGACTAATAAACCTTACACTAAAATTATTTAATTGTCATAATTCTTCAAATTCATTTTATACAGAACGGATAAAAAAACAACGAATTTTTGTAAAACAGTGAAAAGCTTAAAAAATGATCAAGAGGTATGGTAGTTAACATAGACTGATATAATCTTATTTTTAACAAAGGATAGGTTTAAATATATAATTCCTTAATTTTAATATGTTTCAAAATGTTTTGTCTATTTATATTTTCGAAAAACTTGAATAAAATTAATGTAAATACGATTAACTCTTAGCTTTTGGATAATAAAACTGTCTGCATTTTGGCCAGTGTTGTTTAAATTTTAAAATGCATCTAAACAAATATAGTTAAAAAAACATTTTAGATTAAGTAAAACTTTGTTTTTCAAAACCTTTGTAATTTTCACTTAAGTGTATTTCATTTTAACTTAAAAACTTAAAATAAAAGTATAAAGGATTGCATGGCTTTACGTGAAGCTAACTCTTTATCAGAAGACAATCTGCATTTCCTGGAATCAACTGCTAAATTAGTAGATTGATCAACAAATCATAGCCTAAAAATAATCCTACAAAATGTAATGCAATTAATTGTAACTTATACAAAACTTCAACACAATTAATTCAACTCTATTCAAATTTTTGCATTAAAAATGTAGAAATTGACACTTTTGATAGTTTTTAATATATTGGTGTTTTACTGAATAACAAGCCTACCTTGTATGATCATATTGAACATTTGTTTACAAAGCTTTACAAAGTTTGTATTTCTACATTAGATGGTTAAGATACCTTCACGTTTGTTTACATATTACTAATTCATATTTTAAAACTATGTTCTATCCAAATAGTTGTACCTATTTTTGTGTGCTGAAAACAAAATATTATATGTTGTTACTAAGGAGAATATACAAATGTATTTCACAGTGTACGTTTTTAAATGTTTTTATCCGAAATTATAAAGTAGTTTGAATGCTTTAAATATAGATACATACAAAAAATAGAACAGTTTTTTTCTACTTCTTTCTAGCTAATAATTAATTTTTGGAAATTATGTATTACAATTTGAAAATTATTTTATAATTCAAGTTAATAATTTTAGTATTAAGATATAATCATTTTCTATATTTAAAACAAAAGGTTTTATTATATTGTCATTTTTAAATCAAAAATGTAAAAACGTTTCAACAATTTATGCTTAATTCCTATTTACAAACGACCTTGCGGTACATCGTTTAATTTGGATCCGGTGAATCCCACTACCGGCACTAAATTTATTTTATTTTATATTTATTATTTTGAATGTTTTACAAGAAACATTTTTTAGCAATAGACATTTTAGCGAAGCCGAACGTGAGCCTGCATTTTAGTGTCGGTGATGGGATTCGAACCTATGCCCCCCGAGGTCCACCCTGGCCGACGTTCGGCCTAACTAAAATATCTGCTGCTGAAAAATATTATCCGCAAACATTCAAATTAGTAAAACTTTTAGAAAATTCTATTTACAGTCACATTATATTTTGTAACTTAAAAATGTAAACCTTTAAATTTTGTAAACGATAAACAATATCAAGGGAATTGGTCAGCAAATAAATTTTATATTAGAAAATTATTTATTTAAAAAAATGCTTCTATAATAATAATAATAATAATAATAATAATAATCTAATCTAAGTATAATTAATTTATTTTTTCTAAAATTAAAAATGAATGTAATACAAGATCAAGGTTTAAAATGCAAAAATTTGTTGTCTAAAGTATTTTTTTTTATTACAAATATTTCTCAATTTTCTATTTAATTACTGTTATGATTGTTTAAAAATAATAAAATATTTTTTAGTTTATTTTCTAGATAATTGTTTAAACTGCATTAGTTGAAAAAATTATAAAAAATAAACAATTGATATAAATGCATATTAAATCATTTATTTATAATTAATTTTGTGTATAACCGAAACAAACAATGTATACAATTTTTTATAAAGTTTTACAATAAATTGTACATTCGCGTTTCATCCAAGTCGTGACAATGGATCGTTTTTCTGATTTAACAACTTTCTTATAACCGCCATATCGCCCATAATAGACAAATCACTAAAATCGAAACGTTTGGAAGTTCTATGCTGCTTTGGATCATAATATTGTTCAAAATCTGAATACATTTGAGGCACCAATAAACGTCCAATTTCGCTTTTAGAAAGATAATACGATTTTGCGCTTGCCAAATATAATACACAAATTATTAAACACAATTTAAATGCACGAATTGATGAATTGACGAAAGTTGGTTGCATTAAACCTAACATTTTTTTGTCAAACAATCTATTGTAATACAAAATAAAATTGTTTTTAAAAATGCACTTAATTTAACTCAAAAATTGAAGCAATAAAATTTACAATTTTTCAGGATTTTATAGAATTTTTTCTTCTTCACTTGTTAACCTTATTGGTTTATAAATACATTTTCTATTGGCTATTAAAGAATAAAAGCAATCATTGTAGACAATTTGTTTGTTTGCGTTTCTCATGTGTAATAAAGATGCAAGCATCAAACTCAGAGAAGATTTGAAGTAAACCAATTTAGAAATGATTCAATCTAGCCAATCTCAAGCCTGAATAAAGAAGGAGGGTTTGAACGCAAGTTTAGCAACCTGGCCTGTGTAAAAAATTTATACTACTACAGAAACAATCAAGAGGACGCCATTCCGGCAAACAACGGCAAAAATGTAATCACACGTACCCGAATGACAGGTTTACACAAATAAGAAAGTTGAATAAAAGCCGAAAAAAAGGTCAATCTTTGATTTGCAGAATCTTCAGTGCCAACGAGACTTTGCTATTTTTGTTATTCTTGTTATTTTGCTGTAATTGTTGTTTTATTGGTCTATGCTTATTTTTAAAGCAAAAGGCTATTGTATAATATAATAATATAATAGTATATACTCAGCTCCAAGTCTGGATAAAGCAGCAGAGTTTGAGTGCAAGGTTAGCAACCTGGTTTCTGTAAAAATTTATATTGCTGCCATTGCGGCAAACAATAGTTAAAAAAATGATAGCACAATCCAAATTACAAATTGGAGTAAATACAGAAAGAAAGCTTAATCTTTAATTAGACGAAGAAAAATATCTGGTAAATTTCTTCCTTTATCGACCGAACAACCAGCAAAAACGGAGTATTGATGATTGCAAAATAAAGGTTGGTAAAATAAATTAAATTTGGCCAAGAACCTTTTGGAAAGATTTAATTGTGCCCGTATGGTCTAGATTTACAGAACTCAACATGGACTTGGGTTCGATTCCCACAACCGGCACTAAATGCGGTTCCACGTTTGGCTTCGCTAAGTTTCCCACTATTAAACGATTTTTACCGTAAAACATTCAAAGTGGTAAAATTAAAATTAAAATAATAAAAGTTGGTAAACTACAGAAAACTGGGCTAAGCACTATACGGAAAAAATTAATTAAAATAAATGTTTTATGAAACTAAACAAATATTTTGTCAAAATGTTTGAACACGTGAAATCATTTTGTTGCCCCCTATTTATTTTAGTTTACAAGATTTTATTGTTGTTTTTACCATGACTGCTATTTTGTGGCCCTATGTTTATTTTAAGGCATAGAGGTTTTGTAATAAAAATAATTATTAATAATATTTTATGCATTACTCATAAAACATTTGTTTGGTTAGTTGTTGAACAAAGTAAATTTATTGTTTAATTAATCTGACAATCTAAACTTTCCCTACCGCAAAACATATTTGTAATAATATTTTTATAACGTAGTTCGTTACATTTAGTTTTATTGCTTATTTTTTATGAAATTTTTTTCTACAATTGACATTTGGTAAAACCAAATAAGTTTCCTGTATTTTGAGCTAGCGACAAAACTCATAACCACACATGCTAATAATAAGCAATATTAAACGTTACGTTTAAATGCAATGTTATAGATTGTTGGTTGAAATATATATTAAGTTGCATTACAAAGTATTTTAATAATTAATAAACATATAATTGATATTTTCACTTAAAACGATAATTAATTGTTATTTCATTCCATTATTTTAAATAAATATTATTAATATTAATAGTATTTGTTTATGTATGCATTTTATATTAATGTTACATTAAACGTTAACTTCAAAGACAGGATCTAAAAGGTTGTATTCAATAGTGTCCCTAAATATGACTAGTATAAGGACTAGTTGTTGATTACATGTAATAAAAGAATATTAGTTGTATCTTGAAAAAAATCAAAGCTATCATTTAAAAATGCTTTATTTTGAATTCAAATTGTAATTTAAAATAATAGAAACAAATTATTAATTAAAAAATAAAATTTAATCTAAGTTTACTATATTATTTTAATTAATAAAACAAACAGGAAATTGTAGGAATTATTAAATCTTAACTCTATATATAATAACATAAAACGCAAACGTAATAAATGTTTGTTGTTCAATAATGTATACTTAAAAATATTGTATTTAATAGGTTACACACTGCAAGGTATAACCCAAAAGGTTTTCGATAATAAAAACATATTTTTATTATTACCTAATACTCTTATGTTTATATTATTATCAAATAATATATTAATTTTTTTACTACTATAAGCGTTTTACGGAAAACATCTTTTAGCAGTAGAAAATTTAGCAAAATCGAACATGGGTCCGCATTTAGTGCCGGTGCTGTGATTTGAATCTATGCCCACTCAGGTCTAAGTTAAGCTCTGTACCTCTAGACCACCCCGGCACATTGCCTTAATTATTTAATAATTATTTTTAAGTTATCGTGCACAACCACATTGGTTTTTAAATATTTTCTTTTAATTATATTAATTACAATTTGTTTACATTATATAATGTTTTTTTTAATTAATATTTCCAATTTTTGTATAAAAATAATGTAATTTAATGTAAAAAAATATTATGTAAAAAACATTTTTGCATGATTTCTAAAACAACAAATAGCAAGCACAATTTTTTAGTATTGTCAATGTGTAAAGAAACAATATGTTTAGAAAATAAACATTTGGTACGGAGTAATAGGAGCGTAATGTTAGTTGCAAGTCGAAAATGAAAAACTAATTCACCAAGGTGTATTTTTTGCTATTGGATCACTTTTCTTCATTTACAGTAGATAATTTTGTATTTTAAAAATAATAAAAAACTTTCATTAGAAACTTTATTTTGTGTCGAAAATTGTTTTTATTTAGTTTGGAGCAATAAGAAAACGCTGGTTTTAGGCAATACCAAAACTATATATATATATATATATATATATATATATACATTTTAAATGATGATGAAAAAAACTTATTCTCGTTTATTATATGACATCATTACAATTAGATAAAGAAAATTACTTGGTAAAATTCTACGTTTACCGCCCGAAAGACCAGCAAGAACGGTTTTGGAATAGACAATTGTTAATAGTAAAAAAGAAGGTTGGTAGACCACAGAAAACTTGACTAAGAACTATTCTGGAAAATTTAATTGAACTGAATGTTTCACGAGATTAAGCACAACGTTTGGCACAATGTTCAAATACATGGAAACATTTAGTTGTTTAATGTTCCCTTTGAATTACGAGACTTTGTTGTTGTTGTTGTTGTTGTTGTTTTGCTGTAATTGTTGTCTTATTGTCCATGCTCATTTTTTTAATGCAAAAGTGTTTTGTAATAATAATTATATATATATATATATATATGGGGAAGGTAACAATTGACAAGTTACACAAACACAAACATTACGATTAGGCTAAAAGTTTTATGTAGTTACGAACGGGTTGTGTGCAGGAGATTGTACGAAATGAATTCATTTCACTGTTTATGTTTTTTTTAAATATTTTTATTTAATACATTGAATATGTTAAATAAGTCATCACATAAATACGATTTACTTGCGCTTAGAAAAAGTGATAAATGAATCAATCTAGCTACTTCCAAGGCCGTGGTTTGAGATTAAGATTTGCAACTTGGCAAATAATTTGTTACCAATTATTCTCTTTAAAAAACTAATTTTATGATAAACTAATGTTTAAAAAACTTTAAAAAATTATTACTTAATTTGACACTGCAAGTGCTTTATATGTTATTTTAGCGACACCGTTTGTAATTATGTGACATTAAGGTCAGCGTTGTTACTTGGTATCTAATTAATGCAACAAACATTTTGAATTTTATATAGAAGCAGCGTCTATGGAAAATGAACTTGTGGAAATTTACGAAATGGTCGTAGTCAGTATGTAGAAATAGACCAACAAATATTTTTATAATTAATTTATTATTACAAAATTAAATAATAAATTTAAACAAAATTGGTAAATAAATTGTAATTGAAAATGTATAAAAAAGGTTTAATTTACTATTAAATTGTTTTTACTTTGACGTGCTACAAAACTGACAGACTAGTCAAAAGTTTGTTAAAAAGCATGTTTTTTTGTGACTTTACACGTTAATATTTATAACAATATGTGTGTGTTGTTATTCTGAATGCCAATCGATCCTGAAGATTTGAGTAATGCTTATAAAGTCTCAATTTTTCATGCATGTGGTTCATCCTAAACTGGGTGCCTATAAGCATCTAAAGTAATAACGGCAGGAACCGAATGCATAACGGTGTAACTGAGCTTCCGCTACCTCGGATGGATGCAAACATACACGCAGCATACTTAAAAGGTTATAAAAGGTATATGTATACAATATGTAACCGTTGGGCCAAGGTAGGTAACTCTGACAAAATATCAGGCGGCATCGTCATTCTTGGCGAACAGTGGATGTCGTCTATTAACCAAGAAATTTTGTTAGTCTTTTACTTTTGTAACGTTTATTAAACCGTCAAAATGAATAATTCAATATGCCGTACAAATATAGAGATAATGAGAAGGTGACTGTGTCACTAACCCCAATGGATAAATGACTGAATGTGTTGATATTTACATTTTAATGTCATGTGTGGTGTAAATTTTACAAATCCTTTTTATTTAAATTACAAGAACAAAACGTTTGTATATTTTTGCCTACCTATAGCCCGTTTTTAAATATTATTAATATTTGTTGGGTGTTTTGAAACGGTTTTTTAAAACGATATATTAGTTGTTAAAACAACCATTTATGCAATTTAAAAAATGTGCTTTACATTTGGTATGCAGTAGACAAATATTAAGATTGGATCGCCGGAGTGGTTTAGCGGTACAGCGCTCAAATTTGGACCTCGGTGGGCATCCGGGTTCGAATCCCATCACCGACACTAAAATGCGGGCCCACGTTTGGCGTCGTTCAAAATGTCTACTGCTGAAAGATGTTTCTCATAAAACATTCAAAGTAGTAAACATAAAAATAAAAAAATAAAAAATTATTTTAAAAAAGCTAAGAATATTATTTTAATTTTTAAAATTTGTTATTTTTATTTAATTTATTTATGTATTTTGATTAAATAATCCTTTTTTTAACCAATTTTTATAGTTATTTTTAAGGTTTGATTAAATTTCGGTGTTGTACTTTGTTAAGAGAATTCGTATTGTCATTTATTGTAATTAGAAATTATTTCTACATACAAAACGTTTTAATATATTATACTATTAGCAAGTTTAAAATACGCAATAAGTGATAAATTTCCTAAAATATAATAATGCCTTAATCCTCTATTCGGATTTATTAACCACATTCATATTACCAATTTTTGTGTAACTCGCATATTTTAAACAGTAAACATAATAATAAGATTAAGTTTTTAATTATTCATACATGAATGTGTGTGTTTAAAGTAACATTTTACGTAATATGCAATATACGTATAGATTAATTAAATAAAAGTAACTTGTAAATGTTATTCTTCGGTTAAGTCATCATTAAAATACAAAAATATTTGGGGAGTAAATTGGTCTTCAATTTCATCAATTTCCTCTTCAACTTTATTTTCGTCCAACGTTTTATTCATGTCCATTTCTTTATTATTATATTTCCATGTATACGATGCTGCATGAGCATTGTATTTTAAGTAACGTGTCAAAATATCTGTAAGCGGTTCTTCGACACACACCTTAAAAAATTAAAATGTACATTGCTAGAAATTACATTAAATTTACAAATCAGATTTATTATAATTTTGTAATGAACAAATAATAATGCATTTTTTTATTTTTAAATAAGTTGTTTACATAACTAACATTAATTTTTTATTAACAGCACATATGCCTGTAAAATATATAATGTTATGTGTGTTTTTGTTAATGGGATGCTAATGATCCTGAGGATTTAAGTAATGCTTATAAAGTCTTAATTTCTAATGATGGTGATATTCCTGACTGTTAGTCCTCCACGTGATGCATCCTGGACTAGGTGCCTATACGCATGTAGACTAATAACAGCAGGGTCCGAGTGCACAGCGGTATAACTGGGCTTCCGCTACGGTGGGTGGGTGCATAGATACACCCAGGGTACTTAAAAGGTATCTTAAGGTATACGTATACCATATGTAGCCCTTGGGCTAAGAAAGATAACCCTTACAAAAAATCAGGCGGCCTCGTCAATCTTTGCGAACAGTGGCGACGTTACAAGAATGCCGGCTACCAGCCAAGAAACTTTGTTATTCCTCCACGTTTGTCTACGTTTATTAAACCATTGAAATTGATCGTTCTACATGTCGTATAAATATGGGAAATAATGAAGAAGTGACCACGTCACCAACCAAAATGAATAAATGTTTTTGTTAATTATTTATTTGGATATTATATTAAAGTGCATTAAGTGATACACATGTTAGTTAGTGACAAAGCGACTTCTTTATTAATTCCAAAATTTTATAGCATATTGAATTCCTGTACAAAGAGGTTGTCAGATGCAAATTAAATATGAAGCAACAAATAAAGTTTCGTGACTAAAAGACCGCTTTTTTGTAATGACGCCGGTGTTTACAGGAATTGATGACCCAATTTTCTTCTAAGTTGACTTTGATTGTCAGATTCACAGGCCTAACCGGCTACATATAATAAACGGATACCTTGAGATACATTCAAGCATTTTGGATGTATGTTAGCACCTATTCACTTAGCAGAAAACCAGTAAAAATTCAGTTATACCGCTGTGCACTTGGACCTTGCTGTTATTGGTCTAGATGCTTATTTGCACGTAGTCCAGGATTCACCACGTAGAGACAGAACAGTCAAAAATATCACTATTATTAAAATTTAAAACTTTGTAAGCATTACTTAAATTGTCAAAATTATTAGCGTAATTTAAAAATAAATTAATTAGCATTAATTAAAACAAAAATGATAATATTTTTTATATAAAGTATACATTATACAATAACTAACAAACCTCTACATAGTGTTCGACAAGTGCTAATGTGTTGACTAGTTTTATCATTCTTGATTTGTTTGTTAAAAAGCCAATTTTGTATTGGTCATCTTTCCACCAAGCTATTCCAAAATCTGTTGCCCAATCTGTTGTAGGATAGGGTTTTGGGATGTGTACAAACCGTCCAAACGGCGTGTATGGAACTGTGCAATTAGTGACTGGATCCACATGATGTCTAACATCACCGTTTTTAGCATTGAACCAGTGAGAAATGTCAGTTCCAGCTGCAGTTAAAATTGGGCGCAAAAGTACACTTCCTAAAAATACAGCAATAATATTTACAACACATACCATTTAAACAAAAATACAAAATTAGCAAAGCAATTTTAAAATTAACTCCGCCTAGTTTGGATTAAAAATGATTCAATCTAGCCAATCCCAAGTCTAGATAAAGGAGGAGGGTTTGAGCGCAAGGTTAGCAACCTGACCTCTGTAAAACATTTATACTGCTATGGAAACAATCAAGAGGATGCCATTCCGGTAAACAACGGCAAAGAAATGATCGCATGTATCTGAATGATAGAGTTACCTGCAAATGATAGGGCTAAGTGAAAGCCGAAAGGAAGCTCAATTTTCAATTTTCAGAATCTTCAATGCCAACGAGACTTTATTATTTTTGTTGCAGTTGTTTTGCTGTAATTGTTGTCTTATTGGCCTATGCTTATTTTTAAAGCAAAAGGGTTTTGTATAATATATGTTATAATATTTTAAAGTTTATTTTGATGTTTTTTTAAAACTACATTTTTAAATGTATTTATTTTTTAATTCAAACATTTACGAATTTAATATAATTTAAAGTTTCTATTTTTAGTTAAAATGTTTATTTATTATTTAAAAATGACAACCGGAAAAAATTAATATATGCGTACTTTTATAATATTTTTAAAATTTAATGAACTTTTTAAGTAATATATTCTTTAATAAATTATAAATATACTTAATTTAAAGATTTTATCTTATAAATTGCACTATAAATATTTAATTTTTTATTATAAAAATGTTATTTTTTTATTATTCAAAATGTACTTTTTTAAAAAGTTAACAGTCAGTTTTAAAATTTTTTAAATAAATTCATTTTGGTTAGTGACGTGATCATCTCTTTATTATTTTCCATATTTATACAGCATATAAAACAATCAACTTTGATGGTTTGATTAAAAAATAACAAAGTTTTCTGGTTGTTAGACGTCTCCCGTGTTTGCAAAAATTAGCAAGAGCGCCTAATTTTTTATCAGGGTTATTTCTCTTATCCCAAGAGCTACATATGGTATACCTCTTAAGTACCCTGGGTGTATGCTTGCACGCATCCGCCGAAACGGTAGCCCATTTATACCACTTTGCACTCGGTCCCTGCTATAATTAGTTTAAATGCATTTAGCATTTAGCCCAGAATGCATTACGTAGAAAGCAAACAGTTAGGAATATTACCATTATTGAAAATTGAGATTTTATAAGCATTGTTCAAATCTTCAAAATTATTAGCATCCAACAGTTAAAAAATAAAATTTTTATAATAATACCTTTTGTTAAATAAATATTTAAAAAATGTTTTCTTTATGTACGGTGTTATAAATATTATAAAATATTATTATGCCACATTAAAAAAATTAAAATAATAAAATTGTATTCTTTAAATTTAAATTTTAAAAAATTAGAAATTTAAAAAAATATTTAATTGTTTTTGTATTAAATAATTTAATTTTTATTATTTAAAATTATACTGTTTTAATACTTAGACGATTTAAAGCATTACAAGGATTATATAAACTAAAAAATAGTTATGCTAGAAAAATACTATAAAAAAATAAGTTATTAATTTGATTATATTTTTATATTTACTGTTTTAGTTATAAAATAGGTTAATGTAAGTAATGTATATTATCTAGTGTGTTATAAACAAATTTATCTGTAATGTTTAAAATATTTTTAATGTTTGTTTTAGAACACGATTTGGTAAACATACAAACTCTTATAACAAGTTTTAAGTTGTTTAATGTTTTTTGCATAAGTTTAATTTTTATAAAAAAAACCTTTAAAATAACCGTCAATATTAACGGAAAGCTAAAAAAGTATACAAATAATTAAACAGTACACAATAAATTTTATAATGCTGCAAAAAAGGTTGTACACTTTTAAAAATTAAAATTCAAAAAATTATTTTATTAGAAATTAATGAAAAAATTTTTAATTGTAAAAATATAATAACTAATTATAAAAATAATATTCATTTTTAAAAACTTCAATATTACGTATGGTAAAATTAGTTAAATAAAGCGTGTATATATTTATGCTGTTAATAAACAAGTTTATTTACGTTTTGTTAATAGTAAATTATTAATTTTAGCCTTAAAACATAATTTTTTGTATTAAAATCTTTAATTGTAACAATGATTTTACGCCTGTATGCTAAGTAGATTAACGTCACATTGAGTTATTTATTATACTAAAATTCTAATTTACCAATTTATTACAACTCTTGCAACAATTACCAAAAAAAAGTGATTATTTAACTAAAGCCGCTTTAGCAACTACATAGCATACAAGAGTAACGTTACTTTAATTATAAAATATACAATACTATATAATAATTAAAAAAAACTATAATTATATATACATATATATTGTAAATAAAAAAATTGTATAAAATATCAACTGGTACAAAATCTAAAATGGAGTAAAATGATTAATATAATTTATAACGTCAACTATTAATAAAAATACAGATTACATGCAATTTTTTCAGTTACCAAATGATTTAAGACATTAGAAAGTTCAAAAAATTTAATAATTTATGTGATCGCCTTTCTTTTAAACAACCTGATCCAGGCGTTTTGGAATGCTGTCGATAAGAGTGTTAATATATTCTTGTTTCATCTCATATTAAACAACAAACCGAATGTGTTTTTATAAATCCTCAATTTCAGTATACGTATTAATCTTGCGCTTTAGTATACTGAAAAAACATTTAATAACATTAATGTCCGGGCTGATAAGTGGCAATTGAGTAAAAGATAGTTTTTTCGACTTTATCCCCTCTACTGTCTAAATGTAAATATAAAGCAAATAAAGTAAACTTAGATAAATATGACAATACCCTTTTGGACGGATGACATAAAGCATTATCCTAAAAACAGTAGTAATCCCGGTGTAAATGTGTTGCATTTCATAATTTAAAAAATCTTTTATAACTGAAACAATTATTTTATTATTTTGGATACCAGCTATATTGCTCCATTTGATAGGTTGATTATACTTAATACCAAATCAGCACATTACAACCGGAAGTGAATGTTTTTGTAGTTTGTTCTAAATCATTGTTTTATCGGCGAAGTATATGGAACGCCAATAACACAAGTGTCGTTTACTCCACTGTTTACAAAATTTTAATCTATCATCCTTTTTGTAGTAATAAATGGTTTAACCTTTGGTAATTGAAGCGTCAAACTAGATTCAATTGCTTTATTTCTTATTGTGGAATAAGTACAATTGTTTAAACTATTTATTTTGGTTTTTAAAATAGTTTTAATATATATATTTTCAATTCTATAACAATTTTTTGATCATTCATATTGCTTGTTACACGTTTTCTTCCAACATTATTATAATTTCGTAGTTTTTGACCAATAATAATCCGATAAATTGTTTAAAAGGTTAACTCTGTATAAATACAGATTCCATACAATTTTTTAAGTTACAACATAATTTAAAGACATTACAAGATTTTAAAAAATCAATAGTCTATGTGATCGCTATTCTTTTGAACAATCTGATTTAGGTGTTTTGGAATACTGTCGATAAGAGTGTTGATTTATTCTTGTTTCATCTCATATTGAACAACAAACCGAATGTGTTCACATAAATCCTCAATTTCAGTATGCTTATTAATGTTGTGCTTTAGCACACTAAACAATTTCTAATAACATTAATTTCTGAGTTGTTAGGTGGTAATTAAGTAAAAGAAAGGTTTTTGATTTTAGACAATGTACTGTTTAAATGTAAATATAAAACAAATAAAATAAAGCTAGATAAATATAACGTTACATTTTTGAACGTATAACATAGAGCATTGTTTTGAAAAACAGTAGTAAACCCGGTGTATGTGTGCTGCGTTTTATATCAAAAAACTGAAACAAGTGTTTCACTATTTAAGGTACTAGATATAATTCTCTATTTGATAGGTTGATTATATTTAATACCAAATCAACACATAACTTGTCAACGGTGGGTTTTCTTTCTAACAACCGGGAATAAATGCTTTTGAAAACTTGACCCACACAACACTTTGTTTTTGTAGCCAAATGGTTTGTCCCAACTCATTGTTTTATCGGCGAAGTATACTGATTGCCAATAACACAAGTGTCTTTTACTCCACTGTTTGCAAAATATTAATCCTTTTGTTTATTTTTGTAATAAATGGCTTAACCTTTGGTAATTGAAGCGTTAAACCAGATTCAATTGCTCTGTAAAATAAGTAAATTGTTTAAACTAATTCTTTTAGTTTCTGAAATAGGTTTATTATAATGTTTTAATTCTATATCAATTTTTTGATCATCCTTATTGCTTATTACACGTTTTCTTCCAACATTATCATAATTTCGTAGTTTTTGACTATTAATAATTCGATAAATTGTTCAAAAGGTTAACTCTGTATAAATTTGCTAACCTTTTGGGTGAATATCATTTATTTTTTAATCCTTTAATGACACGATATTTATTTTTGGTAAGATGAAAACACTTTTATCACTACTGTCCATTTCACAAACAATGCAACCAGAAAGCCAAATTAGATGATCAGCGGAATCTCAAGGTTAAACGTAAAAAATAAATTATTCGATTTATTTTAAAATTAATATTAAAATATTTTTTTAATTATTTTTAATTATTTTTATTTATATAGATTTAAATAATTAAATGTTTATTTTGATAATTACTATGACATCACAATTAGAGCAGATTTAAATGTGCGTTTAACATTAAATTTAAGGATTAGTTATTGTTTATTTTTAATAAAATTAAGCACACAAAATAATAATAGGCTAATTATTATAAAAATTATGTAATTTCAACTTATTTTCCACGTTTGTGTAAAAGTAGCTTTTAAAATATGCTGTTTTGGCCGACTCAGCCTTTTTAAATAAATATTTCTAACTATATATAAATAAAATATTAAGTACTTGACATTATTTTTAATTATCAATATTTATTTTTACAAAAAAACAATTGGGCATAATAAATTAATTTAAATTAATTATTTTTAGAATTGTTTGGGTTAATTTTTAAAATGGCTGTAGTCCTAGATACCACAATAAAAACACACCTAATTTTGACCAGAATCAAATATTCAAAAAAATACAGACAATTTATATAGTAATAAAATAACTTAGTTTTCCCATTTTTATTTATCTTCATTTTAACTACACTTCGATTGATTAGTCATTTTTTAGATACACAAAAGTTAGTCAGTTTTAATTTAAATATTTATTAAAATAATTCTGAGGAATTAATTAATGTTTGAAATACATTAACTTTAATAAAAATAATATTTCTAACTGTTAGCTGTATGTTGAGTATTATAAACTAAGTGTACACAAATACCTAGACTAACACTGTAAGATACTATAGCACAACGATAGAGTTAGACTCCGTTTTAATGCATGGGTGCAAGCATACATCTATAGTATGTAAAATGTATTTTAAGACATATTGATAATAACAGTAACTTACAATTAGGCATTTTTGTTAATTTTTATATAGAACACGTGTTTATAAAAATAATATCTATTAGTTAATAAAGTTTATTACAATTTTTTGTTTGTTATACTTATTTATCTATCATAAATTTTTGTTTTTATATATTGTACAAATATTAAAGTAAAAAAGAAGTAATTACATAAACTAGATACAATAAAAAATTTGTTAAGTAATATTAAATATATTTTAAATTTGCAACAAACATTATATTTATTTTATGTATATACTCAAAACATAAATTATAAAATTAAACATAATAAACAAAATTTTTATTGGTACTAGTTTTTAATTATTATATAAAAAATAAAATTTTGGTAAAGCAATATAAACTATGTTTAAATTTGTTTTAATACAACAAAAATCAATGTGCAATATAAATATAATAATAATAATAATAATAATTTATTGTTATAAAAGATTTTAAATAAAAAATTAACATGTTTGTTTTGCAAATATTAAACATGTTAAATTAACTGTTACATAATTTATTTAATATTAAGCAGTTTTTATTTTATTTTAAACTGTAAAATCACAATAATAAAAACAACAAATAAACAAATAATTTTATTTAAAACATACATTTTAAAATAATATTAAATTAATACAATTTAGAATATTTTTAACTACATTTTTAATAGTTTAAAATAATTTTAATTCGAAATAAATAATATATTAAATTATAACAGCATAGATTATATATTTAAAATGTGCACACAAAACAAATTAAATTTATAAATAAACAATGTAAAAATTGTTTTATTTATATTACTTTTATTAAAATTTAATTATTTAATACAATTTTTGTAAATACAAATTAGTATTACTAAATGTTTACATACACAAACAGGTATATAGCGCTTATTCATATTAATATGCATTTAATTATATGTGAAAATATAAAATACTATTTAAAATTAATTAAATAAATTACAAAATTTTTATTAAAATATGTGTTATATTTTTGTTTTTTTATTTAAATACTTGTGTTTTTTTAATTCAGTTAATACAATATTACTTATACGTAAAATTTAAAATATTTTGATTATATTTAATATTTAAATTTTTATTAACCTTTATATTTTGCACATAATAATGTTAAATCATAAACATTTCCTAATATAGAAACCCAACAATCATCCTCCGTGTTGTGGACTAACACATCATTTGCAGTAAAATATCGGATTTTCATTCCCCACAAAAGTACAGTTATAGTTACTGAAAAGTAAAACAACTTTAAATACTTTTAATTTAAGCATTTAAATTAATATAAATAAATTGCATTTTTAATTTTTATGTAAATTAATTATATTAAAAAATTAAAAATTACTTATAAATTAAAAATGTAATTTATTTATATAAATTTAAATGCTTTAATGAAAAGTATTTAAAGTTGTTTTACTTTTTAGTAACTATAACTGCATTATATTTGTATATATATATATATATATATTACAATTTTCGGGTTAAATATTTTAGAAATCGGTACAATTATAAAGAGATAAAACACAAAAGGATTCAGAATTTGGTTAGGTTTCTGTAAATGTGACTTGTACTTTTCTTGGGATTGTATAGTAATCTTGCTAAATACGATAAACATAAATTTAAATACATATTTGTTCCGTACTTATCTTAGATATGTAATCTTTTAGTGTTTACCGATTTAATTAATTTACCAAAATGAAAAAGAAAAGAATGTATTGTGTTGGAAATTTGATTGATAAATTGCAATATTTTTTTAAATCTCAATAAATAATTTTGTTAAAAATGTAGTCGTGAAGAATATCCAGAGGTAGGCTAATACTTTTTAACATAATAAAAGTCTTCCATTTTAGTTCCAAGAATACTACAGTAGATCAATATAATTCCATTGAATAAAATAAACGTTTAAAATATTAATTAATTATGTTTCAGGTTTCAGGTTTATACACGAGTTAAATAGGAGAGAAAACTCCTTTTAGTATTCGGTTCTGGGTATCAGATATCAATATCAAACGATATAAAAACATAAAAATAATAAAAGCAAATAATTAGATAAAATTATAAAGATAGTGCGAATCATAAGCCGATTTGAAGGACTGTAGGGACGAGGCTGAGACGATGTTGGCAGGTAAGCTGTTCCATGCAGAAATAATCCTGTAAAAAAAGTGATGGGAGCTCTGACGAGAGTGGACCCTGGGTTTGGAGATTTTAAACGAATGTCCTCGACGGGAGTCGTTAGAGAGAGTAAAGAGATTAAGGTGGTGGGTGTGAAGGAGTTTGTAGACTAAAATAAGGTCGCCCCGGAGTTTTCTATCTTCGAGTGGAAAAAGTTTGAGAGCTTTGAGACGATTTGAATATGAGGAATATTTAAGTGACTACGGCTGTGTGAACAGACTTAAATGTTTTAAAACAAACTGATGGAGTAAAAAGGCCCAACTTTTATGTACAAGTAGTCAATATAATACGACCAAAATAAAACCATTATAAGTGCCAATTTCCACGTTTTAAATAAAATGGAATTAATTGTGTTAAATGTTTGTATAAAATAAATAAAGCCATGTCATCTGGATATTTAAAAAATATAGAAGTTACTTTTGATCGGAAAAAGTTATTGTATAATAAAAACAAAAAAAGGAGATATGACCGCATATCATAGAACACTTTTGTATTTTTTCATTATACTGCTTTTCTTATGCCTAATCTCAGTGTATTGTTATTTACAAAATAATTGGTTAACTATTTCAATATTTGGCAATAGACATCAAACTCAGTAAAATTGTTTAGAAGTTTATTTCTGAATAACTATTAAATGCAGTTTTGTATTTAATGAAAAACAGCGTATTTAACCATGTTTGTTTCAGTTATTAGGCAAAATAATTTATCAAACTAACTACACAGTCGAACGTAGAGCTACTGTTCCTGTATTAAAGTTAAAATGGATCGCTGCTTACTTCAAATGTGGTACCTAGTTTATTAAAAATTAGTTTTTAGTCAACTTCAGAAATACTAAATATTATGAAATTAGTCTAAAATGTTTTGTTTTTGTTAGATACTTTTTCTTGGATACTAGAATAAGTTTGGAAACTTTGTACGTTTCAACAATTTTATTGCTGTTTACAAAACTAGTTAATATTTATTTAAACAACAAGGATATTATGAACATACTAAGCCTATCGGGACCTAACAAAATTTTGGAGTTGAGAGGAGCTTCAATAAAAAATAAACAATTATGTATTTTTCTTGTCCCAGCTTCTGCCTCCCGCTTTATTCTCCCCGATTTTAAATTTTCAGATACTTTGAGAACCGAGGATTAAAAGGATAAAGTCCTACGCACCTCGTGTACCGTCCTAATCCTGAAACCAAGTTTTGTAAGTATTGAGCATAGGTTTTCTCAGAATAAATTTTACGATGTGCCCGAACACTGGAGTTATCTCATAAGGCCAAGAAACCAAGAAATTTTAAATTGAGAAGAGTTAATAAAAATGCGACCTAGTCTGAAGCAAACTCTAATATTAAAATATGTGATGTTAATTAAACTCAGGAAGATAAAATGTATTAGCATTAACATTATTAAATTCAGCAGCAAGCCAAACTTAATAGTTGTTACATATAGTTAATAAATAGTTAAAGATATATATATATACGTTAATATTCACTCTCAGAGTGATTATGCAGAATGTGGGATATATGCTTTAATAACATTAATGTTTTCATAAGACAAAAATAAATTTACAAATTACATTCAAGTATGTAATACTATACTTCAAATATATAAAATTAAACACTGGAATTTATTGTAAGTCACCAGACCACCTGAGTTTTTACCCTGCCACTAATGTCAAAGCAATGCGTTGTAAATCCTTTAATTCACATTATTATCAATATATTTACTTTGTCACAATTTTTGACTAAATGAAAAATAACTGTTTAAAACTGGCTTTTTTTCAAAAACAATTTTGATTGATCAATTTTGTTAAACAATAATCATCTACTGATAAAACTAATTGATATGTTATTTGCTTTATAGGTATGTTTATTTAAAGTTTACTTTAACATGTCCAATATATTAAACAAAACAACATGTTGAATGTAATTTGTTCTTTGTAACATATATTTGTTATGCAAAATTATTTTATAATTTTTTTTTAATTTGTTTGCTCCATGCATTAAATGGAAATATACCAAAACTACACAATAATTGTTTTTACTTTATAAACAATAGACAATTGTTTATATAAAAAATGGATACTTATTTTATGAAACAAAATAAAATTATATTAATAATTATTGTAAAATTCAATCAACACTTTCAGCATCTACGGACGTCTCGTTTAATTTTTCATATGATCCTTTGGTTCCTCCATGCTTTTCCAACAATTCTATTTTTTCAATTACAATAGTTCCTCTTTGCAATGATTTTAGCATGTCGTACACTGTAAGTGCTGCAACAGACGCAGCGGTTAACGCCTCCATTTCTACACCAGTGGCTTGACCAACTGCTTTTGCACTTGTTTGAATGCGAATCTTTCCTTCGTCAAAACCTATATCCACACCTACGTGCGTCAATGGAATCTGTGCAACACATAAAAAAACAAATACCTTCATATTTTTTATCAATAAAAACAACAAATTTTATTAATTTGGTTATATTTATTTATTTGTTTAAAAAAATTATTTTAAAATAAAGCAACTTATTTAGCAATTAGTTCTAAATATAATTTACAAATGAATAACACGGTTTGCTTTGACAATATTTGCTATCGAGCAAATATTGCTTATTTCTTAAAAATACTCACGCAAACATTTTTTTTGAACTTTTTAAAATTATATGTGGATTTAGGAGGTTCTAGTCCACCACAAAATTTTAGCGAAAAGAAAAATTCCTATTGGTTAAAAATTCACATCAAGAAAATAGGGTGTAAGGAGTCGAAAATGTGGCTTGTACATAAGGTACAGATTTGTGTGTGCACCGCATTTTACAACACAAATTTTATAGAGTAGTTGTTACGTTGAGTAGGTAAAGATTGTTGTACAAGATTTGAGGGAACATACACGGTTGTTTTTTGACAGAAAGCAAAAACGAAAATTACATACACTAACTGTAAATATTCCCGAGTTGTGTCCTGTTTAAAACTACAGTTTTAGGTGTATTTAAAAAAAGAATGCATTATTTGGTTAATCCCATTTGATGGAAAGTCATTTTACCAATACCGATGTACCCGATATTAATCAAATCTGTTAAAGTTACTTTTGTAAACAAAAACATGTATTTTTAAAACTAAAAAAATATCAGAATTTAGTATTTAGAAAAGCGCAACTCCATTTAACAATCATTCAAATTTTAGAATTGTCAGATTTACTTGAATAACAACTCCATTGGATGTTTAAGTCAACCAGGAGCTCTGTATAGCTATTTCATTCTTATTTGGAATCATCTGTGCAGCTGTACAGTGCTCCTGGTTGACTTAAAAAACTTAGAGGATTTATTATTCATGTGAATTTAACAATTTTAAAATAAAAATAATCTCTTAAAAACCCAAATTGATGACCAATTATCTATAAAGAAAAAATCAATCTTGAAGTAATCCAACCAATAAATTACAGTAAAAGCTAAATGATTACAAACATACTTTTCAAAATACAATAAAAATCATAATCTACAATTAACGGACTGTTAAAATACAATTTTAAAAATAGATACTTAATAAGTATATTTTTTTTAAAAACGTTGATATTTAAAGATTAGCTAATATATATTTTTTTATTATTTGTTTTTTCGTGCTTATATTTACTACTTTAAATGTTTTACAAGAAATGCATCTTTCAGCAGTGGATATTTCGCCTAAGCCAAATGTGGGCACGCATTTACTGCCGATGATTGAGATCAAGCCCGTACCTAGCCAAATTTAAATCGACCTTTATACTGCTGGCCTATATCAATATCTGTTTACTAAGTAAAACACATAACTCCATTGTAGCTTGTTGAAAATCCGGTTAAAAAAGGAAGAGTGTAAGCGCAAGATTATTAACATGGCCTCCATAATAAATATTGTTAAACAAAATAACAAGAGGACACCGCTTCATTAAATTATGGCAAAAAATTGAAAACATGATTCCAATGATGGAATTTGGCAAAATCCGAATAGAATGTTAATTTTTGCTATGCACGACAATCAAAGATGACATTTTTATGTACGATTATGTAGAACAATCTTGTTGTCCCATACTCTTCAGAGCGAAAGAGGTTTTGAAATAATAACTATATATATATATATATATATATATATATATATATATATATATATATATATATATAATCAGGAACTCAATTTACAAAAAACAATTTTTGTCTTTAGAATTCTTTTTTAGAAACGAAGAAAAATACCCGGTCAATTTCTATGTTTGCCGCTTAAATGACCAGCAAAAACGGGTTTGGAATAGATATTTGAAGATGATAAAAGAAAAGTTGGTAAACTACAGAAAACTTGACAAATAACAGTTTGAAAAATCAAATTAATTAAACAAAACTTTTGGTAAAATGTTTAAACACGTGGAATCATTTTGTTACTCCATATTCGTTTTAAATTATGAGAATTTATTGTTATTTTGGCTGTTACTGTTCTCTGGTTGCATATTTTAAAGCAAAAGGGTTTTGTAATAATTATAATAATAACATTGTAATTGGTGACGTAGTCACTTATTCTATATATATATATATATATATACAGTATCCAGAGTGTATGTTTGTAACCAAAAAACTGTCATAATTACACCACTGTACACATTAGGGATTCTGCTGTAAGTTTAGGTACTTATAAGCATATAGTCTAAGATGCCTCACTTAAATGTAGCAGTTAGGAATATTTATATTAATAGAAATTGACACTCTAAAAGCAGTACCAAGTCTTTTTTATAAACTTTAAAATATCTCTACACAGCAATAAATAATAACACGCTGCATGGTACATAATATGTAAATTCACAAATTGTTTCATCAAGTAAAAAATTAACAAAACGTTGATAATCAAATTTGTTATTTCATTTCCATAGTTATTATTTATCTGTGCAAAACATTTTAAACCTGCTACAAAAATCTACTCCCTTAAAAGATATCATTATTATCTATTATTTAAACATACAGCCATACAGCGGTCGGTTCGTACCCGTGTGTACATGGATTCCATCTCCACCACCGACGCCAAATGCAGGCCTACGTTTGGCTTCGCTAAAATAATCGCTGCTAAAATATGTTTCCCGCAAAAACATTGAAAGTAGTATATATATATATATATATATATATATATATATATAGTGAAAACTCCGCCTAGTTTGTATATATGAAAACTCCGCCTAGTTTGCATTAGAAATGATTCAATCTAGCCAGTCCCAAGCCTGAATAAAGGAGGAGAGTTTGAGCGCAAGGTTTGCAATCTAGCCTCTGTAAAAAATTTGTTCTGCTACGGAAACAATAAAAGGACATCATTCCGGTAATCAACAGCAAAGAAGTGATCGCACGTATCTGGATGACAGAGTTACATAGGTGATAAAGTTGAGTGAAAGCCAAAAAAGGCTCAATCTTTGATTTGCAGAATTTTACCAACGAGACTTTGTGGTTGTTGTTTTGCTGTAATTGTTGTCTTATTGCCCCATGCTTATTTTTAAAGCAAAAGGGTTTTGTATAATACTATATATATATATATATATATATATATATATATATATATATATATATATATAATTAGTTACCTGATGACACAGCGGAAGTAAACTGGATGTGTTTTTAGCGGCCTGAATGCCAGCCAAACGTGAAACCATAAAAACATCGCCCTTGGCCGTGACCAATTCGTTAATATTGTTGAGCGATAAATCAGCAATTTTTACAGAATCCGACGAATCAGACTTTTTCCAATCAATAAAATTGGACGAGCACAGTGATTGCTTTAGATCGTTGTCAATTGTGACATAAGCTTGAGCAATCGCCGATCTAACACTGGTAGACGATACAATTGGAATCATTTTTGACGACTTTTTATCCCATTTTCCTCCCAAAAGCTTGTGGGAAATATCTACCATATTGGGTCCATTTGTATATGGCTCTTCAGTTTCACACTGGAAAAATTAATTAAATATTTTGGTTGTAAATTACATTTGTAATTAAAAAAACATCTGAAAATGTAATGTTTTAATTAACCTTAAATCAAATCAATAATTTTTTCTTTAGAATAAATTCTATATACATGTTATCTGTATACCTTAATATTTGTTCCTAAAGTGTTTACTGGTAAACATTTTTCTGAATTCTGTGAAGCCAAACAAGTAAATATTTATCCTTATCTTGTCTATTAGCTGTTTTTGCTATTTAAAATAATTGTTGGTCATTCTATTGTTCTTAAACCCGATATTGAAACACATTTAAAATATGGGATAATCACACTACTTGTACCATTTTTAGCATTACGTAATAGTTGTAACATTTTGAGTGTTTTGCCTTGATTAAATTAAAAATATGTCGGAATTAACGTTTCTAACGCCTAAATAATGTTTGATTGACTTAATACTTTAAATGTATTATTAATATATAAATTCTAACTGTAAGCACTTATAATAAAAATTAATTATCGTATAATGACAAAGTAAAACTTTCAACAATGGACATTTTAGCAAAGCCGAACGTGGGCCAGCATTTAGTGCCGGTGGTGGGATTCAAACCCCGATGCCCACCCAGGTCCAAGTCGAGCGCTGTACCGCTAAATCACCCCGGCACAAAGTAAGGCATTACCGTGACGTCTTCCCACTGACAAAAACTGCACCCACAAAAGTGCAATGGAGAGCCACTATCCGGGTTCAAGGCATTTGTGTTCACTCTAAACCCAGCGCCAGGTAAGTAATATTAATAACAATAATAAATAATAAAATTTTATTATTCTCATTATTATTAAGGCTATTATTGTTATTATTACTCCTATACTTCTAATAAATATATTTACCTTACTTCATTATATATATATATATATATATATATAAAAAAACTCCGCCTAGTTTGCATTAGAAATGATTCAATCTAGCCAGTCCCAAGCCTGATAAAGGAGGAGAGTTTGAGCGCAAGGTTTGCAATCTGGCCTCTGTAAAAAATTTGTTTTGCTACGGAAACAATAAGAGGAGATCATTCCGGCAATCAACGGCAAAGAAGTGATCGCACGTATCTGGATGACAGAGTTACATAGGTGATAAAGTTGAATGAAAGCCAAAAGAAGGCTCAATTTTCGATTTGCAGAATTTTGCCAACGAGACTTTGTGGTTGTTGTTTTGCTGTAATTGTTGTCTTATTGCCCCATGCTTATTTTTAAAGCAAATGGGTTTTGTATAATACTATATATATATATATATATATACTCATATGTTTCAAAATGCGTCAGTTTACTAAATTCAAAAATTTAACTATGCCATAAAGCATTGTGTTACATATGCTACAATGTTGCGTAGTAGACAATATGTCACACTTCCCATTGCACTAATTAATCAATAGTTGCGTTTTAATTATAATTTTGTGCCAACATCCTAAACATGCTGTATTATAAACGGAGGCCAAGCTTTTGTTAGACTTGCATAACTGTCAAATAATAAAAACTCATTACCAGGGATAAAAGGTCATCCGATTGAATGCTGTCAACGTCACTTTTCTTTTTAGACGATGACGACAGCAAGACGCGTTTGAATGATTTGATAATAACCGAATGGTTAAGCAAACTTGAAGTTGATAAATTCTTTTTGTTTTTCTAAATTGAAAACCAATAAACAATAAATAAATTACTGCACGTTCTGAAATGCATATTAAGTACGATAGTTAAATGACATGATTAATTTTATTATTATTTTATTATTATTATTATTATTATTATTATTATTATTATTATTATTATTATTACTATTATTATTATTATTATTATTATTATCATTATTTATTATTGTCATTTTATTACTATTACTATTATTTTTATTATCACTATTATTACTATTATTATTATTATTATACTATTATTATCATTATTATTATTATTATTATTATTATTACTATCATTACCATTATTTTTCTTAAATTATTATTATTACTATTATTATTATTATTATTTTGTTACTATTATTATTATCATTATTTTATTATCATTTTATTACTATTACTATTATTTTCATTATTATTATTATTACTATTATTATTATTTTACAATTATTATCATTACTATCATTATTATTATTATTATTATTATTATTATTATTATTATTATTATTATTATTATCGAAGCAAAAAATTATTCTATAGGATTGTACATAAGATGTTGCTTTAAAAATTGTGCATATGAAAGATTGAAATTCTGTTCAGATTTCGCCCAAATCCCGTTACCTGAATCTTCCTTAGTTTAACAAAATGGTGTCTTCTTTAACAATATTAATTTTTACATAAGCCCGGTTCCTAACTTTACGTCTAAACCCTCCTCTTTTCTCAACCGGACTTGCGCAATCAACTACGGTGGAGTTAATGTGACAGTAACGAAAACATTATTAATATTGTTATAAAAATGTTAATGTTTTTTTATTCAATTATTTCAAAACGTTGTGTTTTGATTGTCAATATGAATCATTTAACACCATAAAAAATCATTTAATAATTATTACATACCATCATCTGTAAAAAAATTTAAAAATGTAACATTTGAAAAAATATTCAAAATTATTCAAAATAAAATATATTTTTTAAACTTCAAATACGTTATTTTTATTTATACGACTTGTTTTACTTAATAGCATAAAGATTTTGTTTTTTTAAATTGACCTTAATAATGTGTAAATATGGAATAATCAATGCAACCCAAGTAAAAATAATTTTCGATTTGTGCATTTAAAATTCATTATTTTGTATTTTGATAATAAAAAAAACTTACTTTTTTTCTATTTTCACCACATTAAATATTTCAAAGGAAACGTTTTCAGTAGTAGACATCTTACAAGACCGAACGTGGGGCCGCATTTAGTGCTGGTAGTGGGCTAAGTAAGATATTACTGGCAAAAAATCTGGTGACCTTGATAATCCTTTCAAACAATCGACCCCTCACAATAATGCTGTCTACTAGGCTAGAAGCCTCCTTATTCTGCCACATTTACTACGCTACTAATATGCCGATCAAATATAAACCACCAAACACGTTGAATAATTAGCTCAACAATTCAAATCACACAAGTTGTGTGAAAATAATAATGAATTAACTTTAATTTTTCCAATGCCAAGTTTGTATTTTATTGTGCTACTTATGTACTTCAAAGTAAGGACAAATATAGTGCACAAAATGTATAATTTTTATTGGGTCTTTTTCTACAACAAACAAACAAACATACTTCACAACAAACTTGTATTTAAAACGAATTGTTTATTGAATAGACTTTATTTTGCAATAAATAAAATCTGCCCCAATTCTTTCCTACTAACATTTCATAATTTTTATCCCCCAATTCGAACCATTGATCTGTTGGCACTTTGAGACAATTGACTCATACCTAAACCAATCGAAAAATTCAATTTAATCTGTAATAAATTTTAATTCAAACTATTTTTATTTTTTACCGTTGTTAAACACCAAAATGCCGTTATTAATACCATTCAATATACAAAAATGTTAGTAACTAATTAATTTAAAGCATTGGGTTCCCTTTTATAATTCCAAACAAAAATAATAAAAGACGTAAACTGTGAGATGAATTCATTTCGTATATTCTCTTCAGTCACAAACATATAAAGAATCAGTCACAAACATATAAAGATATATATATATATATATATATATATATATATATATATATATAATTATATGATGTAATTAACTTAACATTTATAACTATACATACATACACATATGTAACATGCATATGTTAATTACAATGTAGAAGTACCCTCTTCTATTAAAAATAACATAACATAGGCTGGTTGCACAGCTACTTTTATCACATCCAACTATCATTAACTTCTCGAATTCCTATACAAAGCTGTAATCGGATGCGAATGAAACTTGGGGGAATAAATGAACTCTTTTTGCTAAAAGATCGCTTCTATGTGACGACGCCAGTGTTTACAAAAATTGACGAGGCAATCTTCAATAGGGTTGACTCCGGTTGATGGATTCACAACCCTAATCGACTACCTTTTCAGCATCTTTGATGTATGCTAGCACCCATTCACTAAATGGGAATTTAGTAAAATCCCAGTTATACGGCCGTGCACTCGTTATTAGTCAAGATATCTGTTGAGGCCTAGTTCAGGATGCACCATATGGAAGAGGAACAGTTAGAAATTGAGCATTACTCAAATTTTAGGATCATTTAGCATCCCTTGATTTAAAATAAATAAAATGTTATCCTTATTTTCATAAATGCAATATTTTTTATTTATTTTAATTTTATGTTTTACTAGAAACATCTTTCAGCAGTGGACATTTTAGTAAGCCAAACGTGGACCCGCATTTTAGTGCCGGTGATGGGATTCGAACCCATGCCCACCGAGGTCCGAATTCGAGCGCTGTACCGCTAGACCACCTCGGCATAGTAAAGAGCGGCCTTTACATGGCCAGCCCTAGGCAAGTGAAATTTAAAAATGTATAGACATTATTATTTTTGTATTAACTAAACTATTGTTAATATTTTTAACATCGTATTCTTTTTAATAATTTTAAATGCAAAGTGATAGAAAATGCAACGTTCTGTTACTACTTTGAATGTTCAGATGGGAAACGCATCTTTCAGTAGTAGGTATTTTAGCAAAGCCGAACGTGGGCCCGCATTTAGAGGGATGGTGTTGAGATTCAAACTCAAGTCGACCAGGTCCAAGTCGAGCGTTGTACCGCCGGACCACCTGGGTACATAAAAATATTGTGCATATTCTATTCATCCATAAACAATTTGAGACCGGTTGCAACAAATTTATTAGAGAAAATTTATTTATTTAGAATTTATTGCAAAGAGATAGAAAAAATAAATATACAAAAATTGATTAAACCGATTATAAATTTATAAATGTAAGTAACTGCTTTAACTGTTCATACAAATAGGTTCCATGGACTAAATTTAATTCAAAGATTTTTATTATTTTTTTGAAACATTTGTTTAGCACTGTGGATGCTTTACGAGAAACATGCCTTTCAGTAGTGGACATTTTAGCGAAGCCGTAGGTGGGCCCCCATTGTAGTGCCGATGATTGGATTCGAATCCATACCCAATCAGGTTCAAGTCGAGCACTGTATCGCTAGACCATCGCAGCACGAATAAAAGATCTGGCAAAGTATATTTTATGTCGATATCTACCTTAGACTAGTCATCAACTTGATTTCACTAAATGTTTTTTTCAAAAATTAGACGATCAAATTTGTTCTTTAAACAATATTTTTTAAGGATTCCAATCATTTTGGTTGGTGACGTAGTGTCACTTCTTTATTATTTTCCATATACATGCTACGTATTAAACAATCAACGTTGATGGCTTAATAAGCGTAGAAGAATAAGCAAGTATCTCGTCTAATAGATAGCATCCTTGTGACGGCTCCATTGGTCGCAAACATTGACAAAATTCCAAATAAAAATATGAGAAAACGTAAACTGTGAGATGAATTGATTTCGTATATTCTCGTCAGTCACAAACATATAACATTTTAGTATGTATATACAAAAAAGGGGAGTACAGATAACATTTAAATTAGTACAACTCAAACATTTACATACAATCATTACGACCAAGCTAAGTTCAATGTAGTGACGACCTGTTTTTGTGCACACAAAACACACGCACACAAAAAATTCTCGAATCTGTTTATATTCACACATTGAAACCTGCTTTGTGTGCACAAAAACAGTTCGTCACTACATTGAACTTAGCTTGGTCGTAATGATTGTAAGTAAATGTTTGAGTTGTACTAATTTAAATGTTATCTGTACCTATCGGCAGTCCAGTTATACCATTATGCACTCGAACCCTGCTGTTATTAGTCTAGATGCCTATGATTACCTAGTCCAGGATGCACCACGTGGACGGGAACCAGTCAGGAATATTACCATAATTGTAAATTGAGACTTTGTAAACGCTCAAGATCATTAGCATCCCAATCTAATCACAATGAATAAAATAAAATATTTAAACTTGACACAATGATAAAATGTACCATTTTATAATTCATCTATAAAAGTAAACGTTTATTTATGGTCAAACGTGCATTGGTACCTGCGTGCTTGGCAGCCTTGTTAGCTAAATTGTGATCAACCGTTCTATCTAAGTCATCCAGCATTTTAACCAGTTGTGCATTTTCCATATTGTCAAAATTATAAATCATGTCTTCATCATTTAAATCTAACTGGTACTTGCGGACGATATCGACCAAACTCGCTTCGTTCGAACTGTGTAGACACGACTTGAGATAGCCGTCGGCTGTCAAACGCAATCGCGAACAACCAGCACAAAAGTGTTGCGTCATTGAACTGATAAATCCAATTCGACCAGACCAGTTGGGAATTTGGTACATCTAAACGGTAAACAAAACACAACACAAGGCATATTGGTTAGGCCATGTAGTGCTGGTGGTGCAGCACTATATGCGGACCCACGCGTTTGGCTTTGCTAAAATGTCTACTGCTGAAAGATGTAAAAACATTCAAAGTGGCAAAAAAATAATTTGTATTTATTTGCAGCCCCGGGTTACGTTAGATAGAAGTGTAAAATTAAAATGAGACCTGTAACTGGTCAAGGTTTTTTTTTTAATTATTAACTTAGACGAGTAGAAATTGCATCATTCTGACAAAATGTTGGGCAGCTCTATTAAACTTTGCTAGCTATATTGTTGTTACAACAATACCGTCTATCAGCTAGTGAACTTAGTTATTCTCTTGTGTTTATTAAGCTTATAAAATTATGGGAGCAAATTGTTTGATATGCTGTACAAATATAAAGCAGAAAGCTAATCACAAACTGCGCTGTAGTCAGAAATTTAACCAAAAATTCATTCATTCATTTCATTTTGGTTGGTAACGTGATCACCTCTTCATTATTTCCCATATTTATACGACATGTAGAACGATCGATTTCGATGGCTTGACAAGCGTAGACAAACGTGGAAGAATAACAAAGTTTCTTGGCTGGTAGACGGCATCCTTGTGACGTCGCCACTGTTCGCAAAGATTGACGAGGCCGTCTGATTTTTTGTCAGGGTTATCTCCCTTAGCCCAAGGGCTACATATGATATACGTATACATTTAGATACCTTTTAAGTATCCTGGGTGTATGTTCGCACCCACCCGCCGTAGCGGAAGCCCAGTTATACCGCTGTGCACTCGGACCCTGCTGTTATTAGTCTAGATGCCTAGGGGCACCTAGTCCAGGATGCACCACGTGGAGGACGAACAGTCAGGAATATCACCATCATTGGAAATTGAGACTTTATAGCATTACTCAAATCCTCAGGATCATTAGCATCCCAAATCCTCAGGATCATTAGCATCCCAAATCAAAGACTAATAACTAATGTTCTTACTACATATTAGACATACCTACATATATATATAGGAATAAGTTATATTAAGTATTTCACCTTTGTCTGATAGTAACATATATCGAAAGAGGTTGGAATGCTAATGATCGTGAGGATTTGAGAATTCCGATATCCATCTTCGATATGCACCATCTTCAAAGCCGAAAATGTAATGTACAATCCCGTGGAATTGTTCTTTAAAACCAAAGGGTTTTTAAATAAGTGGAATGATGTTGTAGACCACATTTGACACAACTTTCATCAAGCGAATGAATATATCAAGTTATTAACAAAAATTTAACTTTTTTCTAATATTACTTTAGCATACAATATCTAAATGTAGTCATAGCCATCAATAATTAAAAAATGTATATTATATTTTTACTTATGTAGGTGCTAATCAATCAATTTCTTAGCCCCATTTAATTTTGTACTGTTTTGCTATCTTGTTGTCTCTTTAATTAAAGGTTTATTCAGTCTGTTTTGCATATTCAGTTTTCAATATTCTTTTATTGAATTAATCTTTAAATATATATCAAAAGTGTTTTCAGAAACGTGATAAAATTGAATTAAAAACATCAAACGAAATGCGCTATTATGTGTCAATATTTCGATTTATAGAAACAATAGTAACAATAAAGTGACAATATTTTAGTTTAATAAAACATTATGTTAAAAATAACAATTACATTTATTATACGTTAAACTCAAAAAAAGTTTAAAACTGTCTACTATACCATATACTTAAAAATTAAATTAGTGTTAAGGTCTGAGATCACGAAGCTCAACAAATTTTAAGCAAGGTGTCACAGATACATTTGGAACAACACCCATTTTACATCCTCCGTATCAAGGGATTGGACTGGAACTGCCAACTTTGAGATAACCTCCAATTTCACGTTCTTCCTTCATTGGTATTACGGTAACGAAGATTACGCTGGTATTGAACACGTTTTTCGTAAATATCCTGATGCAATTTCACGTACCGTAACCTTGGTTTGTCCAAATGCCAATTGGAAGAAAAGGAAAGATGGTCAAAAATGTACTGGGATGGATGCTGTCCCGAACGATCTTTACGCTATTTTGGCCGAAACGTTATCCTAGAAACAATAGCAAAGTCGTTGGACTAAAATATCTGTGCACGTCTCCGAGAACCGTGAACAGTGATGGCGATGCTATGCGAATTTGGAATTAATAGAGGTGTATTTGAAAAATTTATTAGTTTTTCTTCCTCTACAACTCTTCCCTCTTTTGTAAGATGTTACTGTTTTTGGTCAACCGCATTTCCTCTGTATCTAACCCTATTCTCTTTGGTTGACCTCGGTTTCTTCAACCTTCTACTTCCATTGCCAATATTCACCTTATAACGTCGTTTTCTTTTCTCTACACAATGTGGCCGTACCAGTTCAATAACTTTCAGCTCTCTGTTGATAGCAACCATTTCTTTTCGATCCAATTGAAACAATCCCAAAGACTACTAAAACGGTGACAATTGGCGAAAAAAATTAGAAGTAAAAATAATAAACAATATTATTTTATTACAAAAATCACATTTAATTTCTGGAAACCGGCTATACAAACAACCGTTCACACGCCATTGAACACATCCGTTTTCATCCAGTTTTCCGCTTTCCCGTGTTTCAATCCTGCCAATTATGGCAATAAACGTGTATTCTTTCTTGTCTTGCGTTTTTATTCACTACTTCACGCAATCAGTATAGACATAGATATTGGGGGAAGATTTTGGCTAGCACCTAATCAGGTAACCTTCCATCGTAAGCAATGTTGCTTGTCCAAATTGTTCCAGCGTCAAATCAGCTACGCAGTTTCTTAAAGTCAATTCGCTAAAGCTTTCTCAATACTCCAAGTCTTCAGTTTCATTACGGTTTCAAAATGATTGCCTTTTGTCATGTCACAAAAATTAGTAAACAATGGTTGAAATGAAACAATGTATTGATACAATTGTCCAACCTTACCTTGGCTGTACTTGTGACACATCCATCGAGTTGGATAATTGACGGATATTTTGTCTTAATAATTTTTAACATGTCGTGAAACGAAATTAATTTGTTAAAATGCCAACGATTGCCATCGAAAGGCATGTATTCAATAAACCTTACGTCAATAGGCTAAAAGTGAAAATAACAATCAAAATTACACTACATATATATATATATATATAAATTGTAAATCAATGATAAAACTTTATGTTATAAAAAACTTTTTTAATACACAACGATCGAAAGATAAAACATTTTTTTTCATTTAACTGAAAACCAAGAATTAAATGTTTTTAATTTAGTTTTTGTTTCTTCAATATTTGACTAATGTTAATAATCCCAAGGATTCAAATAATACTTGTAGATTCTAAGATTCCAATAATCGTGATATTCCTAACTGTTCTTACTCCACGTAGTACATCCAGGACTAGGTGCATACAGGCATCTAGACTAATAACAGCAGGAACCGAGTGCACAGCGGTGTAATTGGGCTTCCGTTCAGTGAATGTATGCTAGCATACAGCCTAGGTGCTTAAAACGTATCTCAAGGCATGCATTTACCGTTTTTTAACAATTGGAAATGTCTATTCGATAAATACACATGCAAATGAAAGTTGTACTATTCGCATACAACTGTTAGGATGATACCGATCAATAAATGAATCAGCCAACCAATCACAGTGAAGTCGGATTGAGGATAGAGAAACAAAGGCCTGGCCAACTAATCTCATACCTAACTAAATTATCTGTATTATTTACAATATTCCGATTGTGGTCTAAGCCATGCGTTGTGTTCTTATTTTGATCCGCCCAACACCCAAGCATAACAAATCGTAGTAACCATACCTTCATCACTTACCATGAATTGCGTCAATTCAACAAAATCGCATAATTCATCTACGTTGAAATTATTCATAACAACACAATTAACCTACATACAAAATAGTAATAATAATAATAATAATAATAATAAAGAATACTGAACAAAACAATAATTAGAATCCAAGTTTGTAAAATTGCCGTATAATAACAGTTCGATAATTGCTAACTAAAATACATCTGTAGAAGTGAAGATTCTACTTTTTATGTGAGCATAAACAAGGAAATTTTATTTTTTACATAATATATATGGGGATGCTAATTAATCGGAGGATTTGAATAATGCTTATAAAATCTCAGTTTCCAATGTTTGTGACATTCTTGACTATACCTCTTTCGCGTGGTGCATTCTATACACATCTAGAATGATAACAACAGGAACTGAGTGTACAGCGGTATAACTGAGCTTCCGCTTAGGTAGGTCGGTTTTCATTCAGAATAATTAGAAGGTACGCATTGTGCTAAGGAAGTTAATCCTGATAAATAATCAAGCGACCTCGTCAATCTTTGTGAACACTGGCGCCGTCACAAGGATGCCGTCTACTAGAAAAGAAAGTTCGTTATTCTTCCACGTTTCTTACAATTATCAAGCCATCGAAGTCAACCGTTTAATATACAACACAAATATAGAAATAGTGAAGAAGTGTGGTGATATCACCATAAGCATTAGTCAGTGCCGGGGTGGTCTAGCGGTACAGTGCTCGAATTCGGACCTCGGTGGGCATGGGTTCGAATCTCATCGCCGGCACTAAAATGCGGGCCCACGTTTGGCTTTACTAAAATGTCCACTGCTGAAAGATGTTTCTTGTAAAACATTCAAAGTAGCAAACATTAAAAAAATACTTAGAACGATTAGCCTATTATGTTAAATAACAAATACTGACTTCATGTAATACCCAAACTCGTCAAATAATTCATATTCGACTTTTTTATTATTTCAATTTTAAATATACTTATAAGTTCATTGTACAAAAAACAATAATTAAATCATAAATTAATCAATAAATATAATTTTGTGCCACATGATTTCAGAGCATACGTTTACATTGGTCAGAAAATATTCCGTTTTATAAATAAATTGCTACAAACATGATCTATTGTACTGTTAAGATTCTATAGGAAATGTCGTTATTTTTCTACGTTTGTTACGCTTATCGTGCCATCAAAATCGATTATTTAATATGCCTTACAAATATACAAATAATGAAAAAGTGACTATGTGATCCATAATAATAATAATAATAGCGGTACAGCGCTCGAATTTGGACCTCGGTGGGCATGGGTTCGAATCTCACCACCGGCACTAAAATGCGGGCCCACGTTCGATTTCACTAAAAATGTCCATTGCTGAAAGATGTTTTTTGTAAAACATTCAAAGTAATAAATAAAATACAATAATAATAATAATAATAATAATAATAATAATAATAATAAATAATAATAATAATAGTAATAATAATAAAAATAATTTTAAACTTTTCCATAATAATAATAATAATAATAAACAGATGAGCATGTTGATTCATGTGACCATGTATTGAATTTACAAGCAGGTGCAAAGCAAGTTACAAGTGCGTGATTTTTAAATTTTTCAAAGTCATTTAAAAAGTGATTGATTGATTGTTAAAAAAACGTGACTAGTTAGAAACTTTGTATACATAAAATGTCATTGCTGTTTGTACCTTTTAGTGTCGAACTAATTTAAATACACACATGCACACATACACACACACAATCAGTCACAATATTCGTAAAAGAATAATTTCTTAATTGTATTAGAAAAAAATTTATTTGTAAAACATTAATAATAAAAAATATTTTTGGTTACATAATACATGTTTTTTAAATTGATGAAATAATTTTGCAGAAATAATGAATTAATTAAAATTAGAAGTTAAACTAATATTTTCATTGACTTGAAGTATCCAAATCAATGCCAATTATTATTATTTTTTAAAACCTTTTTGCTTTGAAAAGCATAGATTGATAAGGTTTATGCCAATTTCATGCCAAATCCGACCACCTTAACTTATCTGTGGTAATTCAATAAAATCGTGCTTCTTTAGCAATCCATTTTTACAAAAAGCAGATTGCTAATCTTGCACCCAAAGCCTCCTCCTCCTTTCCCAACCAGACTTGGAACCGTCAACGGTAGAATTGATAAAACGAACAAAATAAATAGTTTGTTACAAGGTGAAATATAAAGTGACCTTCAATTTAACGATCTTCCATCGTTGATATTGTAACAACAAAAATTGCGCTGGTTTGAACACGTTTTTTGTAGAAATCCTAATGCAATCTCACGTATTGTAACCTTGGTTTATCCAAATGCCGACTGAAAGAAGAGGAAAGGTGGTCAGACACGTACTTGGACGGATACTGGTCGGGACTTTATCTTGGACTGATATATCCCTATACGCCTCCAAAAACCGTCAACAATGCGGACTTGGAACTAATAAAGATGCGGCTTTGCCACTAACTTGTTGTTACAAGGTACAGAACCCGTAACTCAGTATGCCTTAGAACAACTAAGACCATTTCCTTTACAATTTTCCCACTTGTTTTATTCAGTTAAAAGTCAATTCATGTTGAATACAATATAAAACCTCTACTTACGTTAAACGTCCACTTGCTAAACAATTGTTTGCCCATAAAACATTTAAACTGGTAACCATTGGAAAAACAAATTGAACACACTTCGTAGTCAACAATTGACTTTAAGCCGAAAATAATAATAATTCCAAATGTAAGGATGAAACAGCTCTTGGTTGACTTAAAAACTTGGTGAATTGATTATTCAAATGAGTTTGACAATTCCTTAAAAACCCATCGATAAACCACAATTATTATCCGTACACCACCACCAGGAGTCAATGATTTTCACATAGTTAATATAAATGTTTGTACCAATTATAAGTGCACTAGTTTATCTAATGCTAATCTTAACTTTGAACACCAGTTGTTTGTTTAAGACTTAACAAATAGAATTGGATATACTATATTCAGATTTGTATTGTTTTGACAAATGAACATATATTTACTTGATAAATATTACCAGTCAATATAATATATCATGGGTATGCCAACTTTTTGCAAATAAACGAAAATAATCAATATACAAATACTCTAGTTGATATAAGTTTACGAGTTGTCAAAAGGAAATTGGACAACAAGTAAATGTTTTCAATTCGGACAATTTCTGACCATTTCTATGACACGCTCGAGTTCGTTTCATTTTGGTGACGTAATCACCTCTCAATTATTTGCCATATTTTTACGGCATATAAAATGATCGAGTGCGATAGCTTGATAAGCGTAAAAAATGTGAAAGAATAACGAAATTTCTTAGCTGTTAGACGCCACTAATTGCAAAGATTGACGAGGCAGCCTGATATTTTGTCACGGTTATCTTACTTAGCACAACGCCTACATATAGTATATACACCCATTTCAAAAATTAACGCAAAAAATAACAAAGGTATTGAATCTAAATTAATTTGTTATGTCCAATTGTTTTTTCGTAAAAACAAATATCGGGAATTAAAAATAATGTCTAGTGCTTAATATATCCTTTATATATACTTAGAAATATTTATTTAAAAAGGCTGAGTCGGCCAAAATAGCATATTTGTAAAGCTACTTCTATATTAACGTGGATAATAAGTTAAAATTACACAATTTTTATTATAATTAAATTATTATTATTTTGTATCCTTAATTTCATTAAAAATGAACAATAACTAATTCTTAAAATTCATGTTAAACGTACATTCAAATCTGATCTGATTGTGAGGTTATAATAATTATCAAAATAAATATTTAATTATTCTAATCTATATAAATAAAAATAATAAAAAAAATTTTTTCTTAATTTTAAATAAAAATTTTTAAATAAATCTAATAATTTATTATTTACGTTTAACCTTGAGATTCCGCTCACCCGCTAATTCTGCTTTCTAATTGCATTGTTTTATTATAGTATATATATACATCTTAAGCTACCTTTTTAAGTAACCTGGTTGTATACTTGCATCCACCCACCGAAGGGAAGCCCAGTTATACCACTGTGGACTGGGTCCCTGCTGATACATATAAACTGCATATAAACACCTAGTCCAGGAAACACTTCGCGGAGGACATACAGTCTGAAATATCATCATCATTAGAAATGCAAACTTTATGAGCATTACTCAGATCTTCAGAATTATTAGATTCCCGCTTAAGTTCGTTATTGTATATTTTCCATTTGATATTCTTTGGATCATCGTACATAGTTGACGATAATACTTGTAGTTCAACACCTTAAGACGTTCATTTTTAAAAAATTAATATTCAACATTAAGTCAAAAGTTAATTTGCAAAGGCATATTTATTAATGGGTTTTTAAGAGTAAAATATTAGAATTATCAGATTGTTAGATAAATAATAAATCCACTTGATTTCAGTCAATCACGAGCACAATACAGCTGTTTTACATCCTTGTTTGGAATCATCAGCAGTGCATAAATTTCAAGCCTCCCATACGAATTTCGAACATACGCCTTATTTGGTGTCAGGGTAATGCTTTAATCACTGATCTACAGGTGTTTAAATCCAACCCTGTATATTTATTATTTACGGTAAATTTGATCAATACTAATGGCCCCGTGTCCTCAAATGCTGTACGTTACTACTGCTAATAAGCAAGTAAATAATCTCTACCACTAAGACTTTTACCATATAGGTCTTGACATACAGTACAGATTTAATAACCTATGGAGTGGTCTAGCGGTACAGTGCTTGATTTGGACCTGGGTGGACATAAGTTCGAATCCCACCACCGGCACCAAAATGCGGGCCCACGTTTGGCTTCGTTAAAATGTCCACTGCCTAAAAATGTTTCCCGTAAAACATTCAAAGTAGCAAACATAAATAAATAAACAGGACGGTTCGGTTATATATTTCGTTTATTAATCTCCAGTTAAATGACGAAAGTATTATTGTAACAATTTCCACTTTAAATTGTGGATAGCTCTGCCAAAATCGCGTTGGAGGTATTACTATCCAACAATTTATTTTATCAATCACCCTGATACAGTTAATAATTTGGATTTAATATTATACGTTTGAATATATTAACACCAACAGCCGAAAATTATTTTTGAATAGTGAAAAATCTACGTGCCTTAATATATTGTAAACATTACTTTTAAGTTACCTACTATACCGTAAGGAACCCAGTTAGGTCTCCAAAATCGTACCCTGACAAGACGAGGCTCAATCATACTAGATACAAAATAAATATCAACCCTCTTAAGCACAACTGGAAGTTTTCTCACCAATAAATGTTTGTTTTAAAACATGCATAAGTAAATAATTGTTAGGTTCACATAAATAACAAAAGTATTATATTTTTTAGAATTAATGTAAACATTTTTATTTTGAAAAATGGACTGTAACAACGTAGATCATAAGTAGGGTCAGTAACAAGCATTCAAGTTACCGTTCAACACATTGATAAACACCGTCTTATAAAACTAATTTTTTTACAAAAGACTTGAGGCAAATCCTAGATTGATTTTTCCACCTTATATACATTTTCAAGGTTAAGAAATCCCCTTTTGATAGAAGAATGCACCAAATTGACCCACACTTACTCACGAAGGTTGACCAATAGAATTAAAAAAATCTTTTTTCTATGATTGGTTTTATCATCTACCAATAGCATTCATTCAAGTACATCTTGTGACTACCTTTCCACTTCTTCCAGTCGGCATTTGGACAAACCAAAGTTACGGTATATGAGATTACATTAAGAGTTTTACGAAGGACGTATCTATAGCAGCACAATCTTTGTTGTCGCGATACAAATGAAAGAAAAATGTAAATTTGGAGGTCATCTGGAATTTGGCAGTTGCTGATCTTTTTTGTCCAATCCCTTAATACGGGAGATGCAAAATTGGTGTTGTACCAAATGTATTTGAGATATCTTGCTTTAAATTTGTTGAGCTTTATAATCTCTGACTCTGTAAGAGTACAAAAGCATACAGAAGCACTGTGCAAGCCAATAGAAAGAAAATGTTCATTTTTGTGTCTGGATTGAGGTTTTTTGTCTTTCAAAGGGATTGAAAAGTTTTACAAACGTAGTAGTAGCTAAACGAATTCTACAATTTACTTTATTAAATGGACCACCGTGAAAGGTAGTTGAATAGTAAAACTTTATGGAACAAAAGCAATATGTCTATTAAAACCAGAATTAGAATATATAAAAAGTTTAGTGCGTTCCATTCTACTTTATGCATGCGAAACTTGGACTTTCACCCAAGTGGATACACAAAAGCTTGTCCATTGTGATCAAAGCTGTTTAAGATCTATATGGTTTTGCTCGCTGTCCTCTATTGAACGCAACCATTTAATAACTAATAAAAAATTTCAACCATTCCCAGATATTTATAAGACACTTAACATTCATTGGCCATGTATCTCTAATACAATAAGAGAAAGACGATTAAAATGGATTGGCCATGTTTGACATAAATCGCCCACTCATCGAGCCAGAAGCCTATCCATTATCCCGATAGCCAACGGAAAATTTGGACAGACACTGTAGCACGAGAACTTAGTCCTTGTATGTATGCTAAGCAACCTCGTCCACATGAATTACTTAATTGGACGTCCTATTGTAATTAATAGAAATCACTGGAGGGGTTTAATAATGGGGATGTAATTAACACTTAAAGTCAGCATACCTCTCAAGTGTTGCTGATTAAGTTGATGTTTTTCGCAGACTTTTAACAATTTATCCCCAATGATACCATCATCAAATTATTATGTTTCAGCATCAGAACTACAAGTAAACCGGGTTTCTTCCGATTAAAATGGACATTACAAGACATCAGTAGGTTGCAATTTTTTGAAAAAGGAAACATTTCAACATAAATAATTACTTACTCGAACACATTCAAATCCAACTTCCAAAGCCATCACAATTGATGCCATCGTTAATCTAAAACCGTTACGTCCAGTCAACTGCATTACACGTTCCGGTTTCAAACTGTCCAAACTGATATTGACCCTGTCAAGTCCAGCCATTTTCAAATCCACAGCTTTGTGTTTAAATGTCAAGCCATTGGTGGTCATACAAATCTTTTGCAAATGATTCTTCGTCTGTCTCAACCGATTTAAACTTTCTATTTGAATCTAGCAATTGCGAAAAATACCTATAATCGTCAACACGTCATGTCTCATCATTGGTTCGCCTCCCGTTAGACGTATTTTGTTTACTCCGCGATGGCCAAAATAATTGGCCAAAAGTACAATTTCATTTCGATTCATTAAGTTCGATGCCATGGTACCACAATCGCCATCAGGCATACAATACAAGCCTTTATGCATCGGGTATATTATATTGAGTTACTTACATCGCAAATTACATTTTTCCGTCAACGATATGCGCAAATAATCATGAACTCTGCTAAATTTGTCAATAAGTTTCGTAAATAGTCTCACCATATTGCAAACAACACTACCATTGCATTTGATTATTTATTATACTAATCTCAAGACCAGTTGAACAACCAATCAAATTGTGATTGTTACCAAAAAATGCATTGACCAACACATGTGACCAATAGAGTATAAGTCATCGGGTAAACCAGGCACCAGAAAAGAGTATCAGGCAAACCAAAGATTCTACATTCCAACTGGTTTGCATACTTTAAAAAATATTGTACTTTATCTATCTATTTACTATTTAACATGCTAATCGGCGACAAATATCAACAATCATTGTACTCTTTTATATGCTTAAGATAAATAGAACTCATGTATAATTAATACTGTGCCTAGTCTGAATCAGAAATGATTCAATCGATCAAGTCCTAAGCCTGGATAAAGGAAGAGGGTTTGAGCGTGCAAGGTTAGTAACCTGGCTTCTGTAAAAAAATTATACTGTTACGGAAACAATCAAGAGGACGCCATTCCGGTAGCCAACGGCAAAGAAGTGAACGTATGTATCGGGATGACAGAGTTACACAGATGACAGGGTTGAATAAAAGCCGAAAGGAAGTTCAATCTTCGATTTGCAGAATTTACAGTGCCAACGAGACTTTGTTGTTGTTTTTCTGTAATTGTTGTCTTATTGCCCCATGCTTATTTTAAAAGCAAAAGGGTTTTGTATAATATAATAATATTATATACATATATATAGAATTGTTATTATTTATAATAACAATTCTATAAATATGCAGTTGGTCGTTATTGACTTAAAGACATACTATGATTGTACGCAAGTAAATGATGTCATTTCAACTACCGAACTTGAAAAAAAGTACAAAAAAGATTTGTATTTAAAAATAAGCATTTTGCTTAAACAGTAATAATTTTTTTTGTGTTTTACGTTTTTTCGTCGTTGAATAAGGACTCGAATTTAGTGCCGTTAGTCGAACTGGACCTCATGCCCGTTCAGTTTCGAGGTACCCTCAGGCATCTAAACTAATAACAGCAAGGACCGAGTGCATTTGTTTAACTGGGAATTCACTGGAGTTCCACACAGTAAATGGGTGCTAGAATACACCCAAGATACTTGAAAGATATCTCAAGATAACTATTTACTGTATGTATCCGGTTAGGCTTGTGAATCCGTCAACCAGTGTCAATCTCCGATTCCCTCCCCATCAAAGAATATCGTCTCGTTAATTCTTGTGAACACTGGCATTGTCGCAAAAAAGCGATCTTCTAGCCAAGAAACTTCATTTACTCTCCGTCCTCCTCGTTCAGTCCGAATGCCACAACCTCTTCGTAAAGGAATTTGTGATGCCATGCGACCTTGGAACTAATAAAGAAGTGACTCTGGCACCAACGTTTGTTGTTGTTTTATGAAACGTATAATAGCATATATTAAATCAATGGACTATTCTATAGGTTACAATAGATGTCTATATTGTTTCCAATATTAACTTTCTTCTCGACATAAACGTTGTATACATTATTGTAAATTCATGAAAAATATCATTAATTATGGTTTTTCAAAAACGTACTAACACCCAAAAACTGGTAAAATATAACACTTTGTTCATCTTTATTTAAATTTATTCATCGCATGAATGAATTAATAACAGAACGATTGTTACAAAAACTTATTCCAAATAATAAAATCTAACCAACATCATTTTACTCAATGGAATTATATTCACAAAACAAAATCGAACGACAGAAAAATAACTTTGTGTGAAACAGTCGGCCATCCCCCCGAATAAATGCAATTCGACAACACTGTCGTTAGGCCAAATGTTCGGATCTGCCACCTTTTATCGAGGCCATGTTCAAAGCTTTGATCTCGGCAAATTGTCCCTCAACACACAAACTGAGCGCATCGATAAAGCGGTCCAAAGAAACCGACGTCGTGGTCTGCGTGTCAAAATCCATTGCACCACCAGCGCCATTCGATTGGTGCGAATTTGGGTAGAAGGAATTGTCGCCGTTTTTGACATAATGCAACCGACCATCCAACTGAGCGCGTACGACTCGAGACAAGGCAATTTGGTCCAAAAAGAAAGCGTAGGCCAATAAAGGCAATTTACGCAGCGTGCGGCCGTTCAAACCGTGGCTTTGTTCCGACAAGTGCCATAATTTGAGACTTGGCAAATTATTCTGAAAATGATTATGGGCAAATTTTTTTTTTCATTACTTTGAATGCTTTTACGAGAAGCATCTTTAGGCATTTTAGCGAAACCGAACGTAGGCCTGCATTTTAGTGCCGGTGGTGGGATTCAAACTCATGTTCACTGAGGTCCAAATCGAGCGCTGTACCGCTAGACCACTCCGGCAATTAATATATATATAATAACCAATAACCATAAATAATAATTATATATATATATATATATATATATATATATATATATATATATATATATATGTGTGTGTGTGTGTGGTTGTTGACGTGGTTACCTTTTCATTACTTTCAAATTTCCCTCAGTTTTATAGTACAGCAAATAAAATAAAAAATATGTTCATTAACTAACAAAAGCCATTTTAACGGTGCTGACAAAACTTAACAAAATTACTTGATGTTTGTAGTCGACAAAACAGAGACACATCACATTATGTTCTCAAAATATTTATCAAAAAATAAGCTAGTTTTCATTGAATTTTCGAAAATTTGCATTTTGAATAAATTATTTAATAGGTCAATATTGATTAACAAACAAAAACTATTCAAAATATAATAAACAGTACAAATCAATGTTCAGAAGATAATTGACTGAAATTTATATATATATATATATATATATATATGTGTGTGTGCTAATAATCTTGATCATTTCAGTAACGCTTATAAAGTCTCAGATTCCAATGAGTGTGATATTCCTAACTGATTGTCCCCTACGTTATGCATCTTGGACTAGACTAGACTAATAACAACGAGAACTGGAGTTTACAGCGATAACCGGTGCTTTATTGCGAGTAATATTCACAGAGCAGGCAGTAGCGTCGCGAGTCACATTCTGCCTTGTTTGAGCTCTGAGAATGGTGTTTTCTTGAATTTGGTCATCAGTATCTGCCCTGTTGACCGGGGCCTTTAATTGATTTTTGAGATAGTTTCGACCACAAGTATATAGACCAGTTAGCCGCTGCCAGCCATCCTGGTGAGAAGACGAGCAATTTTTAAACCACCTTTTCTGGGGCCCTCTCCGGGTGGAGCAAGCAGTGCTGTCCCTAAATAGGGCGGCTTAGTGATAATACTCAAGGTGACACCGATAACCGTTGTCGCCTTCTTGTCAACGCGTTAACGACCTTAACGCCTGAGTATCCGTTTGGTCCACGGCTGTTTATCAAGCACAGCCTTATTCACAGCTATCCTTTATTGCTACCCGCCACCTGTGGACGCGCTAAGTAGGGATCGGTCTCCCCTTGGGTGATAATAACCGATGGGTAATGTTTATCCCTGATGATGATGATGATGATGTTTGTCACGCTTATCAAGCTATTGGATTCGGATCATTAAATATGGAAAATAATAAAGAGGTAACCAATCAAAATGAATGAATGTTTACTTTGCATATGTAATGCAAAATAATGCAAGGTAACAGTTCACGATGCTTCGCTAATAACGATATGATGGAAGGACAACAACCGTCAAAATCAATAATATATATATATATATATATATATATATATATATATATATATTCATTAAGCAGTTAAGAAATATGATTATAAAAATCAAAAATTATATATTTTCACTACAACAAATTATCCTACTTATAAGTAGTCAACAACCAAGGCAAAAAATTTCAAACATTGGAAAATCAATACTCGTTCTCTATCTGTGTTGTATGTTTCGCCTACTTTTTACATACAAATAAAAGTATATCAATTGTGCCTTGCATACATTCATTACCTTGTTCTCAGCGAATTGCAACGCTTTGAGCGACTGATAACTGACCAAACGTTCGTGTTCACCAGCCAAACTGACGAGACCCACCCGACCCAATTCGTCTAAACACGATCGATAAATGGTATAAATAGCCGCAGCCGAAGGAGGCCCAATAAACAGCCGAATGTCTGCTCGATCGAGGAAGGCAGGATCAATGACACCCGTTACATTGGAACTGGCCAAAATAAGCACGTTGGGAAATCGTTTGATCTGCAAATACCGAATGAAATCATCATCATCAATTGCTTAGTGACATAATCACCTCTTCACTATTTCTATATTTTTACAAATAAATGAACCGTTTCCCTATTTGCCATCAAAATCGGCTACATTCAAAAACCGCAATTCCATCTAATTCGATTACTTAACTAACCAACAAATTGGTTTGTTCTATTGGTCAATCATTTTAATAAATCGATTTATTAACCAAATCATTCCCAATTAAAAATCACTTTTTATCGAATTATTGTCAATTATTATTTGCACATTTTCTTTTTGTAATCAATAGACCCTATATCGGTTGAGGATGTTTATCCCCCAATGGTGATGATAATGTTTGGTCTTTTTGGATTGTAAATGGGAAGATATTGGTGGGGGGTAATCCAAATTACCAAATTACAAAACATCAACGTTTACAGCGTGCACTTAATGAACTATACTTGAGTTAAATGTTAATTCACCCCCCCCCCCAAATTAACTCTCCCCCCCCCATTTGATCTCTATTAACTGCAAACGATAAGCAAACGGACACCCAATTAAGTAAATCATTTGGACTAGAGGAGTTAGCATAAATAAAACGACTGTGTTCGCGTACTACAATGCCCGTCCACATTTTCCATTAGCCACCCGATCTTCGTTTCCATTTAGTTGAACTTCCACAGCTATTCTGGATGGATGAGTGGGCAACCTTCGTAAGACTTGGCCAATCCATTTCAGTCGTCTTTTTCTTATTGTATTAGAAGTACACAGCCCATTAAGAGTGTTACAAATTTTTCAAAATGATTGAAATATTCTATTACTTATTAAACGGTTGCATTCAGTAGAAGATAGAGAACGAAACAACTTTGCTCAAATTGAACAACCTTTTGTATATCCACTTGGACGAGAGACCATGTTTTGCAAGCACAAAAGAATAGAATGGAACACACCAAAACTCTTAAATATCTTTTTCTTTCTTTTTTTTTTGTTTGCTACTTTGAATGTTTTACAAGAAACATTTTTCAGCAGTGGACATTTTAGCGAAGCCGAACGTGGGCCCGCATTTTAGTGCCGGTGGTGGGATTCGAACTCCGATGCCCACCAAGGTCCGAATTCGAGCGCTGTACCGCTAGCTAGGTTTTAATAGAAACATTGTTTATCTATTTATTTACTTATTTATTTATGGGTTTTCAAGAGTAAATTATTAGAATTGACAAATTCACCTGATTTCAGTCAACTAGGAGTTATGTACAGCTGTTTCATCCTTGCTTGGAGTCATCAGCAGTGCATGCCTTTATTTATTTATTAAAAAGACCACTTGCCTGATCAATTTGGGTAAGAACAGCATTGACAACCCGAATAGCATCGCTCGGTTCACATCCCGCACTACTTGCGCTTCGTACGGCCGTCAAACTTTCGACTTCGTCCACCAACAAACACACCAAATGGTCGGGACATTCCAAGTAGCTTTTGATTGTATCGAACATGCGAGCCACGAGACGGGCACTTTCGGAAAACCATTTCGACATCAAATTCATCGTGTTGATTTCGATCAGCTGAGTTGACGAATAGCGGTGGGCCATGCGGATGGCCAATTTGTTCGCCAGTGCCCGACACAACGACGTTTTGCCCGTACCCGGCGGTCCGTACAAGAGGATGACGCGGTTCAACGAAATGACCGACGATGAAATCTGGATAAAATGAAATGTGTCAAAAAACTACTTGTCAAACACAATGATCGTGAGGATTTGAGTAGACTGGGTGCTTCCAAACACCTAGACTAATAGCAGCAGGGACCGAGTGCTCAGCGGTATAACTGGGCTTTCACTTTGGCTAGTGGGTCCAAGTATACACCCAGGGTACTTAAAAGGTATCTTGACATATACCATATGTGGCCGTTGGGCTAAGGGAAATAATCCTGACCAAAAAATTCAGGCGCCATTATAAATATGCAACCGAGAAACTTCGTTATTATCCTACGTCACCAACTGAAATGAATGAAAAGAATCGTCAGTCTAATAACTCACCCCATAATTGGTGAATAGTAAAGTCGTTTGGGTATATTGCAACAAATTCAATTTATGTTCGAATAGGATTGCCACAAGCGAGTGGCTGCATCCAAAATACTTAATAGTTACCATATGTAGTTGCTGGACTAAGGCAGATAACCCTGACAAACCATATTCATTTCATTCATTTTGGTTAGTGACGTGGTCGATCGATTTCGATAGCTTGACAAGCGTAGACAAACGTGGAAGAATAACAAAGTTTCTTGGCTGGTAGACGGCATCCTTGTGACGTCGCCACTGTTTGCAAAGATTGACGAGGCCGCCTGATTTTTTGTCAGGGTTTATCTCCAAGGGCTACATATGGTATACGTATACCTTTAGATACCTTTTAAGTATTCTGGGTGTATGTTCGCACCCACCCGCCGTAGCGGAAGCCCAGTTATACCGCTGTGCACTCGGACCCTGTTGTTATTAGTCTAGATGCCTAGAGGCACCTAGTCCAGGATGCACCATGTGGAGGACTAACAGTCAGGAATATCACCATCATTGGAAATTGAGACTTTATAAGCATTACTCAAATCCTCAGGATCATTAGCATCCCATAGCAAACCATAAGGCGGCCTTGTCAATCTTTGCGAACCGTGGCGCCATCAACATCTAAGAAACGTCGTCATTATCCTACATATCTCACGCTGCTGGATTCGATCGTTTATCATGCCGCATAAAATAATGAAGAAGTCACGTGACCAACCAAAATAAATGAATGAACGAATCGTCGATCAAATTACTTACCCCATGATTGGCAAACAGCAAAGCCGTTTGGGCATATTGCAACAAATTCAATTTGACGTCGGAATCGAAAATCAACGATTCCCACAAACCGGTCATTTCGGTTGATGGCAGCAGCCACGTCGTTCCGCCATTCACCGAATCGGACCCCATTTCGATTACTTCGTGCACCGGCAGCGCTTCGTCGCCGTTGACCAGCTGGTAGATGTAGACCAGCAACGGCACAGTGCACAAGTCGACCGATCGGCCGGCATCATTGCCATCGGCCCCGTCTGTCTCGTCCAGCATGAGCTAACAGGTAGGAAAGAAAAGCAGATTGTATGGATGACTATGGTCATTATTGGTTGGTTAGATACACTCAATTGAAATAGAAAAGTATACGTTTCAACCTATGACTGATGTTAATGTAAAACATGTTTAATTTGATGGGTTATTCCTATATTTGTACAGCATATAAGACAATAAATTTCAATGGCTTGGATAAGCGCAACAAACGTAGAAAAATAGCAAAGTTCCTTGGCTGGTAGACGGCATGTTTGTGACGGCACCACCGTTCACAAAGATTGACAAGATAACCTGATTTTTATCGCGGTTATCTTCCTTATCCCAATAGCCACATATGGTATACGTATACCTTGAAATACCTTTTAAGTACCCTGGGTGTATGTTTGTACCCAGTAGCCTCGTTAGTTTTGTCCAGTATGAGCTAACATGTAGGAAAGAAAAGTAGATTGTATAAATGACTATTATTGGATGTTTGTGACTATTTTTCGTGTGGATTGAAAAACAAAAATCTAATTTCAAATAAATCATTCAGTCATATTCATTTACTCTAGTTAGTGAAATAGATTGTGTAAATGACTTATTGTTAGTTGGATGCACACATTCATTGATTGACAAGGATACTTTAAAGCTATACTATATACATTGGATTAATGGAGATAACCCTGACATAAAACCGACCTCATCATTCCTTGCGAACAGTGGCGCCGTCATAAAAATGCCAAGAAACGTCGTTATTCTTCTACGCATGTTATACTTTGAAATCGTTCGTTAACTATGCCGTACGAATATAGCAATAATGAAAAAAAGACCGCGTCACCAACCACAATGCAAATATCAATACTTACACTAATCGATGCAACCGAATTGTTTAGAACTTCGACAACCTTGTGCATCGTATCGCTACAAACAACACTATCGAAATCGTTGTCTGTCCTACTGAGAACACTGGGCACGTGTCGTGGTCCCAAACATCGCAAAAATTCCACAACATGCGACTCGATATAGGCAAATTCTTGACAATTGAGAGGCGAAACGCAAACTTCGGCATGCAGCGGATTGTTGGAATCCTTGGTGGTGGCGGATGACGACGATCGAGACAACAGCTGACCAATTCCCGAAAGACGACTGTCGCCCGAACACAACTTGATGCGAAAACAATTTGGACTGCTGCCGCTGCACAAGTCGACGTCCTCAACACCGCTCAACAGCATTGTATCGTTGGAGCAATCTGTCTTTTTGACACTTGAAGATAAGTCAATGTCCATGACAAGGTATACTAATTGTCTAATTAATATATATATATATATATATATATATATATATATATATATATATATAAACAAATACAACTCCGCTTAGTTTGAATCAGAAATGATTTAATCTAGCCAGTCCCAAGCCTGGATAAAGGAGGAGGGTTTGAGCGTGCAAGGTTAGCAACCTGGCCTCTGTAAAAAATTTCTACTCTTACGGAAACAATCAAGAGGACGCCATTCCGGCAGCCAACGGCAAGGAAGTGAACGCATGTATCGGGATGACAGAGTTACACAGATGACAGGGTCGAATAAAAGCCGAAAGGAAGCTCAATCTTCGATTTACAGAATTTACAGTGCCAACGAGACTTTGTTGTTGTTTTGCTGTAATTGTTGTCTTATTGCCCCATGTTTATTTTTAAAGCAAAAGGGTTTTGTATAATATAATATAATAATAATTCAAATACGTTAACATACATATTGTTACTATTGATTGATAACGTGGTCGCCTTTTCATTATTTTCTATATTTATAGTGTATCAAAAAATCGCGACAAATGGTTTATTAAGCGTAACAAAAGGGAATAATAAGGTTTTTTAACTGAGAGACGATGTTACTGTTAGCAAAGATTTGCAAAATTGCTCGATTTTTTATCACTGTTATTTCCCTTAGCCCAACTATACATACACCTTAAGCTGTCTTTTAGGAGTCTCAGTTATACGGCTGTGTACTTGGTTCCTGTTGTGTTATTCAAAGTACTTACGTGCACCTAGTTCAAGATGTACCACTTAATTAACAGTTAGGATTATTACCATTATTGGAAATTAAAACTTTGTATAAGCTAAAAGTATGCAGATTATACAATAATACAGTTTGTATGTAACTGCCATTATGTGGACTATTAGTGGACATAATAAATAGGTAAAAATAAGTAAATTATGAATTATTTTCTAAATATTCAAGCTTACATACAGGTAGATAAACTGAAAACATTTACTCCTGTTAACTACAAACTTGGAACGTCTTGATAAAACAATATCAAGTCAATGGTTCCTAAACGCTATTCCGGCAAACAACGACAAAAAAATGATAGTAAACTCAATCTTCGATTAGACGAAGGAAATTACTTGATCAAATTTAACGTTTACCACTCGAAAGATCAGTAAGAACGATTTTGGAATGGAATATTGATGGTAAAATAAAGGTTGATAGCCTACATAAAAGTTGACTAACAACCATTCCGGAAGATCTAATTGAAATAGATGTTTGATGGATCAAACAAACATTTTGGTAGATTATTCTTTTTAATTATGGGACATTGTTGTTGTTTTTGCTGTTACTGTTATCATGTTTCCCTATGCTTATTTTAAAGCAAATGAGTTTTGTAATAATAATAACAATAATTTCATTCATTCATTCATTTTGGTTAGTGACGTGGTCACCTCTTCATTATTTCCCACATTTATACATGTAGAACAATCAATTTCGATGGCTTGACAAGCGTAGACAAACGTGGAAGAATAACAAAGTTTCTTGGCTGGTAGACGGCATCCTTGTGACGTCGCCACTGTTCGCAAAGATTGACGAGGCTGCATGATTTTTTGTCAAGGTTATCTCCCTTAGCCCAAGAGCTACATATGATATACGTATACCTTTAGATACCTTTTAAGTATCATGGGTGTATGTTTGCACCTACCCGCCGTAGCGGAAGCCCAGTTATACCGCTGTGCACTCGGACCCTGCTGTTATTAGTCTAGATGCCTGTTGGCACCTAGTCAGGATGCACCACGTGGAGGACTAACAGTCAGGAATATCACCATCATTGGAAATTGAGACTTTATAAGCATTACTCAAATCCTCAGGATCAGTGATAGATAAAACGATAAGCTTGGAACTGGGTAGGCATGAATTAAAGTCCCACTACACACACTAAATAAGGCCCCTTACTTTGGCTTTGTGAAATATCCATCTGTTGTTGACAAATGTTACGGCCGTAATCTATAAAGTTAACTTCGTGGCAAGACTATTATTGGCAATAGAAGCAGAGAGGAAAAGAAACTGAGGTCGACCAGAGGGAAGATGGTCAGATTGTGTGGAGGAACAGATATAAAGGGAAAGAGACTGATAGAACCAAACGAAGAAGGCCGATCAAAAACAGCAATCCTTCTCAAAAAGGGAAAAGTTGTAGAAGAGAAAGAAGAAACGCTACCGGTGTAATATGTAAATTTTAATAAAATTTATACACCTATATAATTTACAATAATGGATCCTAATGATCCTGAGGATTTAAGTAATTATGGTGATATTCCTGACTGTTCCTCTTCCATGTGATACATCCTGGAGTAGGTGCTTATAAGCATCTAGACTAACAACAGGGATCAAATGCACAGCGGTATAACTGGGCTTCCGTTACGGCGGGTGGATGCAAGCATACACTGAAGATACTTAGAAGATATCTTAAAGTATACATTTATCATATGTAGCCGTTAGGTTAAGGAGGTTAACCCTAACAAAAAAATAAAACAGCCTCGTCAATCTTTGTAAACAGTGGCACCATCACAAAGATGCCGTCTATCAGCTAAAAAACTTCGTTATTCTTCTACGTTTGTTACGCCTATTAATCCATTGAAATCGATCATTTAATATTCCGTACAAATATAGAAATAATAAAAAGGTGATTATGTCACCAACCACAAATGAATGAATGTACAATAGAAATCTGTTTAAAAATATGCCTTGGGTCATATCGAATTTAGACAAAATCTAAAAATTCATTATTAAATCATTTGAGTAAAAGTTAGTTTCTCTTAACAAACAAAACAAAAATTCAAAAAAACTTCGACATCTCAAACAAACTAATTTCAAAACTTTTATTATTTACAATATATCCAAAGTTACAAAAAAGGTTGTATAATAAACAAGTTATATTTAAATTTTCAAAATAATAAATAACAAATAATCATCATATGTACAGTAAGAAAATTATATATATATATATATATATATATATATATATATATTGTTTCAAATGCATTTGTCTATTCATCAAGTCACTGCCGCATACACTGTTGGTACAACGACGCTAATCCAGCTTGGGCAAGCTGCTGACATTCGCTGTCGAAATCGTCGGCGGCACACGATTTGAGCCAACTGAGAACAATCGAACCGTCATCACACGCGTCTATGCCGAACGGCATCTTCTTTGGACCGAAAAGTAACTGGGGATTAGCAATCCAAACAGACGATGGCATGTGCGAAACAACCGCGCCCGCTGCTACAAGCAACGCGCGACGTACAGCTGGCTCGGGATGTCGATGCAACAAAGGAATGAGGTCGAAGAGCTCTTCGGCCATTCGAAGCTGAATTGGAGCCCAACGGGAGCAGATAAAAAGAGTAGCCAGAGCTGCGACAAGATTGGCCAACACTGAAGCATCTTGATGACAAAAAGCACTTGGACGGCTCGACAAGCAGACCAGTTGGGGTATGGATTGAAGTAGCGGGAAAAAAAATTCGCCAGCACATTTGGCAAACTTATTGGCACTTGCCGAATGCGATGGCAATAGTGACGATTTTGATGGATCGTACTTTACAATTTTATCCACGCCCGATAGCTTGCACGCAATGTCGGTAATCGCAGCTATAATATTCAAACGCTGTCCAATTGAATAGTTTGATTGACAAAATTCGTTGGTCAAATAACGAGCGCATTCGATAGGAGCAACCACACCGACAGCGATTAAACCTCGATGTCTGGCTTCATTGACTTCAAGGGGATAAGGCGTAGCAGGCGGTTCGATATTAACAAACACTCGGCAAAATTCGACAGCGAGTTCACTAGCGGCTACCGGATGACCGTAAATCAATTCCTCGGCAGTCATGGTACAAGCAAGATTGGTCAAATGGTCCTCTGTTTTTGTCAGCATCATTCCGTCCAAACACTCGCGAAGATAACGTGGCTTTTTCAATTTACTGCACTTCAAAATCAAATTAGAAGGATTAGCAGGCAATGGTTTGAAAGACTTGGATTCTGTAGAATTATCATCATCACTACAAGGCTCGTCATCACTGTCAATTTGGATTTTACTGTTTTTGTCCAAATCCAAATGAGTTAATTCTTGGACACATTTATCTTCATCTACATTCAAAAAAATTTAAATAAAATTTATTACTAAAGATCGTAGTCGTAACTGTTGACGTGTATAGAAATATACTATTCTAATTAAACTAAAAAAAATCACAATTTTACCGCAATTCAGACATCTAAGTGCTTCAATAAAGCTTCAAGTTGCATGGAATAAATCGCTCAAGCCAAACAGATAACCCACTAATAATCTACAGCAATATAATTATATTAAAAGATACAAACAACACGGAAAACTGTAAGTCGAATCGTGTATATAAGCAGTGGAGGATGTTCATCCCTGATGATGATAATAAAAATGTTCACTATTGATATTCAACGGTTATTATTGCTAATGACAGTTCAAGTTAACAAAAGTCCAAGTAAAATATTTTTAGCTTTTCCAGTCACTGCTACTTTCAACAAGCCACTAGAATCTTTAGAAACATAAACAAATATTACAACTATAAAATCATTAAAATATTTCCAATAATATATATATATATATATATAACTTCATTGTCTTCATAAAACTTACCATTAGGTGTATTTGATTTAGGCTCTTTATACTCTATGCTTAAATCCAATGGTAAAAAATAAGGACGAAGTTTATGCAATATAGGTCCATCGTCATAGTCAAATTTTAACAATTCATGTTGTTCCGATTGTCTAGATAAATTAAATGTTTTCATCAACCATTCTCCCATAATCATTCCAATAAGACGAATCTCTTCACGTGGACTTGATAAATGATTGCTAATTCCGGATAATATATCAGATAAATACTCATCGATAATAACTTCTACTGACAATTTAGAAGAAACTGGGGTTCTAAAGTCGATTATCCAAGACAACAATATTTGCGATACATATATGTGCCTTACAAGAGGTGTCGATTGAATAGCAGAGTAGTCAGCCCACAATTTAAAAACTGGCTTTCCAATTCGATCATCAACTAAGCCAACCAATTTAGTGCACATTTCTTCATCCGTCGATTCCGAAAGACACATAGCAAAAGCACAGAATATCTTCCTAATTATCGTTGCTGATGAAAAATAACGAACAAAACATAATCGAGAAAACAATCTTAAAAATGATTGAAGGCGAACATTATCACATTCTATATCTTTAAATAGAAGACGATGTACAGTATTTACATCAGAACACAGTCGAATAATTGGAACGATACACATTTCGAAACTTTGATTTTTAATAAATTTTAAAGACTTGCACCAAGTATTTGCTTGGGTAGCGGGACTTTGTTTGCAAATAAAAGTAGAAACTTCATTAGAATAACCAGATAATGCCAAATGACTAATGATTAGCCCAAAAAATTTGTATTTATCATCAGAATTTGAATCTAACTCCAAACAAGATTTTAATACAATGTCCACAAAACGATCAATATTTGTCAATTTGTTTGTGCTATAATTCAATCCAAGATTATGGATAATTGAAGGAATTCGAACAAGCATTCGACAATTTTGCTCCCAAATCATGGTTGTGCTAGCACTAGTCATGCTGCACAATGGTTTCTCAAGGCACAATCCATAAAAACAAACCAAACGATTTAGTTCAAAAACAAAACGAGTTAATTCGCTCAATACAATATTAAGAACAACCACATTTTCAAATTTTAAATGATTAAGTAAGCATTCTAACCAAAAATCCGCTTTAGAATGTTTAGTACAATAAGCGATTAAATTCCGTATAAAAATATTCTGCGTTTTGCATAAAGCTAATATTTCAAGCATTATACGAGGTAGATAAGTAACATAAAAATAACTTAAATCTTTCTCTTCCAAAATAAAAACAAAATCCCTTTGATCAAGCGGATATTTTAATAAATTTCGAATAACGGTATCATCCTTTAAACCATTGTTTAAATCAGCTAAAACCTGTTCGACAAGTTTATCTAAACAACTCATTGATGCACTAGATTTTTTCAAAAAAATGCAAAATATAACAATGTATTATGTACAATTAACAATTTAAAAAAATCAAACTAATAAATAAAAGCATTTTACCTATTTAAATTAATAAATATATTGTATTTAAAAATTAACTATAAAAACCAAATTTATAACATTTTCAATTACACCGTTTTTTATTCTCTAAGCGTACTCGACTAAAGAAAATAAATTAAACAATGTATAAGCTATAAACATCATACCATGAAAACCATAGTTGACAATCTTAAAAAATAACAACTGCTTTTGAAAATCACCATAAAGTACCTAGTACACAACTATTTTTAAAACTTAAAACTACATTTAAAATTCAATCATAAAAATTATTACCAAAAATAAAACCTCAACAGTGCTCTTTTAAGTAATGTACAGATAAATTTTTTGGATCTTTTTAAACATACTACTCAATACTAAAAAAATTATAGAGCATATTAACATAAAAATTAACCTAAAAAATTAAAAATATATTAAAACTTCATCGAACACAAAAATATACGTAATACATAAATAAAAATAGAAAACAAATTCTTTGTTTTTAAATTTACTCTAAAAAACTAAAATTAAAACTGAAATACACAAAAACAATATTTTATTAATACAACATGTAAGGTTGGCAACTAAAGTTTGTTTATTACTAAACAACGCAAAGTACGTAAACGTTAATAAAAAGATCACAAAATAATTAAAACGTAAAAAATATATAGGTTAAACTACTTTTAAAAATATTATCAAGCAAACACAAAAACGTGACAGATTTTCCTCAAAACCTTACTTGAACGCGTTCGAGTTTCACAACTAACACCAATTCAAGGTTTCAATTAGTTTCACTAAAATATCCACTACCTATAATTATTTGATTAAAATAATAATAATAATTAATTAATATTATTAATAATAAATTAATAATAAAAATAAATTAATAAATCAAATTAAAATTACTCACCAAAATATAACAAATTAAAAAAATAAACAATTAAACTGCAATTTAAATAAAATTAAAATAAAACTTTTATAAAGTCTTTAAGTAAATATTTTATTTTGCAATAAATAAATAAATTATATTAAAATTTTTTTATAAAGTTTAAAAAATTAATTTTTATTGATTTTTATTTCAAGTTTGAAGCTCTCATATATTATATGAGTAATTGTAAGGTTAATACCTTTAGGGCGATTACATTTATAGCAATTTAATTTATCATAAAGATAGTGTTGTAAATGTTTTTATTATTATATGGTTCACCGTTGTAGTTTTAACGATATGTTGTTTAACTGTTAAAACAGCCTTAGTTATTAAAAAAGTAATTGTTTTCGATATGGAACTATTGAGTAAGGGCACTTCCTCAATTATATTATTTTTAAAAATGCCTGGATTTTCTAGTGTTACAGCGCTCGACTTGGACCTAGGTAGGCATCGGTTCGTATCTCACCACCGGCACTAAATGCGGGTTCACGTTGGGCTTCGCTAAAATGTTCACTGCTAAAAGATGTTTCCCTTGAAACATTTAAAGTGGTAAGCAAAAATAAATAAAATAATAAAATAAAATAAAATAAAATATAAAAACTAGTAAATCTTTAATAACATTTTTTATTTCTCCATTAGATGGATAAATTTTACAGTTATGTTTAACACAGCGTTGATGTTAGAATTAAGGGGGTTAACAATTACTTATTAATAAACAGTTCCTAGATCTAAAGCCCTTAAAACTGATTATTAAATTATTGTGGAAAAATTTCCTACATTTATGTAATTTTTATGTAACAACTTATTGAGAGTAAAACAAAGTGTCAACTTATTACAAACTTGCCGACCGTAAACTGGGCTATTTATTAGAAATACCAAATAAGTTTTTATTTATCCCCATAAGTAGGGGCCAAACTATAGGGATTTAAATATGTTACTAAAAAGTGTATTTGATTTGCAACCACTTGACTCTGAAAGTTTAATAGGAATTGTAATGATTTTCCTCATTTCCAAAAAATTTAAGGTTTTGAAAATCGTAATATGTTACAAGAAATGTTTTAACGATTAACAATGAGTTGAAGAAATCCAATGTGTAGTACCGACTGGAGAAATTAACAAGTGCAATGTGGGTCACCTTATAATAAATCTCGCCAATTTTATATTTGAGCACAATATTAAAAACAATTTTACCAAATTTAAGATGAAGTTGTGACAATTCAGGCCATTAGCAGATGCTTCTTTAACAATGATTTTTTTTTAATTTTTAAAATCAAGAATAATTATTTTGAACGTATTTCTAATCTCATTAAGAGAGAGCTTTAAGATATTATTAGCAGCAACTTGAACTGGATTTAAGATTACTATTGCAAATGAAATATTCGTATTTTTGTTATTAATTTTTAATTAGCTTTTAAAAAAGCTTTAATATTCACTAAAGGGTTTACAATACGATTACAATTATAAATCTTATTTAACTTCCGTTTGGCTACTTGATTATAAGTACATTTACAATTCTTAGTATTGCTATTATTGGATTGTAAAAGACTTAAAAAGTCATTTAATTTCTGTTAAACTTTAGAACAGCTTGTCATCTGTGTTTGTGTAACCTCTTTATATAAGTATTCTCGGTTGGAGATATTTAAGAATAAGTTAATACAACATTCATCAAACCGAAACTTGTAAAAAACAGCATACCCGTTTTTACAACCTTACCACACAAGTCTAGGAATCTATCTGTAATCAACAAACAAACAAAAATTACTAAAATTATTAAAAATACATTAAACAATAACAACTGACTATAAACACTTTAAAATAAAGCAAGAAATGGAATTGAGCAATTTCAATAAAGTGAACTACAAACAACCGGACAATCAACTTGATGCAATAAAAAAATTGTGACAACTCAAGTATTAGTGTGTTAACGTGTATTTTTTGTAATAATAAATTACAAAACAAAATTCCTAATTAAACAAACATTTGTTTAATCAAATATACCGTGAATATTGACCTTTATTCAGATCAAGAATATAAAAAGTGATCTCAATAATAATACATAAATGTAATAAAGTTTTTAATTAAAAATATATTTAATTTATTATTTTAAGTATAAAAAATATAAATTTACATATTTATAACCTAGAATTATCTCTTTGTATATATAATTAACAAAACAAAATAAAATTATCATTAATTAGTCACGTAAACAGATATTGTATTCAACATAACCATATTAGTTAGATTATTTTAAACAACAAATTAATCCCATTCATATATAGCTAAAATATGTCAATTTAAATAACAGAAAATTACAATTATATAAACTAATATTATTTAATAAGCAGTAACTATTGATAAATCTTTCACAATAATGGTTTAATTGTAATTTTCCACTCTTATTAATTCTAATTGTACTACAAAATGTATCAATTTTAATGACAGATAAGACACTAAAAAAGTTTCAAACAATTTTTTTATTTATTGTTTACGGAACAAATAATAAGAAAACGAAAATGGCATCTAAAAATAAAGCAAGATTAATTTTATTCCTAATAAAAATTTAAGTATTACATTTTAAAAATTATAATATTTATAAATAATAAAATTTAATTTTTTAATATTACATTTAAAAAAATATATAAACAATATTAAAAAAAGTATAAATGTTGTTATGTTTTAATAATGCAAGAAATATACCAGTACATGCTTTTGATTACGTACGGTTTTAATATTTCAGAAATCGTATAAATGTTGTTTTGTAAGTAAACGTTAATGCACTTTAATATAATATTAAGAAATTGTTTTAAATAAAATTATTTATTTATTTATTTTATAAAAATATAAGTTATAACATTTTGACATTATATATATATATAACAAAAAATATAAACAGTGTTTATTTACAAACGTGAATAACATTTAATAATTTTGTTATTTAAAAATAAATAATTAATACAAAATTTACAAAAATGTAAATGTTACATATTTTATTACAGAAACGATTTATTAATTATTAACAGAATTAAATATTACAAGCAACACGTTTTCTAAATTATTTTTTTAATTTTAAAAATTTTATATAAATTATAAATTATGCACAAATTGTTTAAAAAACTTGTGTTATTTTAATTTTTATTAATAGTAATTTAATTTTTTACTATTTTTATACACATATATAGATAAACTCAATTTGTTAAAAATAAAAAATAAGTAAAATTATTAATATAAAATATAGTGTTAAATATAAAAATTACTAAACACGTAAAATTTTTCAGTTACCAAATTATTGAGTGTATATAAAACACAAAATATTTAGTAATTAATGTAATTGCATTTTTTAAACTACATAATCCGGGTGTTTTGAAATGTTGTTAATAAAAGTGTTAATAGATTATTATTTAATTTTATATTAAACAACAAACCAAGTACAATTACATAAATTTTTAATTACAGTATGCTTATTATTGGTATGCTTTAGCATAATAAAAACCGTTTTAATAACATTAATGTGCTAACTGTAAGATGGTAATTAATTTTTTTTAATTATTTTAGTTTATCTAATGTTTAAATATAAAACAAATAAAGTAAACCTAAATAAATATGACGTAACCTTTATAAAAGCATTAATCTAAAACATTAATCTAAATAACAGTAGTAATCCCCCTGTGGGTGTGCTGTATTTTATCATAAAAATCTTTTTTATTGTTAAAACTATTTTTTGTTATTTAAAACACGTCATAATTTTCTATTTAACAGGTTCATTATACGTAATACTTAACTAACACATGACTTCTCAAAAGTTAGAAATAAAAATCCCAACTACTGGAAATAAATATTTTTTAAAAGAGATCTACATAATACCTTGCTTATGTAACCAAATCGTTCATCGCGAATTATTGTTTTATTTGCAAAATGTACAGAGCGTCAATAACACAATTGTTGTTTAATCTGCCTGTTACAAAACATACAGTCTAACTTTTAGTGATTCACGTGTGAAGCTAAATTCTTTTGCACGGTTTATTACTGTCAAATAACTAAAACCATGTAAATTGTTTTTTAGAATATTAAAAATAAGTTTGTTGTATTTTTTTAATTTTATAAGAAATGTTTTGTTTGTCGGTATCAATGGTCATTTTCTTTTACCAACATTATTATAGTTTTGTAGTGTTTGTTCATTTAAAACACAATAAATTATTGTAAAACTTACTCTACGTAATTTAGTTAATTGTTTGAACAAGAAGGTTTTTGAATTTTGTTTATAAAATGGTGTCATTGTTATTAAAAAATTTTATACTGTTGGTATTTATTTTACAAAACGAAAACAGATAAAACAATTAAGAAGATATTTAAAATTAAATATAATTATAAATTTTAAAAAAATAGATAAGTAAAAACATTTATTTTTAAAAAATTAATTATTTTTTAAACATGTTAAATAATTTAATTTTAATTTTGATCAGTATTATAAAATTACAATTAAACCAAAGTCTAATGTACATATATATACATATAAATTGTAACTATTAAACATTGTTTGTTTTTAATAAAATTATGCACACAAATTAATAAAAAACTAATTATAACAAAAAGTATGTAATTTCAACTTATTATTTACGTTTATATAAAAAAAACTTTTGAAATATTTTTTTAAACTACTCAACATTTTAAAATAATTATTTCTAAGTAAATATAAAACAATTATTAAATAATTTACGTTATTTTAAATTTTTAATATTTATTTTTAACAAAAACGTAATTAAAGATAACAAATATTTTTTTATTTTTACATTAGTTTCTTTAAGAAATGAAATTATATCATCTGTGTTGTATTATATATTACTAAAAATTCTATACTTTATGTAATTTAAAATAAAAGAACTGACTTAAATAGTTTAATATAGTATAGATTAATTTGTTTATGCATTTTTATGCACTTTTTTAAGCAAAATCTGAATTTATACAAATGATTGTTTAATTTAAATACGTTTATAAGTGTTTTTTAATTAAACTAAAAACATTTAATACTTTTTAAATTAATATTGTTAGATTTAAACTTTATAAAAAGCAATTTTTTATGTTAGCAATTGTTGTTTTTATTTAAATTTTGAAATAAAAGGTAAACTTTAATAAACTTGACAATACATTTTTATAATATGATATAAAATATTGTTTTGTAAAAAAGTTATAATTTTTGTATAAACTTATTGCAAATTAAAAAATAAGCATTTTACAAGTTACAATAAAGATTGTTTAATTTATTTTTTATACATTCTGATTTTATAATTTTATTTTATACTTTATACCAAACCAAAATATTCTTTGTTACTTATAACATTTTATTATGCCTATTTAGTGTATATAATTTTACAAAGTTGGTTTAATATAAAAATTTGTTGTGATATTTCATGCGTTATTTATAAATTAATGTTTAATTAGCCTTTTAAATAAAATTTAAAATGTTTACTTTTATAAAATATATTTACACGTAAAAATAATTTAGTAGCACGGCACTAAATTCCAATTTGAGTTGGAATAATTTTAATAACACCGCTAGCGCTAAATGTAGATATATATATATATATATATATTCTAAAAGCCAAATATAAATATCCATTTGTTTGTTATTATTTGGTTAATCAAATCAATTTATAGTTAGTAGCACAGCCACTTTTTCATTAGTTACAAACATCTTAAAAACGTTTTTAGAGGTGAATTAAAGTTGAGAAAACAAATTAAGTTTGTCGGCTAGAAAATTGCATTCTTGCAATAACGTCAGTTTTCACAGTCATTGATAAGACAATTTTTTTTAAGGAAAATGGGGGTTCGCGTAGGTTGACGGATTTATAATTTTATCTGGCTACATATAGTAAATAGATAACTTAAGATATTATATATATATATATATATATATATATATATATATATATATATATATATATATATATATATATATATATACAAAACTTTGCTTTTGCTTTGAAAATAAGCATGGGACAATAAGACAACAATTACAACAAAACAACAACAACAACAAAGTCTCGTTGGCATTGAAAATTTTGCAAATTGAAGATTGAGCTTCCTTTCGGTTTTCACTCAACCCTATCATCTGTGTGACTTTGTCATTCATATACGCGCGATCATTTTTTTGCTGTTGTTTGACGGAATGGCGTCCTATTGATTGTTTCCGTAGCAGTAGAAATTTTTTACAGATGCCAAATTGCTAACCTTGCGCGCTCAAACCCTCCTCTTTTATCCAGGCTTGGGACTGGCTAGATTGAATCATTTCTAATCCATACTAGGCGGAGTTATATATATATATATATATATATATATATATATATATATATATAATACTATTTATTGTAAAACATAAGTGTTTAGAGTATTTAACAGTGTGTTGTAATTTTTGCAATCTTTTTAAATTTTATTAAATGTTAACAAATTATAATTATTGGTTACAATATTATTCAACAAAATTAAAACGTACTTTATTTAAATTTCTAATGTAAAACTAATTAGTTTATATTAAATATTAAACATACATATAAATTAATAAACGTTTAACAATATAATTTGCCGTTTAATTTTATTATTTTTGTGTAAATGCTAGTATAAAAAACATTCTATTTATATATTTACATTACGGTAGTAATATTAGGTTGTTTTATAAAATATAACTTTTCTATTTCCTATTTAAACTAACATGTATTAAAACCGTATTTACTTCATAATTTAAAAATCGTAACGTTAGCATATTTAATACTTTTCCATTTAATCAATTAATAATTACTTTTTTCACATATACATTGAAATAAAGGCTCACGATTTGATCAATGTTTCCAGTCGAAAGCCCGAAAATGGGTAGCAATTGTATTTGGCATTGTTGAAATTCTTTGTTTTTACGGCTACCATTTTGGCTTTAACGCTTTAATACCAACCTACAAATCATTGGGCCTATTTGCCTACAAATGTTCGACAAACGTCACCCAAATAGAGTCGTTCGATTTTGAATCGAATTGTCTATTTCACGACAACTTGTTCGGAGTTGGATTTATTTTGTGGACAGCATGCCGCATGCTGCTCATTACATTTACGGGTATAATTATGGACAAAGTTGGCTTGAGATGCTTGAAGTTGTTGGCTACTACGTTCTATTGCATCGGTACACTTATGTTTGCCTATGCCAATTATCAAACACCTGCTTTGTTTTTTATTGGAGGCATTCTAGTTGCAATTTCCAGTTCGGCCAATCTTACGTGCAATCAACAAATTAGTTTGATGTTTTACAAATATCGCGGATTGTGCATATCAATCATGTCCGGTGCATTTGCTTCCAATTCCATCATAACATTTATATTTTCACATACACACAAGATAGTGCCCCTAAAGTGGTCCTTTTTTGGACTCGCACTAGCAGCCTTTATCTATGGCATCTTAATGGCGTTGTTCATATTAACGTCAAAATCGGAATATATGGCCAATTGGAAACCGGAAAAAACAGATTCGTCAGTTGAAATTATTAAAGAAAACGTAAGTACTCAAAACTTTTATACGGTGTATTTGTGTACTTATTAAATATAATCTTTTTACAATATATATGTATGTGTGTGTGTGTGTCGGGGTGGTATAGTGGTATAGTGCTCGACTTGGAGATGAGTATGCGGAATAACGTTCAGCTCCGCTAAAAATCCACTGCTGAAAATATTTCCCGTAAAACATTTATATATATATATATATATATATATATATATATATATATATGTGTGTGTGTGTGTAATTATAAAACACATTCAATGTTTATTAATCAACTTTAAGGTTATTAAAAAAATTAGTTTAATAAATTGTTTTTAATAGGAAGTATATAACCAAATAGTTTATTTCAAATATATTTATTAAAAGACGTAAACCATTTAAAACTTTTATTTGAACTTATTAAAAAAATCCATTGCTTTAAAAGTAGTATATTACAATACTTTTGCAAATGTAGCGTTACTTTTAAAAATCTCAAAATTGAGGAGTTATTTTTATAACTGTAAACTGATGGATGCAACAAAAAAGATGATATTATATAGACGATAAAAAAAGTTTTAAAAAAATGATTGTAATCAGTTTAAAATACACACATTTTTATTTCCATACTTTTATACATTCCCACAAATACTATTTCGATTGTCAAATCAAGTGCATCTGAAAATAATTTTTTTAAATAAATGAACTAGTTTAACACATGGTCGCATTTATCACATTGCCTTTAACATTGTTTCTGAAAAACTACACGTATTGTCACATATTTTATTAAATAGATTGACATATTGTCATTCACTTTTGACAGGAAAATTATGCTTTAATTTATCTAATTTTTAAATATAATTTAAATACACATTTCATATAAAAAAGTTCACTAATCCGAATATTCGTTGATCAACATTTAAATTTCTTTTTTTGTTTTACTAATAAAAATAATAGTCAGTAATATTTAATTAGGCGAATGGAAGAACATGACCATATTGATTTGAGTCTATTGAAGACTGATATTGCCTTACCAAGTCTGGCTTTAACATCAATATAATTATCTGATGTTTATTATTGAGTAGCAGAAACAGATGAAACCTGCAATCCAGTTTCTACATACCTACTCCGTTCGAAATTTAAAAATAACAATGGGTTTTTAAGGGATTATTTGTTTTTAAAATTGTTATATTAACATTGTCAGATTTACTTGAATAATAAATTTTCTAGGTTTTCCAGTCAACCAGGAGCACTGTACAGCTGTTTCATCCTTATTTGGAATCATCAGCAGCGCATACTTTTCAAGTTTTATACACACATAAACTTGAACCCACGCCCTATCTGGTGTCAGGCCAGCGCCTTAACCACTGTGCTACGGACTTGTAAATTTATTATTTATAGTGAATCTGATCAATTCTAATTACCCAGTGTCCTCAAATGCTGCTACTTTACTATCGGTTTAGCAAGTGAGAGAAACTTTTTATTAGGACTTTATCATATAGGTCCTTATATACATACCGTCAGATTTAATAGCCTATATAGTACAATGATAATCGTATTATTAATAACAATATTATTTATAATAGTAATAATAATAACTTTAAAAATTGATATCATTATTTTCTAGTTTTGTCAAAGTCAATCGCTTTGTTCACGTCGTGTGCAACGAATTATTGTTGTTATTTATTACTTTTTCAATACGTGTTCGTGACACATTGTTCCTCACCAGTTTAAAGGGTTAATAAATGTAGCTAACAATGTAAATCCTGATTACTAATTGTACTTGTTCCGCCTATATCTTCGTAGATTTGATCAGTTTACCTTAACTGGAAAGGAAAAAGAGGAAATAACAGAGGAGCGTTTATTAGTTGTAACTCACAGTCACGTACACAACGAAATTATAGGTGAAACTAATAGAAACTTCTAAAGAACTCGATACTGTAAAACAATAATAATAATAACAGTAATGAAATTCATTGTTATAATAATGGGAATTGGTAAAAATTATTGAAAATCATTTTCATTTATATTTTTATCCACTACAAGCTTTTAAAATGCACCTTAATACAAGAATAGCATCTAATGTAAACACTTTCCTCCACCAATTTAAATAATATATTATTGTCTTTTGAAAACCTATTTTTATACACTCATAAATTCAGGAAAGTTTAAAAAATTCTTAATTATGAAAAAAACAAAGTCTGAACCATTGTAACAATTTTTTACAATTAATTCCAATATATATATATATATATAAAGTAATAAATAGGATTATTTATTTATTTTTCAACTACACAACTAAATAGCAAGAATATAATAAAATGCATAAAGGTTATTATTACATGTAATTTAGATAACCACATGTTAAAATATTGCAAATAATTTTAACACCTTTTTTAGATAAATTGTACAAAACAATGAAATATGAGATAATTTAGAATGAGAATTTTAAAATCTTAAAAAATTAGAAACAATATTTAATTAATTTAATTTAAGCAACAACAACATAAACAAAAGTTAGTGGCAAAGCCACATCTTCATTTATTCTAAGTTAGCATGGCAACTCGAATAGTGCCTTTCCGCTGTTTATGGTTTTCGGAGGTGTTTATGGATATTTTTACACGTAAATTAGATGAGTACACGTTAAAATATTGCAAATAATTTTAACACATTTTTTGTATAAATTGTACAAAACAATTTGTAACGCAAAAAAATATAAAACAGTTTAGAATGAGAATTTTAAAATCATAAGAAATTTGAAACAATATATAATTAATTTGATTTAAACAACTACACCATTAATAAAGGTTAGTGGTAAAGCCACATCTTCGTTAATTCCAAGTACGCATAGCATCCCAAATAATGCCTTTCTACTATTTTCGGTTTTCGGAGGGATATGTTAGTCCATCGACTTAGCTATTATTTCCATGACCAGGCCAAAATAGTGTAAAAATCGTCTCGACCAGCAGCTATCTAAGTACATTTCTGACCACATTTAGTCTTCTAATCGGCATTTGGACAAGCCAAGGTTACGATGCATGAGATTGTATCGGGATTTCTACGAAGAATGTGTCCAAACTAGCGCAATCTTTATTGTCGCGATACCAATAATGGAAAATCGTGAAATTGGAGGTCATCACAAATCTAACAGTTGCTGATCTTTTTTTGATACGGAGGATACAAAATGGGTGCTATGCCAAATGTTTCTGAGACATCTTACTTCAAATATGTTGAGCTTTATGATTTCTGACCCTGTAAGTGTCCAGGTTCCAGCTGTATACAGAAGTGTTGTACAAACTAATGAATAGAAAATATTCATTTTTGTGTTTGACTTAATCGTTTTTCGATTCCATGGTGGATTAGCAAGTTTTTCAAACACAGCAGTAGCCAAACAAATTTGACGATTTACTCAATTAGATAAACCACCAATAGCATTTTCTAGTATTAACAAACGAACATTTAAAACCTCATATAAACCAATACAATGTAAGTGTTTTATTTAATTATTTGAAATATGCGTTTATCGAATTTCCGTCCATAAAAATGGTCATTATAGTATACTTCAAACAAGACACATTCATTTATAAAACTTGCTATGTGTGATCAAACAAATAACAGAAATATATTTTATTAGTAAAATTGATTTTTCTCAAAAAAAATCCATAAACTGTCCTGCATCCTCGGAAAATACATCCACTTAAAAGACGTTCGTCAAGTGAGTAATTAAATTTAACACGAACTTGTAAAAAACTAAATCATAAGTTGGTTTTTTGCAAAAATGAAAAGGTAAATGTTTCATCAATGTTTCACACTAAAATGTGGGCCCACGTTCGGCTTCGCTAAAAGATCGACTGCTGAAAAATGTTTCTCATAAATCATTCAAAGTAGCAAACATAAAATTAAAATAAAATAAATAATAAATTTATGCCAAACAGTTTGGGATTTAAATCTGTACATCGGTTCCTACTTTATTTGTTGTTTATTTATCTTTTATTCCTTGAATGTTTGACAAGATACTTTTTAGCCGGTGCACGACATTCCGCATTTAGTAAACCCATGGCCATTCATCTACAAATACTGTACAATGTTTTATGGTTAATACGAGAAAATGGATGCACTGTGATACTTTGCAGTATTTTGCCCAGGTTACTTATCTTAGACACATCTAACTCGTACGAATATACTTTATAAATATACCGGGGTGATCTAGCGGTACAACGCTCGAATTCGGACATCGGCGGGCATGGATTCGAATCCCATCACCGGCACTAAAATGCGGACCCATGTTTGGCTTTGTTAAAATGTCCACTGCTGAAGGATGTTCGTCGCAAAACATTCAAAGTAGCAAACATAAAATAAAAATATACACCACAGAACATTATTCGTACATTAGTCCTGCCTGCTATCCTGGTTTTGACAACGTAGCAGTACACGTATAAAAAATTTGAAACCATAAAACTTGCTCTTACAAAAATAGAGCAACTTTTTGAACTTTAAATTTACTTTTTTTATCGCAAGAATAAACTACAGTGGACAGCAGTTTACTTTCAAATTTTTGAATAATAATAATTATTATTATTATCCAAATTTCGTTATTAACTTCAATCAATTTTTATTTGCCAAGAATTCAAAAGACAAACAAACGGAAGTTGATGTCAATCAGACAATAAACAATATTATCAAAGAACGATTTCCAAATTTCAAACAATGCATCTTCTCGCGCCCATTTTTGCTATTCACCATCTGGCAAACACTTGGCTTTTTCCGATTCAGTATGTTCCTGAGTACATTGTCCAAACAACTGCACTACCTATTTCCAACCGACGAGCACATAGTCAATCACTTCCTTTCCGTCTCGTCGGCATTTTCCATGAGTGGCATACTCGTTTCGCCCATTGCCGGCATGATTTACGATACGTGTCGACGCAGAACTCATTATCAAATTAAAAATTTAATTGTGGAAAAAGGCGACCAAGTAAATAAGAATAAATTGTACTACATTCACATCAGTGGCATGTCTATCGGTTTTTTGATAGAAGCTATTTTTGCACTACTCACAAGTATACTTATGACGATACCAAATCGAATAACAGTCTACTTGGCATTTACATCATTCGTTCTCATGCGATCGCTCCTATTGAGTGGTGCTTTGACATTCATAAATATCAGTTTTCCAATACAATATTTTGGCATGATTTATGGAATAGCTTCGGCAACTGTTGGTGTAGTCAACTGTCTACAATATGCATTAATATTTGCTAGGCCAATTACAACGATGATAATTGCTATTGGCTGTTCGTTGGGTCTTTTTGTAAGTCCTATTCTAATGATGGTTTTGACACGCAACCAGCTGTCGGCAAAAATTTCTATGTCAATTGATTTTTAATTAATTCGTGTAAACAAAACAAGACAAAAACGCAATTCAAGCGCTTTATTTTTTAAATAAACAATTAACTATACAAAAATTGATTTTTTGTAAATAGTTTACGTAATCCATTTTTGGATTACTCATTCGGAGATGATCAGTTTACGGTTGGCAAAATATGCATCCATTCATTTTAGAACTACGACATACTAACAATCAATTTTAACATCATATCGCAAGTTTTTCTAACACAATTTAAATAGAAAAATTTACATTTAAAACTAAGACTAATGGCTATGTTAACACTTTTCATTTGGTGGATGACGTTATTTCTATATTTATGCAGAATATCAAATAAACAACTTCGATGACCTAATAAACGTAGCAAACGTAGAAGAATAACAAAGTTTCTTGGCTGATAAACGGCTTCCTTGTGACGGCACAACCGTTAACAAAGATTGACAAAGCTGTCTAATTTTGTCAGGATTATCTCCCTTAATCTAATGGCTAGATATGGTATACATATATCTTGAATGTATTCTTACACCCACTGACCAAAGCGGTAACCCAGTTATACCGGTTTACACTCTGTCCCTGCTGTTATTAGTCTAAATGCATATGGGCACCTGGTTCAGGATGCACTACGTGGAGGAATATTGGAAATTGAAACTTTATAAGCATTACTCATTATTAGCATCCCAATAACAATAATCTTTAAATCACATGGTCAAAATATCATACGTTTTAACACCACCATCCAGAACAAAAATGACCATAATTTCTTGTTTTAACATTCATTTACTTAAAAATATTTACCGTTGATCGAAATATTGTTCGGTTTAAAATGAATTACTGGCAAACCGAAAGAGAAGTTTAAAATACTTCTTAACGAATAATAGCGTTTATAAACTTTAAAATAGATGTAAGTAAATTACTTCAACTGAACGTTTGTAGCAATACTCTACTGTTATTACATATTTACTAGCTGTTATATATATATATATATATATATATATATATATATAACTCCGCCTAGTTTGGATTAGAAATGATTCAATCTAGCCAGTCCCAAGCCTGGATAAAGGAGGAGGGTTTGAGCGCAAGGTTGGCAACCTGGCCTTTGTAAAAATTTATACTGCTGCGGAAACAATGAAAGATGACGCCATTCCGGCAAACAACAACGTTTCTGGATGGCAAAGTTACCAGATGACAAGGTTGAGTAAAAGCCGAAAGAAAGCGTAATCTTCGATTTGCAGAATATTTAATGCCAACGAGACTTTGTTATTGTTGTTTTGCTGTAATTGTTGTCTTATTGCATGCTTATTCTTAAAGCAAAAGGGTTTTGTATAATATATATATATATATGTTCATTTTTATTTGTATATTGACTACTATAAAGCTAGATAGGACCAATTATGTCATTAGTATCTTCTCATTATTGTTTAATGTTAAAACTGCAACATTTTAAGCGATTCACAATTCTAAAAATTGACGTAATCTTTAAACCTGCTGATCCGTAATGGAACATTGTATCAATTTCTTATCATTAGTAAAACAAGTCCTATAAATGTTAGGTCACTGTGCCAACTAACTCACATTTGGAAACACATTGTAAAACTATTCACAAACACTTCTCACAATATATCAAATGTATTATTTCCAAAATAATAAGACAAATGGCATAATAAATTACATAATCCAAAATCAGGTTTCGTAAAAGGGTAGAAAAGCACATCCGACATCAAATTCAAAACAACACCAAAAGCTAAATATTCTTATTGTTCCGTACATCTCTATATTGGAACACATTCGGTAACATTGTCCTTAGTAAATAATTGAATTATTGATCCAGACGGTGGACAATTTTTATCCTCTAACCAATCCACAAAAAGTCTAAAAATATATTAAAAAAACGAACATAATTACATCAGTATTAGAAAAAGAGAGGTTGACTATTAACATGTATTTTGTGTATAGTGGCATTTAATAACCCACAAATGTTTAAAAACTCCCATAAATTGATGGCAGAGCCACCTCACCATTAGTTCCTATAGTAACTGGGGATGTTAATGATCCTGAGGATTTGAGTAATGCTTATAACGTTTCAATATCTAATAATAATGATATTCCTGACTGTTGTGCATCCTGGACAAGGTGTCCATATGTAGACTAATAACAATAGGGACTGAATACACAGCGGTATAACTGGGCTTCCGCTACAGCGGATGGGTGCAAGTATACACCCAGGATACTTCAAAAGTATCTTAAGGCCTATGTATACCATATGTAGTCCTTGGGCTAAGGGAGATAACCCTGACAAAAAATCAGGCTGCCTCGTCAATCTTTGCGAACAGTGTCACCGTCACAAGGATGCCGTCTACCAGTCAAAAAACTTTGTTATCCTTCTACATTTGTTATGCTTATCAAGTCATTGAAATCGATCGTGTAATATGCCATACAAATATAGAAATAATAAAGAGGTGACTAGGTCACGAACCACATTAATAAACATTAAAGCGCACCTTGCCACATCTTCCAAAGATGTCCACGTTGTTGTATCAGCATTGGGCATCCATTTACGATTCATTGGAGTATCCAAAATTACACTAAATAATAGATTACTAATTTCAAAGTATTTTTGTTATAAACAATACTTAAAACATTTAAATAATGTAATAAAACATAAGCAATGGAATGATTTGACGGTTTAATATGCCGTACCAATATAGAAATAACGAAGAGGTAACAATGTCACCAAATCAATGCAGTTCAGTGGTTAAATAGTAAAGTATCTGGTGGTCTAGCGGTACAGTGCTCGATTCGGACCTGGGTGAGCATAGGTTCGAATCCCACCACCGGCACTAAAATGCGGGCCCACGTTCGGCTTCTTTAAAATGTCCACTGCTGAAAGATGTTTCTCGCAAAACATTCAAAGTAGCAAACATAACATAAAAAACATTATCGAGAATAATATATTTGAACATTTAGTTTACTGGTAACTTCTGGTAAAAAACTACTGTAAAAACTCCAATCAATAAAACTTTAAAAGGCTTTAAAGAGGAAAGGTGTATTACGCGCAATTCTTTATAACAGACGTTTTGTTTCTCCAAGCCAAATGCCTACATTCTAAAAAATGATTGTATTTAAACATTCAAGAAGATTAAATAACTACTGTAGAAAATGTTTGTATTTTATTTTCCATGAACTCAAAATATTAATATAATCAATTCCTGAAACAAATACATGATTAGAAAACTTTGGAAACAATCCATTTTTAAAACCATGCCTAACACTAAACATTCACTAGATTACCTAATTATTTCAAACCCGAATCAATCCAAAGTTTCCCTTATAGGTACAACGTGATAGTTCAAACTAAATCTAGAGATGTATTCGCTATAAGTTTAAACTAAAACATTATTGTTATTTCAAAACTCCTTTGTTTTATACGGTATATAGCAACAAGATTGTTCCATATAATCGCAAATTACATTTTTACCATTGAGCATCCTGCATTCAAATTTCGCTGAATTCGGTCATCAGAACCATGATTTTACTTCTTTATAACATTGTATCCTCTTGTTGTTTCCATAGTAATTTATTTTACAGAAGCTGGTTGTAAACCTCTAACCGTCTTATACGCTTAACAGTAAATAGAAACAACTATAATGGAGTTAACAGTTACATAATAAAATTGCAAAAACTACCTCTAAAATCAGAATCTTATATAAAACCCTTCTAAACCACTCGAACTCATTAACAACGTATATTTTCAGTTAACCGATTAGAAACGTTTTACAAAAATGAAATTAACACTAACATTTAAGCATAGTTATAAAAACAGCAACCGCTTATACATATTTTTTGTTGGTGGTAAAGCAGTATCGATTAATTCCGAGTTCACATAGCATCCTTTATAATTCCCTTCCACTGAAAATAACATGCACCTATTAACAATTTTATAATTTATAAAATTATTTAAATTCTACTATGTAAACTTATTTTGTTCTTTTAAAATGTGTCAACTAAATAATTTAACAATTTGGATAAGAAAAGCAAAAATACGATTATTATAAAATGTATTAAAATTTCTTAAAATCTTGTTTTCAAAATCAAAAAAGAAATAATTTAAATTACGCATAACCTACGGTGCAATCGCAATAACTTTAACTCCATCAGGAAGGCCGTTGTTCTTACTTGCTAAGCTTCGAGTAAGATTATGAACAGCAGCTTTAGCCATCCCGTACCCAATCATGTCTAAAAAATTAAAACATAAACCGTACATAAAATGTTACTCATAAAATAAATAAATAAATAAACTATAGCTAAACATACTAGGTGTGTGTTGTGTCGCTGCGTGTGCACCACTGAGAACAAACAGACCATTTACTGACAAAAAGGAATTTGCTAAAGATGTTGCTATACACGAAGACCAAACACTTTGCTTCCAAGTTAAATCACAGTTTTTTAAAAAATCTAAAATCATACTCTTATTATTCATAATTACCTTTATGTGCAGCGTTTCCTCCGGCCCATCCTCCTGCAACACAAAAAATACCATCCAACTTTTGGTCATCCAATACTTGTGTTAATTGTTGAGAAATATTGATTCCTCCAGTCAAAATATCATCATTGTTGTCAACAACAATGTTACTGTCAGCAGCTCTATTTTCTTTAAAACCGACCGAACACACCCACTAAAACAAAAGTTATAAACTCAAAACTTCTTACATAATTTTGATTTTTAAAATAATTTACGCAAGTCCTACCTAAACTACCACAACCACCATAGCACAAAACACGGCGATTAAACATAACATACACGCTTTCTGCAAACAAATACTTCCAAAGTTGAAAGTTTTATTTGTTGATTAAAAAACTTATAGTTAGATTGCAGGTTGTTACACAGTTAAATAGAACAAACGCTCTTTGATAACCGGTTGAATTGTATCTTTATATAAGAAAAGGAAGGAAAACTAACGGTATAAATGTAAAAAATAAAATTAATAGATAATAATTGGAAATTAGGATAAAATGTATGGAATTATAGCAAAAAATAATAAATTAATAATTAGAAAAAATTAAAATAAATAAAACAAAAACACCATTTTTTTATTGCACTGCAAAAAACTTATGTTTGTTCTTTAGGTTTAGGAAAGGTTATACACAGCGTAAGGCACGCCCATTCAAGCATGTTAACATGACATATCAAATTTGTATAAAATATTTAATTTTAGAATATTTTTAACAAATATTTAAAATTACTAATAAATTAACATTACATATAAATATGTTTTTTAATTAAGTAATTATTAAATATGCATAAGTGACTTATAAATTCACTCAAATTGCAGGTTGCCATAGAACTTAAGTTCAGGTATTCAGGTATTCAGGTATATTCACGAGTTAAGTAGGAGAAAACTCCTTTTGGTACTCGGTTCAAAATATCGGTATCAACAAAAATAAATCTCGAAAAGTTTTGTTAATAAAAATGGAGTTGGGTAAATGTATATAATATATATATATATATATAAATCAAATAATGAATAAAAATTAAATGTATTCGTGGAGAAAATACTTGCCATACGCTGTTTTAAAGGAATCAACAGATGAAGCTGTGACAATATGATACGGTAAATGATTCCACGCAGATATTACCCTATACGAGAAATGGTTTAAACGAGTCAATTAACTCTTGGCTTGGATAGCTTAAATGGGTGTCCCCTTCGAGAATCATTGGCAGGGATGAGAAGATGCCCGATATCATTTGATCTAGCTAATTTAAAAAACTAATATAAGGTCGCCCCAGAGCCTCCTATCTTGCCAGAGGGAAGATCTTGAGTGATTTTAGTCGGTCAGGATAACTGACATTATTGAGCTGCCTAGGGATCTTGGTGAACCTGCGCTGAACTTTATCTAAATTCTTAATATCAGCTTTTAGAGAAGGGGATGTGACTTGAATACAGTATTCTAAATGCGGCCTGATATAAAGCTGATAGAGTAGCCTTGAACAACTCATAGGGATTTTACCAAGATTTCGTTTAAAAAACTTGGTGAGTTGGAATCCCCTTTGCTGCCGCTATCCTATGATGTGAGGAAAAATTTAGGGAGTGATCGAGGGTAACCCCTAAATCCTTGACCGAATTACCGTGAGTAATGGGGGATGAATCGGGCGCTCTGGAATATGTTTGCCTGAAAATTTACCAACGGAGGTGTTTACACTTGGCAAAGTTCAGAGGGAGTGCATTTGATATGGACCAATTGTAAATACTTAAAATATCTGATTGAAGTTGCTCGGGATTGGTATTCCAAATCTTGACATTATCAGCATATAACAGGATGTCAGAACAAACAACACCAGGTAGGTCGTTAATATAAATAATGAATAACAAGGGACCGAGGACGTACTCTTGGGGGACACCTGAGGTAATATTTACTGCTGGGAAAGTGGATTCTCCTAGTCTTACAATTAATTGCCGATTAGAAAGAAAGTCCTTAATCCAATCGAGGAGTGGAGGACTGATCCCGAATGTTTTTAATTTATTCAGTAATGCCGAATGTGGAACTTTGTCAAATGATTTGCAGAAATCAAAGTAAATGACGTCGATTGAGTGGGAGTGTTCCAGCTTTCTAGTAAGACTATTGGTAAATGCCATTAACTTAGTAAGGCAGGATTTGGAAGGCATAAATCCATGTTGAACGGGGTTAATAAGTTTATTATCGATAATAAACTTTATAAGGTGGGACTTAATTATTTTTTTAAAATTTTACTGGGGGCTGACAGTATGCTAATATGTCTATAGCTCCCAGTCTTAAATCTACAGCCTAATTTATAAATTGGCCTAATATAGGCTAATTTCCATACCGAGGGAACCTTGCCTGATTTTAAGGAAAGGTTAAACAAATAGGCCAGTACTGGAGCTAACACAGTAGCACATTCTCTGAGAATTCTCGGAAATATCTTGTGTGAACCCCTAGAGGAAGATTCTAGTTTGAGGAGGAGATTACAGACAATTTCCGTGGTGATGAGGGGGAAACCAGATGATCTTGAGGGATTGGTGGGAGGGTTACCAACAAAATCCGTATTGAAGACTTGGATTGAAAGTATTAGCTAAAAGTGTTACATGCTTCCGACAAAGGGAAGAGGAGACCCAAGAGTGTCCTTAAGTTGTGGAAGAAAATTTGTGTTTTCCCGTTTATTCTTAATGAATTTAAAAAGCAAGTTCTTATCAGTTTTAGCATTAGTTAGGATACCTATTTATTCTACGATACTTAAAGGTTGGTGAGGCTAAATACGCATTTGTTTCTTAGGGCTAGGTACTTATAGTAAAAACATGGGAGGTTGGTTGCTTTTCACTTATAAAACTCTCGATTACGGAGTTTAATGGGTTTAATAACCGTCGCGGGATCTTAATCGATGATCGGATGAGCGCTCGAAGGGGACAAAATGTTTAACCCCTGAATTAATGGTGTTAGAGAAATAGTCGCATAATTTCTTATCTACCTCATCCGCAGAAGGTAAACCCATTCAAAACGTTTAAAGTAGTTTCTTAAACCATCTAGATTACACGCATTATATAAAATCGGGAATAAGCGCTGAACTTAGATTGGCGATGCGGGCTGTATTTGGAAGATGTACATTGAAGGCTAAAACAGAATGATCACTCTTGCCCAACGGCGGCAGAGTTGATACAGAGTCAATTATATGAGGAGGTTAGAGAGAACTAAGTCTAGGCAAGAAGATGTGCAACCCATTCTATGCCTAGTGCAAGAAGAAACCTTTTGAAAAAGGGCATTCTCAATACAGAAATGGAGAAAGTCAGAGTCAAAGGAATGGCCCTGGCTGGATAGAGTGTCCCAACTGATGATTGGGGCATTAAAGTTACCCATCAGCACTTGATACTTATGGGGGGAGTTACAAACAGAATAAAGTTCATGTATTAACGCAGAGTTAGAGACTTCAGAAAGGGAGGGGGGTCTATACAGTATAGTAAATCTAACGTGGTCACCAGATGAGAGTGAAATAGAGATGGAGAGGAGATCATAACCTAGATAAACAGAGGTTGAGGGAGGTAGAAGAGTGTATGTGAGGCTATCACGAATGTAAAAAATACAACCACCGCATCTAGATCGCTTAACATCACACCGGATGATGCTATAGCCTTGGATTAGCAGTTCATTATTAAGAACATCATCCGACAACCAAGTTTTAGTAATGCCGATTAGATGAGGCTTAGCGGTGAGAGCTAATTGACTTAACTCGCTGAGCTTATTGTAGAGACTACAAGCATTGGTGTAATATATTATTGGGAGGAGGTGCTACTGGAAGAAGGGGACCTATTCTTTTTAACCGATAGTGAAAGTGGACTTGGCTCCGGGGCGTATATGGAAAATCCTGGGGAGCTATTATCTAAACTCAAAGGAGTTAGTTTGACTATAGGGATGACCGATAATTTCGGACAGACGGAACTTTAGGCATTGCTATAGGTTTACCAATCCTATCCTTACTGGCATGGTCTTTGTGCATCCGGAGTTCCGGGAACCGGGACTTAACATTCACTCAATTGCTAAAAATTTTAAATGCAGTGTCAAAGGAACTAAAGGTGATAATTACTGGGGGAAAAGAAAGTTTTCTTTTACAAAACATACGCGTGGCCTTAAAGTTAATGAGCTGAGGGTGGCAAGTCTTGACTATCTCAAAAACTATATTTTTGTAGTTGGTAGCGGTTTTGGGAATTCCCCTAACTATTAAATTGTTTTTCTTTCTTTTGTCTGCGGCAAATTGTTTGGCTGCAGTTAAAATTTTCTCTTGTGAAAGTCTAAAAACAGCCTTGTTGACTGGAGAGGAAGAGACTTTATTAAGAGTAGATGGGAGAGCCGCAGTTGTGGCATTAAGTTGGGAGATCGCTGCAAAGTGCTTAATGGATTGAGCCTGTAAGGTGGATTGTGACTCAGCTAAATCATTGATAGATTTGCAAATTTTGGTATTGCTGAGTTTGAGATCATAGAGTGTATCTAAAATGAGGTCTAACTTGGTGTCAATTAAAGGGTCGAGCTTAGGAGTAACATGGGGGCAGGCGACAAAAAAAGAGTCCAATGTCCGAATACAATTAATGCAATTGAAATCGGTCTCGTTAGTTGCCGGTTTGTTGTAGATAGCCTCTGAGAGACCGGTGCAGTTTTTATGAAACTATGTGTTGCATCTAGACCAAAGCATACCGGTCTTTACTGACTTACTACAACCCAGCGGCCACAAATTGGTTGACTGAGAAACTTTCATTAAAAAAGATCAAAAGGTTCTAAAATGTAATAAAAATAAAATATCACACGCAAAGCAATGTGATAATCGGATTAAAGAGAATAAACGATGGGTGATCAAGCACGACACATACAATGAGTGCTTGAAACAAAAAATAGGCAATCAAAAAATTGCACAATTATACACTAAAACAATTATACACAAAAAGATACCCAAAAAATAGACAAATAACTAAAAACAAAAAACACGTAAACACGAAACACTTTTTACAAGCGCAAAAATAATAAGCAACTTTTTGAGCGCACGTCACGCAGCGTGTCGTACGGATTCAAAAGTTGGAAAAACTTTATTATTTTCGGTTTAAATGTACAAAATATATTTAAAAATAAAATAAGATCAGCATTAATAAATTCATGCTGCATATTGGTGCGAGAGTTGATAGTAGAAGCTTGCGAGGTGAGGTGTGCGTCACGTTGCACGTTGATGGATTCAAAATTGTTTAAAAATTAAAATCAAGTTTAAAATAATATATGTAAACTGTTTTACACTATAGAACAAATTCAAACTAACAAATCGCATCTTAATCTAACACTTAAATAGCGGTGTAGGAGAAATACCCATATTCAGTTGAAAAATATAATAATAAAGAATTTTGATTTATCTAAAAGTAAATCATGTGTAATTTTATTAAAAATTTTTAAAAGATTAAAGTATATAACATTTACTACAAAAAGTCTATTTTGGTATAATGCTAAGACTACTTGTGTAAAACAACAAATTCAAGTGATGTGCTTTGATTAGCCTCTTAATTACTTTGCTTGGTACAAACAACTTGCCAATTGGCTTATAACTATTTAGAATAAACCTGCTGTTTGATTTGTAAATAAAAGGTCAATTTTTAGACTAGAAGATCTCTTCTTGTTTAATAGAACAGTTAAAAAACTAGCAAAATATGATGTTAGTATATTCAATTAATGTTGCTGTAAGCAAAAAACATCAAAAATTATTATTTTATTAACTTTTATTTTAATTACAATTTTTTATATCGTACATTTAAAATTTTTAACACCATTTGAATTTTGTTTTAACGTACAATTTGTATCGTATTGTTGTTTCGTGTTGTTGTGACTGTGATTTTGTAAATATTGTCACATCTTATTTTTTTGTTTATAAACAGTACTTGTATGTAAATTTGCATTATTTAATAATAATAAATTGCAAAATAATATATGGGTTACACAAAAGCTTTGTTGATTAAAATCAACTGGAATGTTAGTAAATATTCGTATTAAGTTAAACCAGAGAAAAATAGAACCAAGACCTCAATGAAATTTCACGCACTTTTGTTAATGATTTTAGAGTAAATACTGTCAGAACTACATTATAAGGATTCTAAACTTAAGAAATTCTTAGATAACAGGTAAGCACTTGTCAGGGGTTATTCAATTATATTTGTAGGCTGTAAGATGTAACAACAACTTGAAATAATTTTTATATATTTTACAATCTTTTGCGCAAAATGCAGAGTTATTATGTGTAAAACAAAAATGAAATGCTTTAGACAGATACTTATCTTGACAAAATTGTAGAAAATGCCTTCGCGAGGTGAAGCGCGTCACGTTACACATCCATTGGAGCGTTATTAAATCCTTTTCTCTTTTCTTTTTTTGATAATTATTGCAGTGCTATTTGCATTGTAATAAGTACTTGTTTTATTATTTTTTTGCATACTTATAATTTTTGCTCGTTTTCTATAATTGTTAACTTCCATTATCTACCTTGATTTTATCTTGATTTCGAAATTTTTCTGTGACTATTCCATACCTCACCATCCATTTTATTTTTTTCTTCTAAAACTTGTGACATTTAGGGAACCGAAAGTACTAAAAAAGCGTTTTGGCCTATTCAACTAGTGAAAAATCCTAAATCCTGAATTTAGCTTTATTCAAACGTTTATACAATTAACAACATTTGAACATTTTAACGAAATCCGCGCATTTACACAAAGTATTTCAACAAGTAAATAAACGTTTTATAATGATTAGATTCATATTACTTTTGGCTTAGTTTGCACACGAGTTGAGTACGTATATGAACATACAGCTCTACAAAAAAAAACATCACTAAAAACATATCAAAAATTTATAAATTCCGAACTAAATCAAAAGATTTCATACCCCATATCTTTAAACGCAATGGACAAATCCTATTTGATACTGTGGATATATGTAATGCATTCAATACATCGTTTTCCTCGATTTACGTTTATACATTAAACAACAATATCTTTTTAAACAAAACAAGAAACATAAATTTCTTTAAAACAACGATTATCTTTACCCCAGATAACATTAAAAAGGAGATCCAATTACTTAAAAACTCTAACAACCCAGACTTGAATGGCATCACGACAAACATAATAAAATATGGTTGCCAAAATTTCCACTTTATATTAACTAAACTATTTCAAACTAGTCTTACAAATTGTATTTAACCAGAAAAATGGAAGCAATTATATATTACGCCCATCTTTAAATAAGGTATTAAAACCAATTTAAATAATTATAGACCTATAAACATGATCTCAATAATCTCTCGCATCATAGAAAAAATAGTTAAGTCTGAAATCTTAAATTACTTGACAAACAATAATTTACTAAATCCATCCTAACATGGATTTACTTATAAAAAATTAACGTCAACATGCCAAATCAAGTTCTTTGATTATGTCACACACAAAAGAGACAAAGGAAAAGCTATAATTGTCCTGTACATTGACTTACAAAAAACATTTGATAAAGTACCCCACAATAAGCTCATTCAAAAAATCAATTCATATGGCATTCTTGACCCACTACTTTCATTGTTAAAATCGTTTCTTACAAACAGAACCCAAGTAGTTAAAATTTAAAATTAAGTATCAAAGCCTCAAAAAATTGATAATGGGGTCATACAAGGTAGTGTATTAGGTCCTATCCTTTTTTTACTTTATATCAACGACATTGATAGAGAAATAACCTACGGTAAAATGTTTGTTTTTGCGGATGACATTAAAATAACTTACGATTGCAATAAAAACTCGGAATCAACGCACCGCAATATACAAAAAAATTTATTAAACTTCTATCAATGGTGCATTAACCACCAAATAGAAATAAACCTCAATAAATCTTTCTATTATTCATTTGGCTGACGTTTTGTACATCCAATCAGTTTGGGTAATTACACAATAAAAACTATATCAATGATTAAAGACTTGGGCACCTGGTACTCAAAAGACTTACGATTTTGTGAGTATGTATCCCATATTACTAACAAATGCAAAAAATTATTAGGACTAGCAAATAATATATTTATTTTTAAAGAAAGCAAAATAGCCTTCTTTAAATATGCTATTTAGCCAAAATTTAATAAAAATTGAAAATGTTTAAAGATATTTTACACAAATAATTATTGGTTTTCATCAAATATGGACTACAAAAAAAATTCAATTGCTTAATTTTGAGCCCCTATGGCTAAAAAGGATTCAAATAAATCTATTGTTATTCCATAAATCAATTTTTAATAATAATTTAAATTATTCAATACAATTTGATGCAAACAAATTTAAACGTAAGCTAAAAAATAAAAAATATTCAGTGCGTAAATTGCATCATAAATCATCCCTGAGAGTAAAATGTTTCTTAATTAACTATTCTAAATTATGGAATAATTTACCAATCAATTTTTAAAAAATACAAAACTTTAAAGCTTTTAAAACTAATTTTAAAAAATACATTAACATTTACACTGTCCCCAATATTACTAATTATACAACGTTCGATTATTTTGTTGGTCTATGAGAAACTTCTTTTCATTATATTGTTCACTTAAAAAATCGCAATTCCCCCATATAAATAAAAAATAATACTATTTTATATACATTGTTTACCGTTTTTCTACTATTGTTTATAATTATTATACATTTTTCTTTATATAACCCCCAGTTTACTATTAATCCAACAATGACCAAACATTTTTCAAATTATTTTTAGTCCAAATTGTGCGGGTAAACATTACCAACAAACTAAAATTGTACATTTTTATTATTTATTTATTTTGAAAATGTACATAACACTACCAATATTTATTTTATTTAAATATATATTAATAATTTTATATATATATATTAACATATTGAAAAATTTTATAGTTTGTGATCAGACCTGTAAATTGGTTTGTACCTCAAAAATGCAATACTGTAAATGCTTTTTTTGAGTAATAAATTATTATTATTATTATTAATCTAATCATGACCAAACATTTTTCAAATTATTTTTAGTTCAAGTTGTGCGGGTAAACATTACCAACAAACTAAATTTGTACATTTTTATTTTTTATTCATTTTAAAAATATATATAACATTATTATTTTATTTAAATATATATTAACAATTATATATATATTAACATATTTAAAATTTTTATAGTTGTGATCAGACCTGTAAATTGGTTTATACCTCAAAAAATGCAATATTGTAAAAGCTTTTTTTGAGTAATAAATTATTATTATTATTATTAAAATAAAAATGTACATTTTTATTATTTATTTATTTTTAAAATGTATATAACACTACCAATATTTATTTTATTTAAATATATATTAATAATTATATATATGTATATATATATATATATATTAACATATTGAAAAATTTTATAGTTTGTGATCAGACTCGTAAATTGGTTTGTACCTCAAAATGCAATATTGTAAAAGCTTTTTTGAGTAATAAATTATTATTATTATTATTATTATTATTATTATTATATTTAACTAGTTTGAATAATTCAGTTGACGTAATTGTATAATTTTACATGTAACCTATAAGTTTATTAATTTTTTGTCTATTTAAACTAAATAAAAAACAACATTGACGTTTATTAACAAACACGGTAAGGCCTAGCTATCACTATAAGAATGAATTTTATTGGTACAATTTAAAATTTTAAACTGTCAATATTACAACATTTTAAAAAAGCTAAACTTATTAAAACAAAAATTATAATATATAATAATATAAGTATTGTTAAAATACTTTATTGTAAATGTTTAATTTAAACAAAAATCTTGAAATTATTTTTGTCGCTACTTTTGTTCACTACATAGGTTTTAACCTTGAAATCTTCCAGGTTTTATTAAAGTATTTTTAACAGCCCGTTGCTTGTAAGTCGTTGGGTTTAGCGTGCTTTTAAATAATATTTTTATGTTTAAAATTTGTTTAGAAATTTATTTTATTTAAGTTTATAAGTTAAAATTTGTTGAATTGAATTAGTATGTTTAAGTGATGAATTTTTTTATAACTATAAATGTAGCTAGCTTGATAACTGATAACGTTTACAACCATGTATATAAATATTAAGGTTTTTTTTATTGAATTTTTAAACTGGTTAAATATGTTTTTATAATTTGAGTTGCAACACTTGCTGGTTTTTAACAATTAATTTGTATAAATTTTAAATTTATTATATAATAACATAACTTAGTGAACGATGGTTTATTTTGTTCACTCTTTAAAATGTTTTAATTATGCTAATAACTTAAGATTAAACATTGTGTATAAGTAATGGTTTGTTAAATAATGCTGGATTTTACTCAACGTCCACGTAATTATTAATTCATTGTATTTGATTAGGTAGTTGCAGTTTGGTACACGAGTTAGGTAGGAGAAACTCCCTTTGATTCTCAGTTTTAATGTATCTTAAGTTGTTAGGGGGGGTAGGAACTGGATGGTGAGGTAAAGGGAGAGAAGTTGCAGCAGAAAAAAAATTGAAAATTAAGACGAAAAACAAGTATAGTGTAATGGAATAGTTTTAAATTATGCAAAGTGAGCAAACATGATAAATATATAAAGTAAGTTTCGTATTACGGTAAAAAAAAATTAAAAAAGAGAAAATATGAGATAACATTTCCCACTTGACGTGTAGCGTGACGTGCACCTCAATTTTTTATTATTAAAATTGTACTGGGGTAGTCTAGCGGTACAGCGCTCGAATTTGGACTTCGATGGGAATAAGTTTGAATCCCACTACCGGCACTAAATTGCGGGCCCACGTTTGGTTTTGCTAAAATGTTAACTACTGAAAGATGTTTTCCGTAAAACATTCAAAGTAATAAACATTAAAAAATATACACATATTTCTATAGCATATTAAGCGATTGACTCCAATAGTTTTCAAAGTGTAACAAACCCAAAAGAGTAACGAATTTGTTTTAACTGATAGACGGTTTCTTTATGGCGGAACCACCGTTTGCAAAAATTAACATGATCATCCAATTTTTTATTAGGTTTTTATTCCTTAGTTCAATGGCTGCATATGGTATATGCATATCTTAAGGTACTTTTTAGTACCTAGGTGTATGCTGCATTTCTTTAATTTCGGGCATTGTTTAATGATGTTACAGAAAGGAGTATTTGTTCATTGTAACCTCTTTCTTTTCAAAAACCTGTTTGTCTATCCGTTTGTTTAAAATTACTTTGCTAAAGACCATACTAATAACAAACAGTATGGTTATTCTTTAATTGTTACAATTGTTTAAACTTATTTTCTTGGGTAGAGTAACAACTACTAGTCTCTTATCATTTGGAACAAGTTTATTATGCCATAAAATATTAAGTAGATAAACAAGATTTTACGCTATTACATTACCTCCATGTTTAAGCATATCTCCCTCATTATCATAGGGAGTAAACGTCCCCTACCGGTAAGGGAACGATCTTGATATATCTCCGGTTGGTTTGTCAACTCTTCCTTCATTAAATTCATTTAGGCTTTTACCCAATCCTGTCATTAGAGTAATGCTACTTTGTCTTGGTTTACCAAGATGGCGTCCTCTTGTAGTTTATATGGCACGATTTAATTTTTAAGGAGGCTAAGTTACAGATCCTGTTCTCAAACTCTTCTTTTCTCAACCGAAGTTGGGACTGATTGCGGTAGATTTAAAAAAGATATACACAAAATTCTAAAGGTTATTTTAATTTGCAAAAGTAAATACTGCCGATATGAAAACCTTTAAAAGCAGTTTGCAAAGATAATTTGCATTTCGTATCTTGTCAAAGAATTATATTTTTATTGAATAAAAGATTTATTTAGTTTTATATTGAGTTATGTAAATAATTTTTTACAGGGAATTGTTTTTTGCAAATGCTATTGAAGGGTAACATTACAAAGTTGTTTTATAGTGTACTACATACTGGTTATAAAAATTACGTATGTATATATGTTAACTTGGTGTAATTACAGTTTACAAAAATTAATAAAAGGTTTAATCGGTAAGAAAATATAGACGTGTTCAATTAGAAACGATTTTATGCTATATCTTTTAGTGTTTTTAATCAATTCAATGGTTGATTTTTAATCCTCATTTGTTAACTCGAATAATCCTGATCTATTTACAGTTTTCTTGTTAAAATATCTCTTACCAGACAAATTAAAGAGCAAAAGTCAAAATGAAAGGTGGTTGGTTCATTATAAGGGGTGCTAATGATCCTGAGGATTTGAGTAATCCTTATAAAGTTTCAATTTCCAGTGATGGTGATATTCCTGACTGTTCATCCTCCATGTGGTGCATTTTGAACTAGGTGCTGTAAGGTATCTAGACTAATAACAGAAGGGACCGAGTGCACAGCGGGCTTCCGCTACGGCGAGTGGGTGCAAGCATACACTGAGGATACTTAAGAGGTATCTTAAGGTGTACGTATACCATATGTAACCCTTAGGCTAAAAATTAAGCTGTTTCATTAATCTTTGCGAACAGTGGCGACGTCACAAGGATGTCGTCTATCAGCCTAGAAACTTCTTTATATCTCTACGTTTATTACGCTTATCAAGCCATCGAAGTCGATTGTTTCATATGTTGTATAAATATGGAAAATAATGAAGAAGTGATCACGTCACCAACCAAAATGAATTATTTATTATTAGCTTTTTACAGAGTAGTTCTAATTGAGTATTTTGATTTCATTTTCGTTTCATGTAAGTCAGATAAACAATAGTTAAACATAATTAAATCAGAAGTGCAACTTCATTCATGTGGTATTTTTATGATTAATAATTGTGAATTTTAAATTCCTTACTTTATTATTATTATTTATAGATGATAGTAACTTAGGATTATATATATATATATATATATATATATATATATATATATATATATATATATATATATATATATATATATATATATATATATATATATATATATATATATATATATATATATATAGTGTATATTTTTTTAACTGAACATTGGTTTTACAGGATGGCAGTTGGTGAAAGATTGAAAACCAAACTTCAAGCTATTTCATACCCAGCATCTGATTTGTTTAATATTGAAGGTACATAGTTTGTAAAAATCATTTTATAAATCTTTCAAAAGATGTATCACATTTGCGCAATCTAATTGTTTGGATTGAAGATCGTAAAATTCGGGCTTTTTCGCCAGAAAATCGATTTCGAGAAATTAACAATGATGATAAATGGAATCCATATTTATCTAAAGTATTACGTGCTTATTTTACAACTAATTTTAGTATTTAAAGCATATTGGTTGCCCCTACAATGAATCGGAACCCTATCCTTTGGTTGATTGGTTAATAAGTAAATCTTTATTATTTGATGCTGAAGAAGGTAACTATTTTTAAAGTACATTTACATTATTTTAGCCAGAAAATCGGTTAAAAACGATAGTGCAGTGGTTAATTTAAACGACGAAAGCGTTGATTGTTTTAAAAATATTGATTGTATGTAGTATTTTAATTCTATTAAATTTTTCTTAGTTAACGGCGAAGAATTTAAACAAGGGGTTGTTAAAATCGCCAAACTCTTAGACTTACCTGTTTATTCGGATTGCAAACAATTGTTTAAGGTAGGTAACAAATTATTATAAAATTTTAGGCTATTTGTTTGTTTATTGAACAAAAACTCGATATTAATGTACTGAACACTGCAATTAGAGAATATGGAACTTATCGGGTAAGTATACAATTATAGTTTATTTTAACTAATTTTTGCACTTTTTAATTAATAAATTTTTAAAATTTTAGATAGACGTGATGAAATTGGATGATGTTTGTCTTGGATTTGATGTTGACGATAAAGACGTTAAATCTGCCGCCATTGCTTTACGTCTAATGAACGTAAACATAATGCGCCAACTACAGAATCGAGCAAACGCAGCGATTGTACAAGTTCAACAAATTACTGCAGATCCGAAGACAGACGAGAGACTTGGAAAAGTTGGATTTTAATAATAATATTACTTTATTTTCTTTATTGTTTCAAATATATAAATATAAACGAAACGTTTCTAAACTGACAGAATTACAATTTGTAATACAATTGAAGTAACGTTTTATTGTTATAGGTAACTATAATTTTATGCACTGTCCATATACGTTAATTGTTAATGACGAATAGTAATGACAAGATGAGTAATGTTTATAAAGTTTTAATATTTAATGATGGTGATATTCCTGCTGTATCTTTAACTAGGTGCTCTCAAGCATATAGACTAATACAGCAGGGACTGTATGCACAGCTGTATGACTAGGTTGAATGCATACATATACCTAGAGTACTTAAAAGGTTTCTATAGGTATACATATACCGTATTTTGCTGGTGACCAAAGGGAGATAATCCTGACAAAGATTCTGAGCGGCTTCGTGAACAGTGGTGTGGCTACAAGAATGACATCTACCAGCCAAGAAACTTTGTTATACATTTATGTTTGATGCGCTTGTGAGGACATTGAAATCGATCGTTTAATATGCCGTACAAATATAGAAATAATAAAGAGATGACTTTGTCACCAACCAAAATGAAATAAACAATGGTCAGGAGCGCTTTATACAAAATATTCTTATTTATCAGAAATATTAAACGAGTATTGACTAATCGAAATTAAATGCGACTGCAACTTTATGCAATGAATACAGTCGGTCTTGTAATCCGAATATGGAATATATTAATATTTGTGATGCTAATAATCAGATTAGTTATAAATTAGACCAACTTGTTGGTTTCTTAAACACGAACACTTAGTTGAGTGTGTTGGCTAGTTCGGAGTTACGTAGAACCAAATGCGCCATTCATTCATTGCGATTAGTGAGTCATCTCATTATTTCTGCATTTGTACCGCATCGATTCCCATGGCTGGATAAGCGCAACAAATGCAGAAGAATAACAAAGTTTCTTGGCTAGTAGATAGCATCTTTGTGACGGTGCCACTATTCGCAAAGATTGACGAGGCCGCCTGATTTGTCAGGGTTATCCCCTTTAGCCTAACGGCTATACCTTAAGACACCTAAATATTGTGGGTGTATACTTGCATCCATCCACTGAGATGATAATAACCGGTGGGTGATTTTTATCCCCGATGATGATTATCCATCCACTGAGGTGAAAACTCAGTTAAACCGCTGTGATTTGAATGCGGAGATATTGCAAATAACACAAGAAGGATGGTGTAACGGTAGGAGACTTAGTTGCACCTAGTCCACGTGGAAGCAGCAGTCAGGAATATCATCATCATTAGAAATTGAAACATAAATCCTTATGGACTTAAGCATTCCATAAGTATATATATATATATATATTAGATATCCAAAACACTGTTAATATTACTTTTGCTTAGGCATTTCATATTTTTATATTAGTTTTGGTTGATGTTACAGTAGGTACACAGACTGTCGTAAAATTAACACAGTGTGAATGATTGAAATTTTTCAGTGTTACTTCATAACACTTCAAACTTTTAGCAATAAGTTATTCAAGATTATCTGTGTAATTGTAACCATTATCATTATTCACTTCAAAGGTTTAAAAATGTACAAATTTTAGGTTATCGTCTTTTTAAATATTAAAGTTTACGTTTTAGTAACCAGTCCCGGTACATTTGATATAGATATATAGAGAGAATTATAGAGTTTTCAAAAATGTTAAACGCAACAGTATAATACAAGTCATCAAACTAAAGTTTCATAAATAATTCAATTAAAAAATATCAAGTTAAGAATGATCACATATTGATAGGATGGTGTCACTTTTCATGTGCAATATACGCCAAGAGGCAATGAATAGAATGGTTCAATGGGTTCCGTTTGTTCCAAATCGATGGATGTTGAAAGCGCTCGTGTTATTACAGCCTCCGACGCCGGTTCGCATGTACCTGGAGAACCGAGTATTTCAGCCAATAACCGCCAAACATTGAAGTTTGTAGGATCGACATTCATAGCATCCCGCGTGATACATTCGGCCAGTGTCATTTGGTTGGTTCGTTTGAATAGAGTAGCCTGTGTGATGTTTAGCAAATCGGAAAAATGGAAAATCGATTTTAGTACCATATATACATATATATATATATAACAAAAATATACCATAATGACTCACAAGTGACAATAGTGCAGGAAGACATGTCTGCTTCAAAGCTATGGCACTTTCATAGAACGATCGAGCTTTGCTAAATTGACCTTGACAATCAAATAGACATCCGCGCTAGAATATATATATATATATATATATATATACTTCATATTAATTGCTTAGAATGTCAGTAATAGAGGGGATTAAATTAATGTTTACCGAATATGAACACTCAGAGTACTTATTATTATTATTAAGCTTTAATATCGCACTAGAGATACATTTTTACCATCAATATAAAAAAAGTAGTAGTACAAATAATGGGATCAAAATGAAATAGAATGTCATATGTTAATGAATATAAATATAGTCAATATAGTATGCATGTGATTAAAAAAAAAATTCAAAATTGCTATATATAGAATGAGTTATTATAAGGCACACTTGTTATATTATACTGTGAGATGTCCAAATTAGTTCAAATAAATGCGTGGGTGGAACAATTCCTACTTTGATAGGTTTCTTAGTAGTTGATTGGCCCAGATACATTTTTAGAACGTTCATTTTTGTAACCAAATGAGGTTTTGAAAAGCTGATTTTAAAATACAGTTTGTGATAAAACGATAAAATATATATTCATTCAAGAGAGCTTAATGGGGATGTTATTGAACCTGAGTATTTGAGTAATGCTCATAGAGTTTTGATTTTCAATAATCTCGATAGTCCTAACTGCTACCTACGCGAAGCGCATATTTAGTCAAACTGAACAGTGTTGTTGGTCGGGGGGGGGTGGGGGCGGATGAAGACTGACCCTACTTAACACCTCCACTAAGCATGATCTCATTTTAATAACTGTATTTCTCAAAACCAATCTTTATGAATGGATGAAAATAAACAATGACAAGGTTTTTGAATACAATAACGAATTTAATCAATTTTTACAATGCAAAATTACTTACCAAATACAACGTTTGAAAACTTAGTGTGCCAATTTTTGTGGCTTCATCCAATGCTTCTTTTGCTTCTACGTATTGTTTGTTATTCAAATAAACTTCGGCTGTTTGTGAAAATTTGTTTTTTTTTATAAAACAACAACAATAAATAATTGAAATGACGTGACAGTTGAACATTTTTATACTACAAAGCCAAGTCTCAGTTAAATTGACACATTCTTCTCTAAATAACCAGAGTGATCACAAAATCAATAGATGGTGTTCAAATCACCATGATTATGATTATTATTATAAAACCTTAATGCTTTAAAAGAACGTGGGGGTAACAAAATGGTGGCGTGTGTTCGAAAATTATGCCAAAACTTTGGTTCGATCCCAAAAGACATTCATTTCAATTAGATCTTCCAGAATGGTTCTTAGTCAAGTTTACTAACCACAGCAGGGACCCAGTGCACAGCTACAGGAGATTGCAAGCATATATCCATGGTATTTAAGATGTACATTAAGGTATACATATACCATATGCAGCCATTGGGCGAAGGGTGATAACCCTGACAAAAAATCAGGCGGCTTCGTCAATGACGCCATCTATCAGCCAAGATACTCCATTATCCTACGTCTGTCACGTTAATCAATAAAGAAGTAATCACATCACCAACCAGAATGGATGATGAATGATGCATGTTTACACCCATAAGCTGTGTACTGGATCAATAATCCGTATCAATCTAGGCCCTAAATGCACCACATTGAGGTACAGAATCAAGAGCATCACCATTACCAAAAAGTGAAACCTCGCATGAATAATTAACATCTACATTTCATAACGTAATTCTCCAACTAACCTAATATCAACAACAATCCAAAAAACTAAAAAAAGGTTGTCAAGAAAAAACATTCCGAGCAGTATCTGATACTATTACGACTATTAACACTTATGTCAATATGTAGAAATAAAAAAATAACTGGAACAATTCATTCATTGTTGATGGTGACGCGTAGTTATTTCCTAATTATTTCTATATTTGTACGGTACATTAAACGATCGATTTCAATGGCTTGATAAGCGTAACAAACACAGAATATTTCTTTCCCGATAGACGGTATCCTTGTAACGGCGCAACTGTTCGAAAAAACTGTTAAGGCTGCCTGATTTTTCGTCAGGGTTATCTCTCTTAACCCAAGAGCTATATATGGTATACATAGGTCTTACGATACCTTTTAAGTACCCTGGGTGTATACTTGCACCCAACCGCTGTAGCAGAAGACCAGGTTTACCGCTGTGCACTCGGACCCTGATGTTATTAGTCTAGATGCCTAGGGGGTGCCTAGTTCAGAATGCACCACATGGAGGACGAACAGTCAGGAAGATCACCATTATTAGAAATGGAGACTTTATAAGCATTACTCAAATCCTCGTGGATCATTAGCATCCCACAATTGAAAAACCACCTACCTAAACGCTGATAAATCTTCACTTGAATACACATAGCAAGCTGTCTGTTCGATTTGGCTGGGCGACAGGTTTTGGAATCGGCAACAATAGACGAGCCAGTTTGGGGTACAGTCCCGGTAGCAATGTTGTACAGGGCTGCTTCCAAATGATTGACTTCGGGCAAATTGAACAACGAAGCGTTGTCATCCAACTCAAACGAAAGAGGAATGTTTGAAGCAGAATTGGACAAACCCACATCGTCCGCAGTCTGTGACAAAGTCGAATGATTGGTAGACAGTGTAGAACGAGGAACACGATCGAATAGTGTTCTATGGAGGGATGGATATAGAGAAAAATTAAAAGTGAGTAACAATCGACGAGTGAATTGTAATAAAGTCAATTTTATGTTAAATGATAAATACTTTTTCTTCAACCCGTTATTTGTCAACTTCAATTTGCGATTGGGAAACATCAAAATCAACTTCCTTCTAGGTGCTATTTCCTGTCCCATTGAAACTACAAAACTTTTAAAGGATACCAGTTGGCGACATAAAAAAAAGGTAAACAAATACCATAAGCAAATTTGCGTCATCTTATGGCAATGGGGACTTATCTCAATATAGATTAAAGCTAATAAACTTGAGAAGAGAGGATTTTGGAAAAGTTTATAAAGTTACCATTCTCAAAGATGGCAGCAATCCAAATTGTCACCTCTACGTGGAGCGTCTTGGAATAAGTGCACCCAAGTACCCTGATTAACAGCGTACGTGACTGAGCTTCCCACTGGTTATTACCGCCCAGGATAGTCCAAATTCAAAAAGTCTACAAAAACACCAACTTTTGCAATGTGCACTTAATGAACGACACTTGGGGTGTGCAGACATTAAATGCTAATTACATCCCGAGTTAAACCCCTCCAATAATCTCTGTTGGCTGCATAGGGTAAACAAACGGACGCCCAATTAAGTAATTCATTGGGATGAGGGGGCTTAGCATAAATAAAAGGACTGAGTTTGCGTGCTACAATATCTGTCCAAATTTTCCATTGGCTGCCTGGCCTTCTTTTCCATCCGGGTAATGGATGGGCTCCCATAGCTCTTCTGACTGGATGAGTGGGCGATCTACGTAAAACATGGCCAATCCATTTTACTCGTCTTTCTCTTATTGTGTTAGAGATACATGGCCAATAGATGTTAAGTGACTTACAAATATCTGAGAATGGTCGAAATATTTTGTTAGTTGTTAAACGAGTGCGTTCAATAGAGGACAACGAGCGAAACCATATGGATCTTGAACAGATTTGCTCAAAATGAACAAGCTTTTATGTATCCACTTGGGTGAAAGTTCAAGTTTTGCATGCATAAAGTAGAATGGAACGTCTTAACCCTTATATATTCTAATCTTGGTTTTAGTAGAAATATTACTTTTGTTTCATAAAGGTTTACTTAAACGCCCAAAGGCTGTAGCAGAGAGACGAATACGACGCCGAATCTTTGAAGAGCTGGATCCTTTATTATCTATGACGAAGCCTAGGTACGTAAATTCATCAACTACAAGGACTGGGTTACCATTGACTGCATAACACCCAGGGTACTTAGAAAAGGAATATGTATACTGTATACTGGCAGAAAATCACCAACCACAACAAATAAAATAAACGTTTTTAAGAAGCATATTTAAAATCTTTCTTCGGGATGGGTGAGCAATTGAGAGTTGACGGATCCATAAACCCAACCGGCTATATGTGGTAACTGGATACCTTGAGATATCTTTTAAGCGTCATGGGTGTGTGCTGTGACCCATTTACTGAGCGGGGGTCTAGTTATACAGTTGTGTAGTCGGTCCTTGCTATTATTAATCCAGATGCATACGAACATCCAGTCTCAGATGCACCACAGTCAGGAATATCACCATCAATGGGAATGTTGAAACTTTATAAAGCATTACTCGAATCCTTTAAATTATTAGCACTTTTATCACCGAACCAAATTACAAAATGAACACTGAACATTGAATAGTGAAAACAAGACATTACTTATTGCTCGATGCAAACAAATCGCGCCACACTTTCAAAATGCGTCGATAAATCTTCAGCGCCGCTGTCGGACCAAGTCGGACTTCTTCGATGCGAGCCAAAAGAAAGGAAAGATTGAAGTCGGTCGGTCGATCGACTAGTCCCACACGAAGAGCTTTCGAAGCGCTTTCCATGCGTTTGCCGCCGGCCGTGTGGAGCAGAGCCAACAGACACAACGTATTCGAATGCATTGGCATCAGTTGCAAGCTTTGTTGACATACGGACAAGGCATCGTCCAGATGACGCTGAGTGGCCAATTCCACAGCTAAATGATACCAAACCAAGTAGTTGTCGGGATCGAGTTGCGAAGAGCTGAATGAAAAAAGGCCAGAATGATAGGGGAAATGGACAAAGTACTAAAGTACGGTATAACTGGTCTTTCACTGGGCGCATATTGTCGGTTAGGCTTGTGGATTTGTCAACCGGTGTTAACCCCTCCCCCCCCCAATTTCTCCCAAAATCGCCTAGCCGCCAATTCCTGTGAACACTGGCGTCGTCGAAAGGAAGCAATCTTCTAGTCAAGAAATGTCATTTATCCACCCCCACTCCCCCAAGTTCCATTTGACAATCTCCTCGTATGGGAATTCGGAATGCTATGCAAACTTGGAACTAATTAAGAGGTGACTCTGTTTGTTGTAGGCCCAATTTTCGTCATCACTAAAAAGTAAATAATGGCCGAAAAGTTACATAAAGTTTAGCCTTAATAGCCGATGCATACATCAATGGTTGTTCATTAAGTGCACTATGTAAAAGTTGATGTTTTGCAGGCTTGTGGCAACTTGAAACACCCTGGGCGATAATAATCGGTAGAGAATGTTTATCCCCCAATCATGACATGAAGTTTAGACCAAACCCGGCAACAACTCGTTTTCGTTTTAAACTGTTTGTCAAAACACTATTTTTTTACATACATCAATATCTGCCTTCAAGAATTAAACAGAAGATAGCTAGCTAGCCAGCTATTAACAAAGACTCCATTCCTTTGCCCGGATGTTTGCAAGAAAATACATATTTTAGTAAATAGACCTTTAGTGTTGTCTCGGATAAGCACCGAATCTACGACTCTAGCTGAATTTGGTATTTATTATAAAATAAACGGTAGCATAATGATTTCTTTATTATTTCTACATTTGTACGGCATATTAAACAATCGACTTCAATGGCTTGACAAGGATAACAAACGTAGAAGAATAACAAAGTTTATTGGCTAGTAGACGTCACTATTCGCAAAAATTGACGAGGTTACTTGATTTTTTGGCAGGATTATCTCCCTTAGCCCAAGGGTTATATATGATATCTTTAAGTGTCCTGGGTATATGGTTACACCCATCCGCTGAAGCGAAAGTCCACCTATATCGATGTGCACTCAATCCCTGCTTTTATTAGTCTAGATATCGATGGGCACCCAGTTCAGGATGCATTACATGGAGGAGGATAAACAGTCAGGAATATTACCATTAGTCAAATCCTCCGGAACCATTAACATTGGCCGAACTTGAAAAGACTCACATTTTATATTCTTTCACAGCTTCGTTGCGCAATTCGCCCTTTTTGTCAACGAGACAACAAGCCCGGGCCAAAATGGACCAACCCCAACCCAAAATCAAATGAATTTGAGCCAAAAATACGCCGTCGGCTTTGTCGCATATCTAAAATGTTATTATTGATTTTTTTTAAAACACAAACAAATGGCTGTAGAACGTATACAGATAATACAATTCATTAAAAGTGCAAATGGTCATCTATAGTTATGTTCTTCTTTCCGTTTAACCTTCAATCATTTGTACCTTTTAATTGTATCTCTTAGGTGTGCATGTGTATCATTCAATTCACTTTTTTTATTACTTGTCCCAATTGCTGTTATTATTATTATTATTTTTCCCTTCTACTGTTCACGGTGCACAGATATTTCAGTCCAACAACTGCCATTGTTTCCAAGATAAAGTCCCAACCAAAATAGTGTGAAGATCGTCCCGAATAGCATCCATTCAAGTACGTTTTGTGGCCACCTATCCTTTTCTTCCAATTGGCATACAGACAAGACAAAGTTACAGTACATAAAACTGAATCAGGAGTTTTATGAAGAACGTGTCCAAACCAGCGCAATCTTCGTTGTAGCAATACCAATGAAGGAAGATTATGAAATTCGAGATCATCCCCAATTTAGCGGTTGCTGATCTTTTCCGTCCAATCCCGGAGGATGCAAAATGGGTGTTGTGTCAAACGTATCTGAGACATCTGGCCCCAAATTTGGTGAGCTTCATGATCTCTGATCCTGTAAGAGTTCAAGTTTCAGATGGGTACAGATCACTGTGCAAACCAATAAAGAGAAAATGTTCATTCTTGTCTTTAGACTGATGGCTTTTCGTCTCCTTAAAGGATTGGCAAGTTTTCCAAACGGGCACCAAATGCGAACCCATGTTCGGTTTCACCAAAAATGTCCACTGCTGAAAAATGCGTTTCCCGTGCAAACATTTAAAGTAGTAAACATAAATATAATAATTAAATAAATAAAATATTTTTCAGTAAATGCAATGCCCATTCAGCTATAAGTCTAGCACCATAGCACCATTACTGCATACGGCACTCTATCAACTCACCTTGATGGCTTGCGAAGCAAGTTCCATTCCCTCTTCGATCAAATCCAAATGGCCTAAACACAACGAACTTGCCAAAATATAGATAGATATTTTGCTATTGTCTATACGAAGACATTCTCTGAGAGCCAAATATCCTCTGTAATACTAAATGTAATGGAAAAAAAACATAACATGACATAAGGTGGTGGCAGAACCACCTTTTCATTAATTCTAAGCTTGAATAACTTCTCCAATTCCTATACAGAAATGTTGTCTGATGCGAATTGAACTTGGATGGACACGTGAAGTTTATTGGCTAAAAGACCGCTTCCTTGCGATGATGCCAATATTCACAGGAATTGACGAGGCAATCTTCTTCAGCGTTGACACCGGTTAATGGATCAACAAGCCTAACTGGTTGCATATAGTAAATAGTTACCTTGAGATACCTTTGAAGCATCTTGGGTGCATGCTAGCACCCATTCACTGAAGTGGAATCCAGTAAAAGCCCAATTATACCACTGTGTACTCGGTCTCTGCTGTTATTAGTCTAGATGCCTAGTCCAGGATGCACTACATGGAGGAGGAACAGTCAGGAATATCACCCTCAATGGAAATTGATACTTTAGAAGCATTACTCAAATCCTCAAGATCATTAACATCCCGAATAATTATTATGAATTTAAATATTTCCCTACAAGTGTAGAAAAGAGATACTACGTATAATCTTGACCTACAAAAAGCTGCAATCCATAAAAACAAGTGTTGGTGGTCAGACCGTTCTTCATTCATTCAAAATTCAATAAAAAGCACTAATGGCATTCAAAGTGATCGTAATTGAATAGTTAATCAATAATTGCTTGATTAAAATAAGTCAACCCCATTCAGATGTATTATACTTGGCCTAGAGAAGATTAGAAATAAACGAATCTAGCCAGTCCCAAGCCTGGATAAAGGAAGAGGGTTTAAGAGCGCAAGGTTAGCAACCTGTACTCTATAAAAAATCTATATTGCTACAAAAGCAATAAGAGGATGGCATTTTGGCAACCAACGGCAAAAAATGACAATTAGACTAAGAAAATTAATTGGTCAAATTTTACATTTACCGCCCAAAAGACGAATAATAAGAACAGGTTTACGATAGACAATTAATGGCACTAAATGCGGACCCACGTTTGGCTTCACTAAAATATTCACTGCTGAAAGACGTTTCTTGTAAACATTCGAAATAATACAAAAGTGTACTTAATTCCTAATCTGGCTTATTCTTAATCAAAGGGATAACTTATGGAAGAGGTACGGAGTTAAAAGTATCACCATCATCATCATCATCGTCATCAAAACAGAGACTAAATAACAATAATTCATCCAATAATTTTATTTTATTATTTTATGTTTGCTACTTTGAATGTTTTACTAGAAACATCTTTCAGCAGTGGGCATTTTAGCGAAGCCGAACGTGGGCCCGCATTTTATTGCCGATGGTGGGATTCGAACCCATGCCCACCGAGGTCCAAATTCGAGCGCTATACCGCTAGACCACCCCGGCACAATAATATCCAGACACAATTTTCCTATATTAACAAATAAATACTTGAACTCCAAATAGTTTGAAAAGGTAAAACATTTCAATAAAGTATTCAACAAAAGCATACAAATCAATAATTGCACAAAAAATCTCACTTGTTTCAAGTTGATAAGAGAAAGAGCAAATTTGTGCCAAATATGAAATTGATGAAATGAAAATTTCAAACCCTTTTCAAGTGACTGAAATGCAAACAGATTTATATATATATATATATATATATATATATATATATATATATATATATATATATATATATAGTCTCAATTTTAATAATTGTGATATTCTTAACTATTGCCTCCACTTGGTGCATCCAAGCATCTAGACTAATAAAACATGGACCGAGTGCACAGCGGTATAACTGAGCATCCGTTTAAGCCGATAGGTACAAGCATACACCCAAGATACTTAAAAGCGGAGATAACCCTGACAATCTTATCGATCAAGGATGTCGTCTAGCAGCCAGGAAACTTTGCTATTCTTCTACGTTTGTTTCGCTTATCAAGCCATCAAAGTTGATCGTTTGATATTCCGTACACTTGTTTCTTAAGTAAAATTTAAGTAGTACAAACCAAAAAATATTAATCAGAACTAAAATACCAAAAAATTAATAAATTTGATTTTACTCAATGTTTGGTTGTAAACCGGTTGACAATTATTATTATTATTAACGATATTCATCAATTAAACTGTTTATATTACATTCATATCATAGTACTGTATTGTATTGTAAAATAAAACTCAATTTTTACTCTAAAGTATACGGCTACTAGAAATGTTCATGTTAAGTAACCAGATTAAATGTATATACATATATATATATATATATATATATATATATTTGCTGTAATTGTTGTCTTATTGCCCCATGCTTATTCTTAAAGCAAAAGGGTTTTGTATAATATAATATATAATGCATATGTATGTATATATAACCTTTGAAAGTAAATTTGGATTTCCAGTTTTGATTAGAGCAATGGTTAATATATCGTAAACAGCAGCAGTTTTATTGAACGAATGAATTATTTGAGTTTCCGAACTCTCCGATGGCCTGTTCAAAATTACATCTTGGCTCGCCTAAAACAATAAAACGATAAAAAGATAAAATAACAATGTCAAGCTTATAAAAGAAACGCTATTGCAAATAATGTACACACAAATACATATGGTATAGGTATACCTCTAACAAGTACTATGAGTGTGTACTTGTACTCAAATCGGAGACCGAGTGGGTACAGAATTAAGAATATTATCTTTATTGGGATATTACTCAAATCCTTTGGATTATTAACATCCCATTCACAATAATAAAAAATATTAATAGTAGTAGAATACAGCAATTTTTACATAAAACTAGCAACTGTCACTGTACTGTACATTATCATTTGAATTAAAGATAAATATATTTCACTATTGAAAACCCCTTTAATAAACATAACCAAACCGTGCCATAGAATCGCTTGAAAATTTTTCTTTTGAATATATCTAATAATAATAAACAATAGTAATGCACAACTAAAAATATTTTAAGTCTATAAATATTAAGCATGAAAAATATCAAAATACAACTTACAATATGCTCAGAAATCATCAATGCTAGTATAGCTTCCTCAAATCTATTCTCTGGAATAAATCGGTTTGCTGGATATCTGTAAGGAACCAGTTCAGCATTCTGTATAAAATAATATAAAATAATTAGCTAGTCTTTAAATTGAAAATAATTATCAGAAACCAAATTTTACATTTACACTAAGTAAAAAAACCACAGACATTTTCATATTTTTTTATTAACTATAAAACACTAAATATTTTTATAATAACCGGTGCATTCCTAGATTTAATACCTGGGTTTTATAATAAAATAAAAAGTACAATTTAAGTGAAATGAAGATGAATGATACATAATCGATCATTATCAAATATATAAAATTAGTACATATTCACCCATTGAATACAATTCGCTCTCATTAGTATTGTTATTTAACAACAAAAAACATTAAAAAATAGTATAAACTTACTTTCACTGAAACGGAATCCTGGTCAGCTATGATATTGTATTTGTGATAAGACTTGTTGCATACACCGCGTAACAAAAATTCGGCAAAATGTAACGCTAAAAATTGTCGAATTGATCTGGTAGCTGGAGTTTCGCAATACCCCAAAAGCATGCGAAACTTAGATATAGCGCCAGAAATATCGCTAAAGTAAAAGGAAATCTCATTAAATAAAAAGCACATAATCTTAAAGATTTGAGTAATGCTTCGTTAAATTGTCCACTTGCTAGAAAATGTTTCTCGTGAATCATTCAAGTAATAAAAATTATATATATAATTTATTAGCAGGTAAACTTTTAAAAAAATGTTACGTCAAAACTCAAACTGTAAATATAACTAAGTTCAAAATAGTAAATTAACAGTAAATGAAGTTAATGACAAAATTATTAGCAATATCTGGTATATAAGACCAAATGCCTATAAAATTCTGTTTGAAAAAAGTTTAAGCTTTATTGTTTAAATGTTTTACAATGAGTTAATATTTAATAAAATTAAACGTCTAGTACTTTAACCATTTCTGTACCCGTGCACATATTAGCAAGCTCCTGCTCAGATAACAAAAGTTTCAAGTATTTGACTTTTGGTTAACGGTTTTTATTGTGTAATAAATCACGAGTAAAACTGATTGTTATATAAAAATAGTCATTTTTAAAATACATCTCTCATTTGAAACTCAAAACACTTATTATTTTCCAATAATGCACTAACTGCATTAAGATTAGGTCAAATATCTGAATAAAAGTATTACTGTCTTTTTTAAATAATCAATTTTCTGTATTTACCCTAAAAACGTTTGTAATAAAAGTACACTCTGAATTTAAAAATAATAAGGAATTTACTACAAATTTATATAGATTAAATAAAAAGGTAAATCACCCCAAAATCAGATTACTAGGCAGAACCATTATATCACTTAAACGTAAATATCAGCCATTAAAATTAAATAAGTACAACATAGTATAAAATAACCCTTTTATACCAAACCAAAAAAACTAAGATTAGAAAATATCTAACAAAGCAAAGTATACTTAGAGTCAAAATTAAAATATTTCTATCTATAAATAGCATTAAATAAATTAATTTCGTTAAAACAAAATGTAAATTTTGTAGAAATACGTAATCACTCACTCATTTTGAATCAAAATAAAGGGAATCTTTTTAATAACCGTCTCAACCGTACTCGGTAGTGTTGCTGTACAAAACGTATTTTCTGCTTTAGTACGATCCAATGTTTGCAAATGCCGAATGCAAATATGACAAGCCATATTATACAATAAGTATATTAAATCCTTCTCACTTTTCATTGTTTCCATCTTTTTTAAATTAATCAATTCCTCTTTACACAACCCCATAATCGCTAATCCTTCACTAAAAATACGAGCAAACCTCATTCCAATGTTTTCAACTTTAATATTCGTAAGTTTTAGAGACTGTAATATGTTCAGCGCTTTTTTAAAATCACTTTGTAGAAAGTATATTTTTCCTAGTAAAATGGAGGATTCAACTCTATACTGTTCATCTTTAGTATTCAATACACTCTGCGCATATTCGCAAGCTTTAGTAAGATTATCAAAAGTGATTTCCCCATGTTCATTACCGTCTAATTCATTTTCACATAAAATAAGCTGATTTAAAATATCTAAAAAATTATAGAAAGATATACGTTACTTACAAAGTGGACTGGAGTTATCTCCTTCATGCAACAATATAAGATCCAGAGCTTTGCTAAATAAGCTTTCGGTACGAAATCGTTCTATTTCGACTTCCAATTTTCCTTTTTTATTTTTAACAGCTTTACTGGAAGACATAATAGAGTAATCAACCGGTATAAATGAATAACATTATTTGCAACGCAATCTATTTAAGTTTAGCGGTAGAAACATAAATATATTCTGATAATCAAATTATTATTTTTGTAAAATTTATTACTAAAAATAAAATAATTAAAAAAATATTATATTTTTTTAAATACAAAAACATTTTTATAAACAAAAATATGTAAATAATACAATTATAAAAATTAATAAATAAATATAATATTTAAAAATATTTGCAGCCCAATAATTACCTACATGTTTGTTTAATTACATTCATTATAGCGTCAGTAGCTGTTAAGGATTTATCATGCTTAATTCAAGTTAGTATTGTTTAATACAAAAAATTATACATGTATTTTAGAACCTGAATTTAAACCCAATTATTTAAAAAATAAAGGTTTTTAAAAAATTAGATAATAAATACTTTTTAGATTTCTTAAAAAATAAATTGAATGTATCTAAACAGTTGGTACTTAAACAACAATTAAATATTCATTATAAAAAAATTGAAACTGCGAAAGGTATTATTTAAATAATGAAATAACTATTTTAGCTAAAATTGATAATGGTATTCCCCGTTCATTTTTTTCAAATCCTACAAGTACGCACTATTCATTATTTATTATTATTATTATTATTATTATTATTATTATTTAGCAAAACGATATAAGCAATATTATGAAAATAAATTTGAAAATATTGTTAATAAGAATACAGTTAATTCAAAAGTTTGTTTTTTAATAAAAAATATTATATAGATTACTAATTTTTCAAATGATCCAGCTATTGATAATATTATAAAAAGTTTTCTATTTGGAAAAAATGTAAACGTTAATGATAATTGCAAAACATTTTTTAATATAATCAAAAATGATAAGAATAATGTTATTAATGAGAACTATTTTGAGAAATGTGATTCTAATAAAACTGACGAATCTCTATATAATATTGTGAGTTTTTAAATTTTTACATTAATACTAGTAATTATAATAACATTAGTGATTGTTATGTAAATAACGGTTATAAAAGTGCTTTATTTTTATTTAAAATTACGATCAAAATTAAAAAAAAGATTTTGTGGATAATAAAAGGTTTTAAGATACAAAGAAAAATAAAACTAGTATTAAAAATGTAATAAATATAAAAATAAAAAATATTTTTACTATATAAAATTAAAAATATTAAAATACTGTTTTTGTTAATTAATATACAATAGTGTCTAAAAGACTAAATTTGTAGTTGAGTAAACACGTTTCAGTTCAACTATCATTACTTAATATGTGCCCTTGCTTAGGTTTTCTAAATGTTTATGTGCTGTAAACATTTTTGTTAAATATTTTAAAATATATTGCTAACATAGCAACATATGAAGTGCATGTTTATATATATATATATATATATATATATATATATATAAGTGAAATTAATATAAACTAGGCATTAAATGTTTAACGAGTACGTGGACGTTGTATTTTGATTGAATCCAATACTTGTTAATTAGCGTTATTTATTTTGCATTTATTTCCTAACATGATTTACAATGGTAGAAAGCACACAAATTAAGACCAGCGTTTAGTCAGCTACGTTAAAACATGATTATTTAAATAACAATATTTAAACGAACAAGTGATTACGATCCATACATTGCAAAAATGTGATGTTTTTTAATTTATTTAAAATAAAACTTGATAATTATGATGATAAATAATGCATTATTAAACGATCATTACTCAAAAATGTTAAAAACACAATAATTACGATTTTCCTAATATTTTTTTAAAATTACATTTGCTGCAAATTAGAGTTAGTATATTAATCGTAAACAACATATCGTCCAGGATAGTCCAAATACCTAAACGTCTACAAAACATTAACGTTTCCAATGTGCACTTAATGAACGATACTTAAGGTATGCAGACATTAAATGCTAATTAGATCTCAAGTTAAACCCTCTAATGATTTCTGTTGGCTGCATTCGGTAAACAAACGGACGCTCATTTAAATAATTCATTTGGACGAGGGAGCTTAGCATAAATAAAAGGACTGAGTTTGTATGCTACAATGTCCGTTTAAATTTTCCGTTGCCCGCCTGGCTTTTTTTTCATCCGGGTAATGGGTGGGCTTCCATTGTTATTCTGGCTGGATGAGTGGGCGATCTCCGTAAAACATGGCTAATCCATTTTAATCGTCTTTCTTTAACTGTGTTTAAGACGGTGCTATTCGGTTTTTTAATTTAGAAATATGTTAACAATGAGTATGCATAAATTTTTATACAATTATTTTTATTTTCTTCTGATTGTTCTTGTAACTCACAAATTGTAGCGTTTTACTAGTCTATCAAGTAACGGCGATCTATTGGAAAAGCATCATTACAAATTTACAAATAAAAAGCCCTTTTCACCAAGAACAAACAAAACGAATGTTGCATCCAAACTATTGCGTCTCAATTGTTACAATGCACCGAAAAAAATGCCCAACTTTGCCAATAAGGAAATAACAAATGACGAAAATGTTAATGACACAAAAAGTACGTTAGAAATATTTCTTACTAAGGTTATTGTATTACCTTATGTATTTTGACTTGACTTGAATTCATATATATATATATATATATATATATATATATGATAAACATATAACTAACGAGAATATACGAACATTATATACTTGCTAGGAATAAATAAAGTTTAAGTTTTATACGTAAGTTTTTATTCGTTTGTTTTCATTGGTGCTATAATCACTTCATCATTTTTCATATTTATATACCATATTGTACCGAGGTAGTCTAGCGGTATAGAGCTTGACTTGGATCTGGTTGAGCATGGGTTCGAATCCTACCACCGGCATGCTTGTACGCACTTGCCGAGGCGCCGGGTTTAGAGTAATCACGAATATCTTGACCCCGGGTGGAGGCTTGCCATTGCACTTCGGCGGGTTGAACCTCGCGACAATCCCTAATCGGGTTTGCTCGGACGCGCAGTTTTTGTTAGTGGGGAGACCTTACAGTACTCCCTTGCTTTTTTGTGCCGAGATGGTCTAGCGGTACAGCGCTCAAATTTGGACCTCGGTGGGCATCCGGGTTCGAATCCCACCACCGGCACTAAAATACGGGCCGGCTTCGCTAAAATGTCTACTGCTGAAAGATGTTTCTTGTAAAACATTCAAAGTAGCAAACATAAAATAAAAAAATATAAAAAATAATATCGCTGTAAAATACGTCCCTGATGCGCTAGCTTATAGTGAACTACGTTGAGGTTGTTACCTCCACCATTATTAGGAACAGAATACTTACAAGCATTACCTAATTAATTAAAATTAAACATTTTTAAAAATCTATTAATTATTAGATTTTTTATAAATTACTGCATTATTTATTTATAGTAATTTTTGTTGTAGTAGTTTAATTAATTGAAATGGCTTTTATATAGAATTTTTATTTACTGTTTTTATATTGCCATCGTTGTGTATTGCAAAATAGTTACAAATTATTATACGTCGTATTATGATTTTGTAAAAATTAGTGCTTTTTATATTATTTGAAGATAATTTGACGTTTTAGAATATATATACATATATATTAAGGAAAATGGTGTTAAAAAGTAGCTATTATTAAAAAAATGTAAACCAGTTTGGTATTTTGTTGAATGTGCTTAGTGAGTTGAGAGTGCTTTATCCGTTAAAATATACTTTTATAAATATTTTGGTTGTTGACTAGTCGCAAGCAATCTTTTGTTGCATAGCAACAAGTTTTCCTTGTTGTGGCAACCTGTACGTGCAGGTTTCTCATTGCTTGAACGAATGTTGTTATATTATAATTACAATGTTTTTACGAATAATATATATATATATATAAAGGAAAATAGTGTTAAAAAGTAGTTATTTAACTTTAAGATTTCCAGCAATTACATAACTTGGATAATAAACTCAGTATAATTATACTATATACAATGCCATGGTATAGCAACTTGAATAAATTAGTGTTTAAAATTAAAAAATAATAATCTAAATTAATTTTTCTGTAACTTTTCTGTAAAAATAATTATTAAGAATTTAAAATAACATTAAGTACTTAATGATTGACTCATATTTATTTGGAAATATTTATTTAAAAGTGCCGAGTTGGTCAAAAAAGCATATTTTAAAAACAACACTCAAATAAACGGAATAACTAAACGCAATTTACACTTTTTTATAATAATTAATAAATTTTTAATTAATATGGTCAAAATCATTATTCAAAAATAGATTTTAATACCTTAAGTTTATGTTTCTATAACACAAAAATTACGTTGTTATTACCTCATAAGAAAAATTGTAATTAAAATGAAAAAAATTAATTTATATTTCAAAATTAATTAATTAATTATTTTTCAATGTTTAAATTTTCAATAAATTAAAATGAATACATTTTTAAAAATCACTATTTAATAGTTCTAAAATTAATGGTATTTATTCTATTTTTCATATAATAAAACTCAACATGTATAAGCATATTTAAATCAAAAACATTTCTGTAGATTTCATAAAACTATATCAGTATTTTAACCAAAAGCATACCAAAACAGCTAAGCCAAGTGGTTACAAACACAAGCTATCTTATGTATTGTTTGATATTTTGGGGGTAAATTATACATAAAATAATTAATTAACCCTAAAAATTAGATATGCGTTGCATTTAAAAAAATATTTGACGTTATACGTTATGTTGGTAATTTTACTCAATCTTAGATTATGAATCAGTTCATGTTTTATGTAAATTTTTTATTAGTTACAATGTATATCTATAAAATTATATTTGTATTTTAATTATTAGATAATATTGTACGTTTTGCAATTAACGTGACATCTTTGTTGTATATTATGTGATTGCTTGAAATATTTTAGTTTAATAACTATATTTTGAACACTAATTAGTTTAGAAGTTACTATGTATGTATAGTAAGAAAAATAAAATAATTTTATTAATATTTGTTGTTAATAATAATAAAAATCATGTAAAATCACAAGTGATTGATAGTCAAAGGTTGAATAAAATCGTAAACATCAACTATAAATTAAAATATTCCATAAAATACAAACATAACTAGTTTTTCGTTTGTTAAATAATTTGTCGTATAATACACTACAAAATATTGAATCGGGGTACCTATTATATCTAATGCTCAGATGGCGGTCTCTTGTCCGCTTGCAGATAACAGTCCCTGCCAGTGGTTATAGGAGAGTGCATTTGTGTGATGCGCAATTGTTCGTAGGCTTTAAGAGAGTCAAGAGATTGGGGTTCTTACTCCGCCCCGGACGTAGTTTTACCTTCTGGTAGAATAATGTGTCAAGGATGCTAAATGATTCTGAAGATTTGAGTAATGCTTATAAAGTCTCAAACTTTAATGATGGTAATACTCTTAACTGTTATTCTTCCACGTGGTGTATCCTAAACTAGGTGCCTATAGGCCTATAGGCATTTTAGACTAATAACAGCAGGAATCGAGTTTACAGCGGTATATCTGGTTTTCACTGAACTCTTGCTCGGTGAATGGGTCCTAGCATACACCGTTGGATGCTTAAAAGATGTCTCAAGGTAGCCATTTACTATATGAGGCCTGCTAGGCTAAGGGACTTCCCCTGACAGAAAACTAGGCATCATGTCCTTATCCTGTGCAACCTAAAAATAAAATTTCGATCAAACAGAAAATATGTGACGGAATTAGCAACTGAGACCCCCAGAGCATTTGATCTCCTAAATTCGTTTGGGGAAAGGACCGAAGTTGACGGGTTTGCATGGGAGAGTTAACAAGATTTTAGCCTTGTTAACTAATAATGACGAGTCTGATTTAAAGTCACAAAGATGTGAACGGTCTTCTGATGGCTCTCATGGATTCATCAACCGGCGTCATCCTTCACGTCTCCCAAAGAAAATTGCCCTGTTAACTCCTGTGAACACTGGCGCTATCGCAAGGAAGCAATCTTCTAGCCAAGAAACTTTATTTACCCCCCCCCCCAAGTTTAATTAGCATTCGAAATACACTCCGCATAGGAACATGGAATGTACGATCACTGTCGTCTGTCTCGACTCAAGCATTTACTGCCGCAGAGCTAAGTCGTTACAAGATTGCCATCGCTTGTCTTCAGGAAACAAGTCTAAATTGTTCAGAGCCGTTTTGTCTTCCTACAGCTTCCCAGTCTGTTGCATTATTTCTCCCATAACCTTGTGCATCAAACCCAGTACACAGCGGGGTAGCATTTTGTCTATCCCCAACAGCTTCCGGTGCGTTAATTGACTGGAAGGGCATATCACTATGATTAGCGTTTGCGCGTTTTAAAGTATCCAAATGTTCAATTGGCGTCATCAATACCTATGTTCCAACAAATAATTATAGCGAAAAAAATTGGATGAGTTTTACGAGCAACTAGAAGATTTATACTCCCGACTCAAAATCTCATCACAAATCGTTGTTATTGGAGGAGATTTTAATGGCAGACCGTGCAGGGACGATGTCAACCCACCTTAGATTGGCCCTTGGACAAAATCGCGCAAGAAATGCGAGAACGGAAAAAGATTAAGTGAATTTGCGGCTAGGTGCAACATGGTTTTTATAAGCACATTTTTTCAACACCCCGCGAAACATCTAACAACATTTCATTCAAGTTGTGGCAGATATTCTTCCCAAATTGATTACGTTTTGGTTAGCAAACGCTGGTTCAGTGCAATCAAGAATTCCCGCGCATACAGAGGTTGCCGAACAGGAAGTAAGAATAATATCGACCACTCGCTTGTTTCATATTCGCTTCGTCTACGTCTCAGAGTGACAAAAGCTAGCCATGATATTCCTGCTTTGGATTATTTTTTACTGACACATAGCGACTATGCTGATAAATTTTCCAAAACCTACTTATCAGCTCCAGTTGTTGTTCCAAGTTGCAGTATGGGAATAAATCGACGCTGGAACACTCTGAAACGAAAGATCGATTTAGTTAGTTTGGTGCTCCCCCGTTTAACCAACTTCAAAGGACCAAGCTGGTTGTCTTCCAATTCTCGATATCTTTATACACAAGAAAAAATATCTACGAAAACAAGCGAAGCAAAATCATTGCGTGCAGAATGTTGAAAAAGTTATGAGGAGGATGAACAAAGACACTGGGATTCTGTAGCAGATGCGCTAGAGGTTTCTGCTCGCCATAATGAAATTGGAACAACTCTGCCGTGGTAACAAAGTTAAAGTTGGATCATCTGGCATTTTAAACGAAGACTAGTTACTTCACTTTAACCATACTTTAAACCATTCTGAAATCACAACAGGCTGGTTGCAAGATCAATCCAATCTTAATCCAGTTCCTCCGGCAATTTATCCAATCTCCGTAAAACCTCCAACCGTCGATGATATTATGCACATATGCAGTTAACTCAAAGCTAGGAAAGCCGCCGGATTCGACAGAATACCTCCATATATCTTTAAATACGGTTTCTAGTGGCTTAATGAAGACCTCTATGGCATTATATCGGATTTTTGGACAACTGAGCAGTGTCCTGAAGACTGGCATCGTGCTACTATTGTCCTTGTTCACAAAAAAGGAGGTCAGAAAATACTTGCTTACTACAGGGGCATCAGTTTACTTTGCATAGCTGCAAAAATTGCCACATCAGTAGTAGTTAATAGGATTCGCTCGGAGAGGGAGAAGCCCACACGTCTCAACCAAACTGGTTTTTGTCCTGGTTTGGGATACGTTGATCAGATTCATACGCTTCCTGAAATTTTGGACAAAGTGTCAGCGTCCAACGTACGCAGCGTTTATAGACTACACTTTAGCCTTCGACTGGCTGAACAGAAAACGACTCTGGATAGCTATGTTACGTGACGGAACCCTGATGAAACTTGTGAATCTCCTGCGTGCTTTGTACAAGAACTCAACTGTTGTAATCCGCAATTGCAACAAATCTATTACAAAGCCGTTTGAAATTTGCAGTGGTGTCCATTAAGGCTGTGGCTGCTCCGCTTTTGTTCAATTATGCGATTTGCCAAGGTTTCCGGACAAATGGAAGGCGTGTATGATGGTACAAAGTCCATCACCGACTTAGAATACACTGACGATGCTGTTCTTCTAGCTGAAAATAAAGATCAACTGTAGCGAGCATTGGATTTTCTTGTGAAAGTTTACAGTAAATTTAACCTCAAGATCAATCCCAAAAAAATCAGTCATTATGACGTCACAGATTTCTGATGCGAGGATTGTATTAAATGATATTGTATTTCCCAATGTAAAGCAATTTACGTATCTGGGATCTTTGATTACTTCTGACGGAGGTTCATCTAATGAAGTATATCATCGAATTTGTTTAGTTACTGCTGCGTTTGGAAAACTAGCTTATCCATTATGGAAACGAAAAAACATTAATTTAAAGACAAAGATGAACATTTTCTTTCCATTGGTTCGCACAGTGCTTCTGTACGCAGCTGAAACCTGGACTTTTACAGGGTCAGAGATTATGAAGCTCAACAAATTTGAGGCAGGATGTCTTAGATATATTTGGCATAGCACTCATTTTGTATCACTTGTATCAAGGAACTGGACAAAAAAGATCAGTAACCGTTAAATACGAGATGACCTCCAATTTCATGAACTTCGCTCTTTGGTATTGCGACAACGTAGATTACGCTGGTTTGGACACGTTCTTTGTAAAAATTCTGATGCAATTTCACGTTCCGTAACTTTGGCTTCTTCAAATGCTAATTGGAAGAAAAATAAAGGTGGTCAAAAACGTACTTGGATAGATGCTGTTCGGGACGATCTTCACCCTATTTTGTTCGGGACTTTATCATGAAAATAATGGCAAAGTCGCTGGACTGAGATATCGCCTCCGAAAACCGTGAACAGTGGAGAGGAATTATTTGGGATGCTTTGAGAACTTGGAACTAATAAAGAGGTGGCTTTGCCATTCATTTTTATATATTATAAATATATATAAAACATCGAATAATAGATGTAATCGTCTTTCTTTGTAAACCTTTGGCTTAAGAACTTTGATATACTGCTGGTTAAGACGTTTATAATGTCTTATGTAATCTAAATTTTTACAAAACATTTGGTTAAAGCTGATAATTTTTAAGTTAGTTATGCTTACCTATGTATCGTTTAAGGATACAGTAAATAAAATACATACAAGCAATATTTGGCAATGTGTAAAACTATAACTATTTTTATTTTAGCCTGCGTTATGTTTAAATTAATTTTGCAAAAGTGTATTACAGAATATTAGTTTTTAAAACAATTTTGATTCTGGCATAAGAAAATTGCATTTTAGCTTAAAAGATAGAGAATACTATTAGTTAAATTGTTTAACATTATTTTTTTATATAATAGTTATTTTATAATTTTTACAAAACCAATGTAATGGTTTTTACACAAAAAAGGTTTTTCAATTACAGTACCTTATTTTTGGTATACAATGTATATATATTTATATATATATATATATATATTTAATTTAGCTTTTTATTAACTATAAAACAAGCTGTCATATACATTGAAAATGCTTAATTGTATTATTATAAATTACACATGTTTTCTATTTGTAATAAAAATGTAACTAAATTTTCAGTTATTTAAAAGTTAAAACATATTTATTTCTGCTCATTACTAGCAAATAGTTAAATTCGTCTTAATTATATTTCGTAATTTAAAAACCTTGTGTGTTTATACTTTTTTAACAAACCAGAAAAAAACGTTTTTAATATTTTTTAAAAATACTGAAAAAAATTTTTTTTTAAATTAATGTACTTTTTAGATTGTTTTAACAAGATATATTACATTTTTAATTTAATTTTTTTTACAAAAATATTAATTTTTAACTAAAATTTAAAAACAAATCAATATTTTTAAATAAAAACGAAAGCAATGTTTTGAAAGTAACTGGTTTTTGAATTATTTCAGTTATTTATTTCTACGGTATTTATTGATTTAAAAACTAAATGTTAAAAAAAAAATTAATATCTTAAAATAAATTAATTTTTTTAATTTAAATTAAATTTTTTATTATAAGGTAACAACGTTAAATTTTATTGTAGAAACATAGACTTAGAGTATTAAAATACATTTTCGAATAATAATTTTAAACACATAAATTAATAATTTATTAATTATTATAAAAATGTGTAAATTGCATATAATAATTCCGTTTATATAGAAGTTGGTTTTAAAATATGATTTTTTACCTTCTCGACATTTTTAAATAAATATTTTTAAGTAAATATATAGTAACTTTTAAGTATCTTACATTATTTTTAATTTTTAATATTTATTTACATAAAAAAACGATTGGAGATAGTAAACTAATTTGGATTACATTTTAAAAATTTTTTCCACTTATTTATTTAAGAATTGTATATTTAATTTTTCAAAATGCATTCCTGAGTGGTATAGCGATACAGCTCTCGACATGGATCTAGTAGACATGGCTTTAAATCCCACTACGGGAATTGAACGCCGGCCCACGTTTAGCTTAGGTAAAATGTCTACTGCTGAAAGGTGTTTCTCGTAAATCATTCAAAGTAGTAAAAAAATAAAATAATAATACATTTACACTACTAACAAGTAATATAGTTTCTTAAAACTAAAATGTACAAGTTATTTCTATCATTTAATTGCCTTTTAAAAATCAGTGATTGAAATTATTAAAAATGTTTTTGTATTTATTTTAATTAATTAATTATTGAAGGGCAAAGATAAAATATTACCAACCGCACTGTGTCTGACTTGGAGAAAAATGGTCTTATGTAAAACATTGAATAAATAAAAAATAGAACAAAATACAATAAAACAATTTATTTAAAAAGAATGTAATTAATATAGTTCTAAAATATTTTAGACAAAATGTATATTGTAATTTTAAATTAAAATTTTGAGAAGTAATTATTTTTTTAGAATGAAACAAGATAAATAAATTTAATATGTGAGGTTTTACTAAATTCTCTTAACTAATATTAAAAATTATGTTTAATCTAGAAAATTATGTATTCGTTTATTTAACGCAAAGTTATACTATAGTTTAAAGTTTTCAGACGATTTAGCACTATATTAAAGTAGAATAAATATTATTTTGCATTTGATGCTAATGATCCTGAAGATTTGAGTAATACTTATATGGTAAAGTCCTAGTGAAAGGGTTCTCTCACTTGCTAAACCGGTAGTAACGTAGCAGCATTTGAGAACACTGGGCAATTAGAATTGATCAGATTGACTATAAATAATAAATTTACAGATTGAAGGTTATCTACCCGTAGCTCAGTAGTTTAAGGCGCTGGCTTGACACCAGATAGGGCGTGGGCTCAAGTTCATGTGTGTGTAAAACTTGAAAGGTATGCGCTGTTGATGATTCCAAATAAGGATGAAACAGTTGTACAATTCTTCTGGTTGACTTGAAAACCTAGTAAATTTATTATTCAAGTGAATTTGACAATACTAATATAACATTTATAATACTTATAAAGTCTCAATTTCCAATAATGGTGATATTCCTGAATGTTCCTCCTACATGTGGAGATTCCTAGACTGTATCTATATGAATTTAGACTAATGACAGCAGGGACCAAGTGCACAGTGGTGTAATTGGGTTTCCGCTTCAACGGGTGGGTGCAAGCACACATCCAGGATACTAAAAGATAACTTAAGGTTTACGTACAACATATGCAGCTATTGAATTAGAAGAGATAACGTCGATAAAAAAAATTAGACGGCTCAGTTAATTTTTGTGGGTAATGATGCTGTCATAAGGATGCCGTCTATCAGCCAAGAATCTTCGTTAATCCTCTACGTTTGTTACGTTTATCAAGACGTAGAAATTGATTATATAAATATTAAAAATAATGAAGGGGTGATAACGTTACCAGCCAACACAAATGAAAATGAAGTTAATTTAACTTTTAGAATTAACTGTAAGAAACATTTATTAAGTTAAAAAATGACATAAATAATTTTAATTACTTTAACTCCACTCTATTTGATTCCAAGTCTGGTTGAGAAAGGAGGAGGATTTAGATGTTAAATAAACTAAAAGTGAAAACAGCATAATTTTAAAATCAAAATAGATTTTCAATTTTTAAAGTGGAAAATTGAATGTACAATCATATTATGGAATAATCTTGTGGCCCCATGCTCTTCAAAGTGAAAATATTTTAAACAATATTACGAATTAAGAATTTTCTTAATTAACTGTAACTTTGGAATGGCAAACAATTAGTAATAATGCTTAATCATAGTGATATTGGTTATAAAAGTAAAAAACAATGCCTTTGATTTTAATTTTAGATTTAGAATTCAATTTAAATCTTAACAATCAACGTATGAAAACAAATGTTTCAAATAGTCAAAGCGCCAGACATCCTATTGATAAACGAAACCTGTATAGAAATTCCCTTAGTAGTCGTTCACAAATTGCCGTTAATAACAGACAGAAATATGCAAATCAAAATTCTAACAAGGTAATTGAATGGCTTCACAGACTGCCAAATTATTTCAATTCTCCAAGATCATATAAGGTACACGAGGTAATATATACTAACATAAAAATTCACCAAGGTTTTTTATGCTTTATTTAAGTACATGTTGTTAGCATAATAATTAATATGCTTTAAATTATATAAATTTGAAACATTTTTGCTTTGTAAAATTATGCAAACTAAATGTGTAGTCTTTTAAATGTTTTAAAAAGTAAACGATATTTAAGAAATTGATAGATTATTTTTGAAACATTATATGTTATGAATGTCACCAGTTAGTTTCAAATTAAATAATATAAAGTTTTTTTAAATATGTTAACATAAAATTTTACATATGGATTTTGAATTCTTTTTGTAACATTTAAATAATTTACAAATAAATAATTTAAACTCTTATTTTTCATTTTTTTTGTTTTAACGTGAGAGATATATTTTTTCAATCAAGTAATTATGCTAAAATAATATGGGCTATCAATACTTGAAGTTAATTATTTTTTCAGTTTTTTATAATTATAAATATTTAAGTGTTTCGGTCTAGCGTTGCAGCGCTCGAATTTGGACCTGAGTGGGCATGGGTTCGAATCTCACCACTGGCATTAAAATGCGGGCCCACGTTTGGCTTCCCTCAATGCCCACTGCTGAAAAATGTTTCTCGTAAAACATTCAAAGTAATAAACATAAAAAATAAATAAAATAGCATTCAAATGGGTAAATGGTAATAGTTACGCTTAAAAATTATATACATATTAACTTAATAACATAAAACGATTACGATTTTTAAAAAAATATTGCTTCTTTACATAATTTTACAAGTGTTTACATAACCTAGCACACGTTACTGTATACATTTTATTTGAAGAAAATTGATTAGTTTTCAAATTTTGTATGTATATAAAATTTAACATTAATTAAGGCGTGTAAAGATTAAAGAAAACTTTAAAATGATTAAATCCCCATTTTTGTTTTATCGACTTGTCAAAATTTTAATTTCACCCGATTCCCATCTAAAGCGTCTAAAAGAAGTTATAAAAAACCATGGTTATTTTTTGAACTACTAAATTTATAAAATTGGTGATGTCCATTATCTATATATGTACATATTTTATAATATAATTATTTTTAAGAAAATAACATCGTACTATTTTTATTTTGTCGAAATGTGTAAATTCTGGGTTTTTAGTCTAAGCGAGAATTTGGTAATGCTATTTGGTAAAAAAATTATTTTTATTTGGTATTGCTAAAGTGTTGTTTAATGGTTATTTTAGTAAAATGTTGATTTGCCTAATATGCTTAAGTGATATGAGGAAAGTCAATCAATTTCAGTGTGTTAATTTTGACACTGCCCATTTAGACCCTGTAGTCACAAATACATTTTCTACTTCTTTTATGAGGTGTTACTATTTTCGATTACTTTTCTCTATTTTGGTTTTGTATTGAACCACTTGGAAGTACTATTGTGATTAAATAGTTTTAGCATGGGGTTTTCTATTTCCAGATGCCCCTTCTGTCCCAAACTCCTCCCCTTTATCTAGACTTGGGACTGGTTAGAAAGATTCATTTCTGATTCTCTATAGAGAAATAACTAATCTCTTTTTTTCTGTATATATATATGTATATATAATAATTTTATGATTATAATTAGTTTAATTTTTTTATGTTTTAAAATGAAGACATATAGTGACGGGGTGGTCTAGCAGTACAGTGCTTGATTTGGATCTGGGTGGGCATAAGTTCAAATCTCACCACCGACACTGAAATGCGGCCCTACGTTTGGCTTCGCTAAAGTGTCCACTACTGAAAGATGCGTTTCCCGTCAAAACATTTAAAGTAGCAAACATTTAAAAAAATAGAAAAATAAATACTAATCACTGTAACTATATTACAATTTAATTTCGTCATTTCAGGTTTTCTTAATGCTACATATAAGTTACTAATTCTTTTTAAAATCGGAAACGTGATAAAATGATATTTTATGGTTTAAAAGTATTAAAGACTTATTCATATCAGAAACGTGTAGATAAAAAACTCTGAATTGATTATTAACTTAATATGTCTTAAAATTATAATCAGTCCTAAATTCATATATTTTAATTGAATGTCTTAAATCTTACAAGTGAAATTATTCATCATTAAGTAAACGAACTAACTAAAAACATAGATTATGCCGTTATTTTGAATTGAAAAGTGCAAAATAGTTACGCAGTACGACATAATTTGTTTTATTTTCTTTCAATTTCTCAATTTTTTATTCTAACGACATATTGTGACATGTCGACATGTAGTAAACATAATTTGCAATTTGCTTTACAGTAAATGTTTTGTTTTAAAATATGACAATAGATGTGTTTTCCTTAGTGGCGCCCAGCTGGAATACAATGGGAGTTTGCCAAAAAATAGGAAAGTAATACTCTACAATTGTAAAAATTGAGGAATTAAAAATGTATATGCTATTAATTACAACTATTGGACTCCATATTCTAAAGTCATGTGCTGCTCATCTGTCGTGTTTACACCGTCATTAAACTGACAATTATATGAGGTTACAGAAATGGATCCGTACTAACAAATATTTGCCCAACAACAACGTTGGTGGCAGAGCCACTTCTTTATCAGTTCGAGGTTTGCATATGCATCTCCTTTTCTCCTTGTTAACGGTTTTTTGACACGTACAAAAATATATCAGTCCAACAACTTGACCATTTTTTCCAACACAAAGTCTTGGCAAACAATAACGTGAAAATTGTCCTAGTAAGAAATTTGTCAAAATTGTAATAAAATATTCCAAATAGACCTACAACAAAATGCATCAGAGCATTAAAATGTTCAGGATAATGATCCACTGCATATTTTGGAATTGGTAATATATTTTTTAGTATAACGTACGATGTAATACATACTTGACCCTTATTAGACTACTAAAATGTACTCAAAGCGATCGGCACAAGTTAAAACAAAAGCTTAGATATCATTTTGAATTATTGAAATCATAAATTTTGTAACCGTTATTTTAAATATTTATGCATTGCGATAAATATAATTACTTTTCTTAACGAATTTTGGGGGTTTTTACTTTTATAATAAATTGCTTTATTGTTAAAACAAAAAGTTTATATATATATATATATATATATATATTATTTATTTTATGTTTGCTACTTTAAATATTTGCACGAGAAACATCTTTCAGCAGTGGACAATTATCGAAGCCAAACGTGGGCCCGCATTTTAGTACCGGTGATGGGATTCGAACCCCGATGTCCACCGAGGTCCGAATTCGAGCACTGTACCGCTAGACCACCCCGGCACTGACTAATGCTTATGGTGATGACACCACACTTATTCACTATTTCTATATTTGTATTGTATATTAAACGGTTGACTTCGATGGCTTGATAATTGTAGCAAACGTGGAAGAATAACGAACTTTCTTTTCTAGTAGACGGCATCCTTGTGACGGCGCCAGTGTTCACAAAGATTGACGAGGTCGCTTGATTATTTATCAGGATTAACTTCTTTAGCACAATGCGTACCTTCTAATTATTATGAATGAAAATCGACCCACCTAAGCGGAAGCTCAGTTATACCGCTGTACACTCAGTTCCTGTTGTTATCATTCTAGATGTGTATAGGATGCACTACGCGGAGGGGTATACCCCGATTAATTAGCATCCCCATATATATTATGTAAAAAATAAAATTTCCTTGTTTATGTCTTACTGCAAAGTCATCTTTCAGCAGTGGACATTTTAGCGAAGCCAAACGTGGGCCCGCATTTTAGTGGACCGGCGATGGGATTCGAACCCCGATATCCACCGAGGTCCGAATTTGAGCGCTGTACCGCTAGACCACCCCGGCACAGTGTCAGAATGTTCTAACAATTCCCAGCCTGTATCTGGGTGGGCATCGGAGTTCGAATTCCACCACCGGTACTAGAATGCTGACCAACATTTGGCTTAGCTAAAATGTTCACTGCTAAAGGATGTTTCTCTCGTAGAACATTTGAAGTAGTAAATATAAATAAATATTTTTAATTCAAATTGTGTTTTGTAACGAATATGGTTGATGTATTATCTACATGTTTTTTTATTAATATTGTGTATACTTTGGCAATAAATGAAAAATCAGTATGAAACATTTATAGTTAGAATTGGAAACAAAATAATTTGAGGTTATCAAGAGTGATAAAAACATATAATTAATTGTTAGTCAGTCACGATGTTAAACGTGTATAACATGTATCAATAAACACAACACAACATAACATAACATGACATAAGTTGGTAGCAGAACCACCTCTTTATTAATTCCAAGTTTGAATAGCTTCTCAAATTTTTGTACGAAAAGTTTGTAGGATGCGAATTGAACTTGGAGGGATAAATGAAGTTTCTTGGATAGAAGACCGCTTCAGTGCGATAAAGTCAATTTTTACAGGAATTGACGAGGCAATGTTTTGTAGGGCTGGTACCGGTTGACGGATCCACAAGCCTAACCGTAAATGGATACTTTGAGACTATTTTTTGTGGCTATGTACTAGCACCCATTCACTGAAAGGTAATTTAGTGAAAGTCAAGTTATACCGCTGTGCACTCGGTCCTCGCCGTTATTAGTCTAGATGCCTGTTGGCACCTAGTCCAGAATGCACTACGTGGAGGAAAAACAATCAGGAATATTACCATAATTGGAGGTTGAGACTTGATAGGCATTACTCAAATCCTCAGGATTATTAGTATCCATATTGAATTTGAGTTAATAACTAGATAAACTGCTAAATATTATGTTGAACGATGAGCATGAATTATTTATTTATATTTATAATTTACTTGCACGCACAAAAATCAGTATTTAAATTAAAATATATTTACAAAAAGTATTTCTGGTATTGTTTTATTGTGTTGTAATTATTATTATACACTACTTCTAATAACGACTTTTTAGATGTTTATTTGTTCTTCGTTTTTATAACATTATCACATACAGCATATCTTTTTAAAATTAAAATTTAATTACATCTTGTTGTAATTGTAAGCCAGTTTTCTATCTATTTACGTTAACCATTTTTAAGTGGGTTGTAATACACATCACATATTATAGCTAACACTACTAATTTACGGTCAATTATCTATATATAATGGGAATTTTCAAGAGTATGGTCTTATATTTTACCAAATTGTAAAAATAATACATATACTTGATTTTAGTCAAACTAAAGTACTATACACTTGTTTTATTTGTTGCTTACTTGCTTATTATTGTTTGAAATTACGTGTTAATCAGTTCGAATTATATTTATTATAAATAGTTGATATATACAAAGTTCGTTCTAACTACTCATAACTTTACAAGTTATACACTACTGATGGTTATTAACAAAGATGAAACAGATGCATAGTCAGTCATCTTGGTTGACTTAAATCAAACGTCCGATAACTCTAATTTATATAAATTATTGATGTATATGGTCTAGCGGTACAGCGCTCGAATTCGGACCTCGGTGGACATGGGTTCGAATCCCACCACCGGCACTAAAATGCGGGCTCACGTTCGGCTTTGCTAAAATGTCCACTGCTGAAAGATGCGTTTCTCGTAAAACATTTAAAGTAGCAAACATAAAATAAATAAATAAAAATAAAATATATATTCTTTGAAGGTAAATTTTAAAAGAGAATTAAATTATAAACTTGTCTGCAATTGTTGTCATTGTATAGAGTTGTTTTTCAGAATTATTTTAACCAAACTGACTAAATAAAATCTTAATTTTAAAATATTAAAATTAAATTATTCTAAATTAAATTATTTTTTAAGTTATTCTTTAAATATTTGATTTATTAATATTTTAAAAAACTTATTTTTAATGTTTAAATATATAAAGCATAATCTATTTTATACTGAATAATTTATATTTGTTTTATAAAATAAACAATTTTAGAAATGCACATTTTATTTAGAATGTTTTTGTGTACTTTATCTAACATGCATGTACATAATGGGCATTTTAATTTTATTTAATAAATATCTATTTTGAAAATAAATACTATAAATGTTGCAAATTGCAAAATTTTGATTAAAACAGGTATATATATCTAATATTTTAAAAAATATAAAAATTTATTGCTTTGTTCATACTGTAAATATCTAACAACCTACATACATATTTTTATTATTTAAACATTTTTAATAATTTATGCCCAACGTTTTACGCTACAAGGTTTTGTTAGATTTTACGATTGTAGTATGCAAAATAAAATTAATCGAGTAAATTGTGTTATTTAGCGTTAACAATTCAATGCATTTTTCTAATTATCAAAAAATGTATATAAACGGTTTGAAATAAAGAAACTATTTGCATTTAAGGTAAACAATGATAACCAATATTTTGGATCTGTATCAGGATCACTCCTTAATGAACCTGAACAATCTTTAAAGAATAATGAAAATCTGTAAGTCTTAATGTATGTTTCATACGTTTATGTTTGTATATGCCGGGGTGGTTTAGCGGTACAACGCTCGAATTCGGACCTCGGTGGGCATCGGGGTTTGAATCCCATCACCGGCACTAAAATGCGGGCCCACGTTTGGCTTTGCTAAAATGTCCACTGCTGAAAGATGTTTCTCGTAAAACATTCAAAGTAGCAAACATTATATATATATATATATATATATATATATATGTATAGACAACTATTTAATGTAGTAATAACATTTTAATTTAAAAAAAATTAGTTTAAACATGTTTTAAGTGTGTTTAATATGATAAAAATAAATATAAAGGTATATTTATATTTGTAAATTTAAATAAATTGTTAATTAAAATAATATTTAATAATAATTGCCTGTCAATTATTTATTTGGTTTTAGCGAACGTCCCCTTTAGAAATCCAATCACTGTTAATGGTAGCCTACTCCCTGAGGTTGATGAATTTGCGTACCTAAGTTCGCTCATAGATAATAAAGGATCCAGCTCTTCAGAGATTCGGCGTCGTATTCGCTTCTCAGCTGCAGCCTTTGGGCGTTTAAGTAAACCATTATGGAACAAAAGTAATATATCTATTAAAACCAAGATTAGAATATATAAAAAGTTTAGGGCGTTCCATTCTACTTTATGCTTGCAAAATTTGGACTTTTACTCAAGTGGATATACAAAAGTTTGTTCATTGTGACCAAAGCTGTTTAAAATCTATACGGTTTTGCTTGTTGTCCTCTATTGAACGCACTCGTTTAATAACTAACAAAATATTTTGACTATTCTCAGATATTTGTAAGTCACTTAATATTAATTGGCCATGTATCTCTAGCACAATTAAAGAAAGACGAGTAAAATGGATTGGCCATGTTTTACGTAGATCGCCTACTCATCCAGCCAGGATAGCTATGGGAGCCCACTTATTACCCGGATGGAAAAGAACGCCAAACGGCCAACGAAAATTTGGACAGACGTTGTAGCACGCAAACTCAGTCCTTTTATTTATGCTAAACTCCCTCGTCCAAATGAATTACTTAACTGAGCGTCCGTTTGTTTACCCTATGCAGCCAACAAACATGATTGGAGGGGTTTAACTCGGGATGTTGTTCATTGAGTGTACATTGCAAAAATTGGTGTTTTTGCAGACATTTTGGAATTTGGACTACTCTGGGCGATAATAAACGATGGGGGATTTTTAACCCCGATGATGATGATTATTATTATTTGGAAATTTTATATTCAAAAATTAAACCAAAACCAATTGAAAATAGTACGCAAATATATAAAAAATAAAATAATAGTGTTATGGTTTTATAATAGTACACAAAGTTTTAGAAACTTACAAAAAGGATTGTCCTTTTATTACAAATTATACTTGTTATTTGTTAAATTTTTCATTAAAATCACCGATCAATATTTTAATGTCTCTTTTTGGAACATCATCCAACAAACTTTGTAATTAATTGTAGAAGATTTCTTTATGGTTCTCGTCAGTAGCCTCAGTAGGGGGCATAGATTTGCATAATTATTACTTTTGCAAATCTGACAGAAATGATGGTAGATGATAAAACCAATCATGGGAATACGTTGCGAAAAAAGGAACCAATAAGTTTTGTTTGTTAGTCGTATGCAAAAGAACACATCGTTCATTCCTTTAATAGTTTTTTTTAAATTTGATTTGATTGTTTTACAAGAAACATTTTTATGCAAATGGAGATTTAGTTAAGTCAGATGGGGGCTTGTACTTGGAGGGCGGTGATTGCGCTTAGACAGATACCCATCCACGTATAAGTCGAGAAGTTGTGTCACTACATTTTGGTCAATTAAATAAAAGGCAGCGTGTTCAATTATTGATAACGTTGTCAAATACATATTTGGTAACACGTTGAACAAAAGATTTTTAGTTCTACTAGCAGCAATTTTAAATGTAGTTTTGGTTTTTAAAAATCTATATTTTTGATAAATAATTTTAAAAATAATAATTAAAGAAATATCTTTTTATTGCACTACAGTAAATTTCCTATAATTTAAAATTTTATAGATGTATTAACTACATAATAAACAGGTTATATTCATTTCTTTCAATTTCACAATAAACAATTAATAAGTATTTTTAAAAGTTTTAAATATATTTCTGATTGATTTGATCGCGTTAAAAAAGTTGGAATACAATAAAGTTAGACAAAAATAAAGGGAATGTTACTTAAATTGTTTTTTGAAATATTTTAATTGCAGTACTGTTGCTATGAACAATTTTTTAAATTGTTATAACAATTCTTCTTTTCTCCTCTTTCTTTACAGTTTTTTTCCCATTTATGAGGGATCGCTGTTTCTGGTCAACATTCTCCATTTGGTTCTGTCCGTTCTATCATATCGGCTTTCACACAATCCACACAATCTTCTCTTTGGTTGGCCACAATTTTTTTTATCTTCCACTTCCAATGCTATTGTTTTCCTCGTAACGTACTTTTCCTTTCTACATAGAATATGGCCGTACCATCTTAACCTTTTTTTCTTGACTTTTCTTATGAGCTTTCCTATGACTTTCAGTTTTCTTCTAACCACTTCATTTTCTATTCTGTCCAATTTGGACAGTCTCAACGATCATCGAAACATTTTTATTTCTACTAAATTCAGTTTTCACTCTTGCGCTTTCCCATTCGTACATCAGAGCCGGTCTTACTGTGGTCTTAAAAATTTTAACTTTTGTCATTGTTGTTATATTTCTGTGGCATATAAACCCCTGTAAGTTTCCTACAGTTATACCATCCTGCTTTTATACTTTGCGCAATCTCTGCATTCAAATCTTTATTCTCTTCTGGCGATGAACCAAGGTATTTAAACCTTTTTACTCTCAACAATTCTTGGTGTTTCATTTTGATTTCCCCACTATTTTCTTTTGCTGTACTTATATACACTGTCTTTTTCTTGTTAATTCCAGTGTCTATCTCCATTTCTTTAACCTTCTTTCCAAATCCTCTTGTTTTCTATCGCATAAGACAATGTTATCTGCAAATAGCATACACCATGGAGATTCCATCTTAATATTTCTTGTTAGCACGTCAATAACAAGATCAAACAAATACGGGCTCAGTGCTGAACCCTGATGTAGAGCAACTTTTAGTGAAAACTTATCAGTCAGCCCCACACTGGTTACTAAAACAAATAATCCCTTAAAAGACTCATACATTTTTAAAATTGTATAAACTGTTATTTTACAGTGGTGTTGTTTATAAATGCACAAAAACTTTTGTATTACTTCGAAACAATGCTAGGGCATTGTACTATTTTTATTGCTTACACATGAGTAAGCTAGGTAAAACAAATAATAATAATAATAATAATAGTGTGCGTTTTTATACTATACAATTCGAAGGTATTACGTCTGGTTGGTCTAGCAATACAGTGCTCGATTCAATCCCTATCACCGGCATCAAATGCGAGCTCACAGTTGGTTTTACTAAAATGTCCACTACTAAAACATAGTTATATTTATTATATATTATTATACAAAACCCTTTTGCTTTAAGAATAAGCATGGGGCAATAAGACAACAATTACAGCAAAACAACAACAATAACAAAGTCTCGTTGGCATTAAATATTCTGCAAATCGAAGATTGCGCTTTCTTTCGGCTTTCACTCAACCTTGTCATCTGGTAACTTTGCCATCCAGAAACGTTGTTGTTTGCTGGAATGGCGTTATCTTTTATTGTTTCCGCAGCAGTATAAATTTTTGCAGAGGCCAGGTTGCCAATTTTGGCTCAAACCCTCCTCCTTTATCCAGGCTTGGGACTGGCTAGATTGTATCATTTTTAATCCAAACTAGGCGGAGTTAGTGAAAAAGATAATTAAATTGAGTTTATGTAGAGGAAAATTAGTTAAAACAAATAATAGTTTGCGTTTTGATACTCTATAATTTTATTTTTCGTTTAAAAATGTATTTACATATAATGAGCACAAAGTTTTAAAAGTTACATAATATTTATTTAATTGCTGGATTGCGTTTTAATTACGGTAATTTAAGATAAATGGATAAACGGATTGAGCAAAATTATGCAATTTAATAGCTTTAGATTAGGTGGCTGGTTGCAATAGGGGTGCTGTCACATAAAAGTTTAATTCGACTTTCAGATTTAATTTACAGATTAATGAATTTAATGTACAGTTGCAATTTTTGCGTCAATACGTTTTAAATCTCCAGTTAAATTTTTTTTGTATATAATGAACGCAATGTTTTATGTGCAATTTTGTGCTAGTTTGCTAGTTTGAATATTTTGATAGGAGAAGCGCATTTTTCGACAGTGGCGACATTTTAGCCTAACCGAATGTGGGCCCGCATTTTAGTGGGTCAGTGGTGGGATTCGAACCCAGCTAGATTACCACAGCAAAAATATTTTATTGTTGACAATTATTTTTATAAGAGTGGTATGATTTGCATTTAAATCTACACACAACGAAACACTGTGCTGGTCAATAATTTACAAACATTGATGTACATTTTACTTTATGTTACCACATAGAAATAAACAACCTTTATGTAGAAAATTGAGATACATTTTTGTTTAGTAAATTGAATGTCCGACACGGTTTAGTGCAAACGCTATAAAAAAGTGATTATTATTATTATTAATAATAATATTAAATAAAATAAAATGTAGAGTAATGGTAGTAATGGTGTAGAAATTGTAATAATAATTATAATTAATTGCAAACATTACTATACACATTTGTTTAATTTTCAAAAAGGTTTACAATACAATTATTTACTTGTTTAATAACAGTATATAAACTTTGATTAATTAATTAATTGCTAATGATGCACAAAGCAAAAATAATAATAATAATATTAATAATAATTCATTCATTTCATTTTGGTTGGTGACGTGGTCAACTCTTCATTATTTCCCATATTTATACGACAAGAACGATCGATTTCGATGGCTTGACAAGCGTAGACAAACGTGGAAGAAAAACAAAGTTTCTTGGCTGGTAGACGGCATCCTTGTGACGTCGCCACTGTTCGCAAAGATTGACGAGACCGCCTGATTTTTTGTCAGGGTTATCTCCCTTAGCCCAAGGGCTACATATGGTATACGTATACCTTTAGATACCTTTTAAGTATACTGGGTGTATGTTCGCACCCACCCGCCGTAGCGGTAGCCCAGTTATACCGCTGTGCACTCGGACCCTCTGTTATTAGTCTAGATGCATAGGGGCACCTAGTCCAGGATGCACCACGTGGAAAACTAACAGTCAGGAATATCACCATCATTGGAAATTGAGACTTTATAAGCATTACTCAAATCCTCAGGATCATTAGCATCCCAATTAATAATAATTGTAATAATAATAAAATAGTAATAACGATAATATTATTATTATTATTAATAATAATAGTTATTACAATAATTTTAATAATAATCAATGTAATATTCATAATAATAATGTATTAATAATAACAATATTATTAATTGCAATAATAGTAATAATAATAATAATAACAATAATAATAATAATAATAATAATAATAATAGTGATAACATTAATAAAAATAATAAGAGTATTAATTGTAATAATATTAATTAATAATAATTGTAATAATAATTTTAATAATAATAATGAAGAAACATGGATGTTGCTATGCATTTATTAATTTAAATAGGCATGGCAAGTTTAATTAATCTTTGCGTCGAATTATAAGAAAGAAAAATTATAAAATGCTGTTGTTATTTTTCCATGTATTACTAGTTTTTTTAGGTCTCTACACGCTTGTAAAAATTGTCTTTTTAAAAATATTTTTTTCTTTAAAGCAATTTATTAAAACTAATTACATTTTTATTTCTATTTTTGCTATATGCAACACACACACACGTGTGTATGTGTTAACAATGTGCAACCAGTAATAAAGAAAATGAAATGAATTATTTGAAATTTATATCAGACGTAACGGACGATATTTTGTCCAAAGGCGTGCTAACTGATCGGTAAGTTAATTACAAATGCAATAATAATAATTGCAAATGTTTAACCTACACCATGTACAATATCAGATTTAGTTTATGCAGAATTTTTGTAAGTAATAAATATTAGACACTAATACAATTATGTGTAAGAGTGTTCAACCTTTTATAAAACTAATAAATTTTAAAAATATTATTATATTCATAAAATATGGATTTTATTTAAAACCATTACATTAAATAGGATGCTAATGATCCTGACGATTTAAACAATCTTTATAAAGTCTCAATTTCCAATGATTATGATATTCCTCACTGTTCGTTATCCACGTGTTGCATCCTGGACTAAGTGCCCAGATGCATCTAAACTAATAACTGCAAGGACCAAGTACACAGCGGTATAACTGTGTTCCCGCTTTAACAGATGGGTGCAAGTATACATCCAACATACTTAAAAGGTATATTATATGTAGCCGTTTGGTTAAGAGAAATAACCCTGACAAAAAATCAGGCTGTTTTGGCAATCCTTGCGAATAGGATGCCGTCTATTAGCCAAGAAGCTTTGTTATTTTTGTACGTTTGTTATGCTTGTCAAGCCATCGAAGTCGATTGTTTATATTCGTTATAAATATGAATAGGTGACTAAGTTACCAGTCAAAAAGAATTACATTAAATGCAAAACATTAGAAAGAGGAATAAAAAACTACGTTAAATGTCAACTATAGACAAAGATTAAGTAAAAGTACAAAGAATAGATTATTTTAGGCACTAAAGTGGTTATTGTACAAAATACCTAATAATACATTTTATCATTTTTTGTAGCTACGTTTCTCAGGTGCTTTGGTATGCTTTTGGTTGCAATTTGTTAATGTAGTCTCCTGTAATCTTTTTTTTAATAAACAATATATAAGTTTAGAAGAATTGTATGTTTTTCTAATTACAATTTACAGTATTATTGCTAGTTTACCAAATCAATACATTTGTTAAACGTAACAGTATTTTTAACGGCTTGAAATAAACGTTGTACACAGTATCCTATGTTAATAATTAAAATATTAATGTTTGAAGAAAAGTGGTTTTTTTATTTACTATAAAAGAAAAGCGCTAAAAAATGTTTAATTTAATTTTTACAAAACATGATTTTAGTTTTTGTATTTTGTAGGAAAACAATTCAGCTATTAAACATATAATGTGCCGGGATAGCCTAGAGGTACATGAATAACTACCAATGCATTGGTACTTGTTAACAATTTATAGGCACAATGCCTATATGTTAATATAATTAAGTTGCATATACGTTTGTAACATAAAAATACTGTTTAAATTTGTGCATTTTCACCTATATGAATTTGTCTCACTTTCATTGCATTAATTTAATTTTTGAAGGAATTTAAATCGCATTCTACTGGAACACACATCCAACAACGTACATGGTCTGAGTACGGTACGTTTTCTATTTTCCCTTTTTTCCTATCAAGTCAATGTTTATTTCTTGATTGTACAACGTATAACATTAGTCACTTTAAAATTCCGTTTACAATTTTTGGTGTAGGTTGATATTTTTCTATACAAAACAATATTTAGAAATATTTAACTTAAATATAAAAGCTAAACTATGAATAAAAGTTATTTTTAGCAGAGATTAGTGACCATTACTACATTTAGTACTTTACTAATTTTCAGTTTACCTGGTAACATAGTCACTTCTTGATTATTCCCATATTTGTACAACATATTAAACGATCGATGTTAACAGTTCTATAAGTCTAACAAACGTAAAAGAATAGCTACGTTGTTTTGGCTGACAGATGGCATTCTTGTGACTGTTACAAGGATTGACGAGGCTGCCTGAACTTTTTGTCAAAGTTATCTTTCTTAGCCCAAGGGCCACATATGGTATGCACATACATTAAGATACCTTTTAACTACCCTGAGTATATACTTGCATCTATCCGTACCTGGTTTAAGATGTACCACGTATAGGACGACCCAAAATGAATGAAAATGCTTTTAAATTAGGCTTCATGAATATATTTTATAAATTTTGTTAAACAGTATTTTTAACTACTTTATAGCATGGTAAAAAACTCAAATTGTAATTATTTTTAGTATTTAAACTTAACATTTTTTTATTTTATAATCTGACCTTCTTAACAAAAAATTAAAAAGTATGTCTTTATTTTAAAAAAACGCATTTGTTACTATTATATTTTAATATTCTAAAACAGTTTATTATTAATTTACTTTTTTTTTAAATTATTTTTGTAATTATACAACCTTTCTATACGTTTCAACATTTGTCTAAGACATAAAATAGAAATATGTGACTTTTTCATTTGTGTGCTATTTTTGCAACCTTTTGATTAGGTTAATGTTTGTTTTTAAGAAATAGTATCAGCTGTTCTAAGATCGAAACAGGTCAGGATATTAGATACAAATCGTCTATTAATTTTACAAAAAACGTTGAATTTTTATCCTGATATTGTAAAAATTCTTCTATATTTTGTTTATTGCACTTGATAAATAGATATTGTTATAACACTGATGAAGTACGTTTTTTTTGGTCAAAACAATTAAACAGTTAACGATCTCGAACGATCACACAATTATTGATAGGATTCAATTAAGTTACAACTTTCCTGTAGACTACGCTTTCGATTTTGACAATTTAAACGTCTTTGAACTTTTGATCAACAATACGATAATATCAATTTACTGGTTTTAGACTTTGTATAATATACTGAATATATATATATATATATATATATATATATATATATATATCGGGGTGGAATAGCGGTACAGTACTCAATTTGGACTTGGTGAACATGTGTTTGAATCCCACCACGGCACTTCATACCAGCCCACGTTCGGCTTCGCTCAAAATGTCCACTGCTGAAAGATACCTTTTCCATAAAACATTCAAATTAGTAAAAATAAATAAATAAATAAAAATAGTATCGTGTTCTAAATTTGTAATTTCCAAACAAACATGTTTGATTGTCCAACCTTTTAAGTAAAAAACAATTATTTTATTTTATTTTATGTTTGCTACTTTGAATGTTTTACGAGAAATGCATCTTTCAGCAGTGGACATTTTAGCAAAGCCGAACGTGGGCCCGCATTTTAGTGCCGGTGGTTGGATTCGAACCCATGTCCACCGAGGTCCGAATTCGAGCGCTGTACCGCTAGACCACCCCGGCCCACCTTTTTTTGTTTAAAAATGTTTTGTATATGTACGCAATGTTTGTACGAAAACAATGACACAATGTAAACAACAATAAGTGGTCTAGCAGTACAGTGCTCGAATTTGGATCTCGGTGGGCATCGAGGTTCGAATCCCACCACCGGCCCACAAAATGCGGGCTCACGTTCGGCTTCGTTAAAACGTCCACTAATTAAAAATTTTTCCCGTAAAACATTTAAAGTAGAAAATATAAATAAATATATGTGACGGCTCGGTTATATATTTCTGTCCACTGCTGAAAGATGTTTCTTGTAAAACATTCAAAGTAATAAACGTAAAATTAAAAAAATAATTTTTCAATTACTTTTATATTTAACAAATAGTTGTAACTTTGGTCATTTTCTAACAGTTTATACAAGTTCTTTTCAAATTTTCGATAATGATGGATTGAATCAGCTAAATATCTTTTCTATTTAGTTATCTTTTTTAATAAATTGTTTTTAAGATATTTGTTTTTGACAAAATAGTCTATTTAGTTTTATTATTGTTTTTGTTAATAAACATTTTTTTAAATTATTTTATACTTATAACATATATATATATATATATATATATATATATATATAATTATAATGTTTCAAAAATGAGCTACACAATTAATTAGCATCGTAAATAAAGTATTTTTTGTTAAGTTTACAGCCAGACCTGATGCCAAATATAACTTATTGTAATATTCTGTTCTTTCCAGCATTTGTTATTTATCTTAGACATATTTGACATTTATTGATGCATGCCTTAGATTATACTTTATTAATATTTTTTTTTAAATATTATGTACAAAAAATAATTTATAATTTACAATAAAGAACAACATTTATTTTAGTAATAAAGCAAAATGTTATACCATTTATTAAAACGTGAAAACAAATATAAATTGTTTGAAAAAAAACTTACAAACTTTACATTGTCAATTATTCAAATAACATTCACTGTCTTTTGTAAATTCTGTCAGTTGCTTTCAACATGAGTTTGTCAATATTCCAACAAAACCCTGTAAAATTTAAATTCTTACAACATAAATGATGTTTTCTATAAGTAATACGTTAGCTTTGAAATTGTTAAGTTGCCATTTTCAAAAACCCAAAACAAAATTAATAACATTTAAATTCGGGTTACAGAGGATCAAATGTTAAATGTCCATTTATGCTTAATAAAGTTCTTGCAGTTTAAATAGGTTAAACATATTGTAAATGGTAAATTATACTTAAAAACACATCAATTCTCAAGTGTATCTTAGATTATGATTTTGGACGTTTTTAGTGCTCCGAAGTATTTTGTTAAAGTGACAACTGAATTGATTTGTTAAAAATAACTATAAATTTGTGATTGCGCAAAGTGTTATTGGTACCGATTGTAAAATCAAACACTTTTTAGTTGAGACACGTAAGTAAATTGGTATAGAAAACATTTGAAACCTTTAACAAAACGTACGTCACACATAATATTCAACTGTTGAGTTCAAAATTTGCAAATAACAACATACACATATTTTCAAATTCTTTTTGATCCAAAATTGTAAAAGTTAACTTTATATTTTTTCTACAAAAAAGCCGTAATTTCCATTTTTGTCTACAGTTGAATGAAAGATTTTAAAACCAAAAATGTAGCAAATTTATCCATTGTCCAAAAATTAAATATTATAATTTTTTTTAGTACCTTCAAATGTATTATTATTTAAAGTTTGATTTGTGTTTTAACAATAAACCAATTGTACCTTTTGCTTGCAGTCCGCTTTTAGATGATTTAATAAATGTTTTATTTCCAAACGTTTTCGACACATTAGATACTGAATATACACATTTTTCAATTTTACACCATTTGTATGTAGAAACAATTTGAACTGTTTTTTTATTAAACATTTTGCTCTTATGCATAATGTAAAAAAAGCATTTTAGGGTCAAACAAATTTGAGCACTGTAAGCTTGTAACTTGAATAGTAGAAACAGTTATACAAGGACATGTTACCATATTTAAATTATGATCAACTTATTTTCGATACCTGTTTTCATTATATTCATACCTTTGCGATTATAATACGTTTCCAAACACATTTTTAATACTTTACGTTCATTTAAAAATATTATTATTTGCTTTGTACTGTTTCAGCGCGTCATAGTAAACATTATTTGATCCTGATTGACTGAAACCAAGTGCATTTATTATTTAAATAAATTTGACAATTTTGATAGTTCATCCTTGAAAACCCCTTTAATAAACATAATGGAACCGCAGCATATAGGTTATTGTACCTATGCATTATGCCAGTACCTAAATGGTAAAAACCCCCAGTTGAAAGGATCGATCACTCGTTAAACCGGTATCCACATACAGCATTTGATAACACTAGACAATTGTCATTGATCAGATTTGCTATAAATAATAAATTTACAGGGTCATGTTTTAATTATCCCTAGTTTAAGACGTTAGCCTAACACCAGATAGGACGTGCGTTCAAGTTTGTATATGTGAGACTTTTCAACTCACTGATTATTCCAAACAAGGATGAAATAGTTGACTGAAACCAAGTAGATTTATTATTCAAATGGAAACTGATAAATAAATAGACATGTATCAATGTCAAAAGTAAATCCCCATATTAATGCCAAGCATAGGACTCAGTTTTGAATCATGTATTTAACCAATTCTGCGATCTTAGCAATTATTATTATTATTAATAATTATTTATTTATTAATAGCTATTATTAAGATAAATTTGGATTTTTGTACATTAGTGTAACTACAATATATTTTTTTCATGCAATTTGTATAATATGTAATAACTATTTTAAACTAATCGACATCTATACTAGCCAACCAAATTGTTTTGTCGGGAAAAAAGCAGGATTTCGAAATTAATTATTAAAATTATTTTTATAGGTCTATTGCATCGGTATCTTTTAAGAGAAATGTTTTTTCGTAAAAAAAACGTGAATATTTTAGTGTAACCTGCTAGCAATTTATTAATTTATTCCACTCAAGCGTCCAGATTACATGTTGTAATTAGTCGTACGTTTTGTTGAATAAAAAATAACCTTTTTTATTACATGTTGGTATTTTTTTAAGTTACATATATAAAATAATCTAGTGTAATAATTAAATATATTTCAAATGTAAAATTGTAATAAACTTATTGAAATGACGTCTCAATCCTTCCTTATCCTATTTACAACCAAAAATAACTTGTAGTTTCAAATGCAAAAAGCAATAGATCAGTTGGCGACTGAACTCGACATACGTACGATAAATATCGACTGCATTTTGGCTGCTATTAACAAACCCAATCCAATGACCAGCCAATGGAATTCTGTCGAATTCATTCATAATTTACCAACGCCACTTAAACACATATCAAATGACGTGCCACATTTAATTAAAAAAAGACAAAATGACCTGTCTGCTTCCTCGTCTCAACTTTCACTATCAAATGACGTTGTATTGGCAAAACAAGCAGATTTTGCAAATGATCGTCAAACGTTGTTGACCGGCCAAAAGACGGAATGGCGAGTCAGCAGTCAGACGAATGATGTCTGTGACGAAAACGACAAAACGATACAATCGAATTTGTTTGATGACAAGAAACATACTTATAATCAATTTGAATGCGCATCAGAAACGAAGTAATTATTGTTCAAATTTGGTTGGTGACCACCACGTGGTGGTCACCTCTTTATTATTGTCCGTATTTATACGGCATAAAAAAACGATTGACTTTGATGGCTTGATAAGTGCAACAACGACGTAGAAGAATAACAAAATTTCTTGGCTGATAGAGGACATTCTTGCGACGTCGTCACTGTTTGCAAAGATTGACGAGACTGTTTGATTTTTGGTCTGGGTTATCTTCCTTAGACCAGAGGCTACATATAATATACGTATGCCTTAAGATACCGTTTAAGTATACTACTTGCACCCATCCGTTGTAACGGAAGCCCCATGCACTCGGACCCTGCTGTTGTTATTTTAGATACCTAGAGACATCTGGTCTAGGATGCACCACGTGGAGGACTAGCAGTCAGGAATATAACCATTATTTGAAATTGAAACTCAATAAGCATTACTCAAATCCTCAGGATTATTAGCATCCCATAAAATGTATTTTTTTGTTAATAGTCGATTTGTTTTTAAAAGATGAAAAATATGATTCAATGTATTCATGTTGATATTTGAACACAGATTGATAAAATATGACATTAATTGCCTGGATAGCCTAGCGGTAGTGCAATCGATTTAGACTGGGATGAGCATAGATTCGATTCCCACCACAGATACTTTTAGCTTCGCAAAATGTCCACTATTTCTCGTAGGATATTCAAAGTAGCAAAAAATATTACAAAATTTTTTTTGCACAAAATCGATTATTAATATATTTTAAAATAATTACTTGTTTTTTTTTCATTAAATTAGTTGTACCTATCGTAAACAATAGAAACCCTTGAAAAGCTATTAATAAATATAAGGCTATTAAACTTGGTAGTATGCTAAGACTTATATAGTAAAGTCCTAGGGGAAGGGATCACCCACTTGCTAAACCGGTAGTAATACAGTAGGATTTGAGGATGCTGGGAAATTACAACTAATCAGATTCACTATAATTAATAAATTTAATGGGTTAAGTTTGACCACTCGTAGCTCAGTGGTTAATGCGCTGGCTTGATACCAAATAGAGCGTGCATTCGACTTTATGTGTGTCTAAAGCTTGAAAGCTTGAAATTAGGATAAACCATCTAATACAAACCCTTGAAACTCATTAATAAATTAGACTTTTATTCAAAAATAGTATTATTAATTCTAATTATATATATATATATATATATATATATATATATATATATATATAGTTATACTTATGGAACATTTTGATATGTAACATTTTAAAAAAGTAAAATTTATATTCAAATTATTCATGATATTAGTAATAGTTTATAATTTTTAAAATACATTTTTTAAATTGTTTTAGATAACTGTAATAGTTGTAATTCTAGAAAAAACAGCATCCAAACGTATCAAAATAAAACAGATTTTAAGCATTTATAATAAACCATACTTGCAATTAATTTTAATATTTGAATTATAATATTTTTTTCTCTTCCAATACGACGTTATACATATTTTTTAGATTAAGGCCAAAATTAAATTCTAAATAATTGTAGTGCATTATTATACTGAAAAAAGTTAATGAACTTTGGGAAAAATATATAAATGTTCTTTTTACTATTATTATTCAATTAACAAACCGGTTTATGAATAATTTAATTAAATTGCATTAAGCAATTAGAATTGATTGTTGTAAAAATACAACAACAGAGATACGCTATTTTTATAACCAAAGTTTTGTTAAACGAGAAAAATGAACGTTTAATACGTTTTTGCAAAACATCCATTTTCATAAAGTTAATAACTGTGTAAGTTTTGCACTGCTTTTGGTTAGAAATGTTTTTAGTTAAAATAACCGGACTAATAATAGGTAAAAGTATTTGCACTTGAGGTTGATATGTTAATTTTTTAAATTATTAAAACTCTTTTGTAAGCTTTTATTAAGTGATCTTGTGGATATACTTAATATTTTTTTAATGGTTATTGGCTTAGATACTTCAGTAGAGGTAGCTTTCAACACACACAAAAATATGTACAATTATAAAAATACAATACAATTAGCAGTGTGTAACATCAGTCCAAAAATAAATAAGGTAAAGTAAGGTTAAATTACATAGGGGACAGTATGCTTAAGTGTGCAAATATGTCAGTATACATGAAATGCGAATGACTCATGACTCATGAGTGAGTATGGCTAATAAAATAATACCCTGGATGAAGGATAATAAATGGTCACAAATTAAAATGGGCAGATTACAAACAACGGTAATTGGTCAGACCAAAGAAAGCAAAAAAAACATACTCATGATTTGGTACAAGCATTGATTATTATGAAGAAAAATTGGTACAATTATAAAATAAAAATATATAAATATAAACATTAAAACGTTTTGTAACAAATCTGAAATATTTTAAATTGATAAAATTATCATAATTATTGATAAATAATTGTTTTATTCCTAATATATCTTAGATTTTAGTTAAAACATATGGCTATTGAAATAGCAATTTCCTAAAGTTTATTTTTAAACATTAATAAATGTTTTTGAATTTCATATTTTATAATATTTTAAAAACTGGTCGTGGTGGACTTAAATGAACTTCAACAGATGATGAATATAAGTCAGTAATTATTGTAAACCCCGGGTAAAAATATTATTTTCTTAAACCCCAATTTATATTATAATTTCTTTGGTCAAAACACGTTTTACGCCATTAAAAAATCGTTTTACAAAATTTAATTATTTTTAAACTGAAACAAATGTAAGTGAAATATTTAAATTTGTTTATTAGCAAAAGCTTGAATTATTTTACTTACTTTATTACTTTAGAATTTAAAAAATTTTAGACATATATATATTGATTTTAAAAAATAATATTTGTAAAGACAATACTATATTGCATTGACAAATTATTGAATTTCATATTCTTTAAAAAATTTAGCTTTTTTCTTGTGATCTTTACCAATTTTTATTATAGGTAAACAAAATCTAAACGAACAAAATGACTATATATATATATAATCAAATGGTTTTTTAAAAAGTATTATGAAACCCTCAAAATGTTTGCAAACTTTTTTGCTTTTTTTGACAAAAGCCTTTACCATTTCATTTGTACGGTATATTAAATGATCGATTCCTGTGCCTTAATAAACGTAACAAATGTAGAATTATAATTGCGTTTCTTGGTTAATAGACGGCATTCCTGTGACGGTGCCACTGTTTCCAAAGATTGACGAGGCCTCCTGACTTTTTGTCAGGGTTATCTTTTTCAATCTAATAGTCATATATGCTATATGCATACCTTAAAGCCTTTTTTATATATCTTTAGCATGCTTGTACTCATTTGCCAAAGCTGAAGCCCAGTTGTACCGCTATGCAGACGGTCCATGTTGTGTTAATTTGTGGTTTAGATGTAACGTTTGTATGATGCGTCATGTGGAAGCGACAATCAGGAAGATCACTATAATTGAAAATTTATACTTTACAAGGTCTCAAGATTATTAGTTATTATTTGTTAAAACAATATTTATTACCACAAATAACAAAATGTAATTGCAGATTTTATAGAGTTTATCACTTACTTCATAACTTATTCTTTCTTATGTATTGTTTTTTATCGCACAATGCAAGGTGTAATGACAATTCAAATGGTGTCAAATGTATTAAGCCACCAAACGAAACGCTGGAAATTATTCACGAATTCAATGTGGTTAATTTGCACGATGCCAATGTAGAAAATATTGACGAATTGTACAAACCCAATATAAAAAATGGTGATGAATTTCAAAACAACCTTGATGACACTGGTGAATGTTTAGATAATATTGATGGAAACCAAAGATCAACATTTGACTTCACAACAAATGATCATGATTTGATTTTGAACTGATCCAAATCATGTTTAGAAACTTGAGAAAATACTTATATACACGATTTTCAATATTAGTTATTATTTTACGTCAATAAAATTGTTTGCAACTAAAGCCTTGCATTATGTTAAATACACAAATTGGCTGGTTTTATTTTTTAAAATTAAACATACTGGTTGTGTTTGGATAAAAAACAGAAATAGACTTAAACAATTAATATATGTAACTGGTAATTTGGATTATGACCAAGGTTAAAATAAACTAACTATTCAGTAGCAAAATATCCTAAACCGTTTAAATTATAGTGCATAATTAGATTGAACTTTTTTCCGTTTGTTCATAGTTGGATATTTGTTGGAATGGAAATTGAAATAAGTGTAACATTTGATTTTTAACAAAGATGAGAAAAATAAATATGGCTTTTAATTAAAAATAGACAAGCTATTCAGGTTTCAGTGGACTAATTAATCAGGTGTATATATTGGAAGACAGCGGTATGCAAACATTTGTATTAACGTATGATGGAAAGTGAAACGCCTATACAAATCAAGAACAAACACTTTTGTTGTTCATAAAATTAAAAAAATTAAATGAACATTATTTTATTTTAAACGCCAAATGTTGACTAATTGTTCTAATTATTTTACAGTCGTTTAAGCAAATACTCATTCTATTTTGTTCTAATTTCTTGCAACCTTCGTCAGTACATAGCATGATGTCAAGTCGGAATTAAACCGCAAACCTTTATTGCAATTATTGAATAATGTCGATTAGATATTGTATGCATTTTACTGACATGACAACATTTAAAACTGCGTTTAAAATAAATTGGTAGACTGTATATAAATGTATAGAAATATTATTAAGTTAATTAAGTACTTAATTTTAATCAAGATTTAGATAATCCAGGATTACCTTGTTCGCTTAAACGGAAAAGGTAGCAATTCCCTATTATTTTAATGTGTATTTACTAATATATTTTAGACTTATATTAGTGTATTTTAACTCATAACAATATGTTAATTTATAGTTGACAAAGAACCTATTGGCATAATAATATTTTGCTTGTTTTTTTAGTAATACATGTTATATAAAAATTGAAAATCATTAACAATTTACTGATATAACTTCACTTTCATTGAATGCATTGGAGTAACCTAGTAGTACAGCGCTGGACTCAAACTTGGGTTGACATGCATTTGACTGTCACTACCACCTGCTCTCCCAAATGTTCACTTTTTCCAAACAAAGTTTTGCCCCCAAAGCATTTAAGTACTAATGTCGCCACTGTTCGCTACCTGTTTTTTGTCAGGGTTTTCTCTCTTAGTCCAAGGGCTACATATGTTATAGGTATACCTTTAAATGCATTTTAAGTATTTTGGGTGTATGCTCGCATTTACTCGCCAGAGTGGAAGCCCAGTTATACCTCTGTGCACTGGGATCCTGTTGTTATTAGTTCAAGATGCACCACATTGAGGAGGATAAACAGTCAGGAATATCACCATTATTGGAAATTGAGACTTTATAAGCATTACTCAAATTCTCAGGATTATTAGCATCTTTCAAAAATAATCTTTCAACAAAAACGTTATATTAATTAATGCAAAAGGTACATTTCTAAATATAATATATCTAACCACTATCCCTGTCAAATCCTCCAATTTGGATGCTAATGATCCTGAGGATTTGAGTAATGCTTATAAAGTTTCAATTTCCAATGAAGGTGATATTCCTGATTGTTCGTCCTCGATGTGGTGCATCGTGGATTAAATGACCATAAGTACCTAGACTAATAACGGCGGGGACTGAGTGCATAGTGATATAACTGGGCTTCCTCTACGGCGGGTGGGTGCAAACATATTCCCAGAGTAGTTAAAAGGCATCTAAATCATTCGTTAAACATTATCTTAGCACTAAGTAAAATATTTAATAAAAACTAACATTTTATACCAATATTATTATAAAATTCCAATTTAGTTCAAAAACAAAAATATTGATATTCTCAAAAATTGATAAACAAGCAAAATAGTTGCTAAAAGCAATCTGGATTATTAAATTTGTATAGATATATAAAAATAGATAATAATTTAGGTAATATTCAATGCTCAAAGTGTTTAATATAGGGATCCCTACGTTTTTTAACCTAATGTTATGGAATTTGATTAAGCATTACACGATTAATTTTCTTAATTGAACATTTTTATTTTTCAAACCATTTACACTATAGTTTAAAGTAAAGCAATTGTATAATTGTAACGGCACAAATCTTAATATAATTGTCATTTTTTAAAACCATTTTAACAAATAATGCAAATGGTTTGAGAAATTCAAATGTTCAATTAAGAAAATTGATTATGTAGTGCAAATCTTCTGAATTATTAGCCTCCCTTTTTTGCAATTCCATTCGCAATACTCTTGTTTCGTTATTCCATGGTACTTTCATGAATTGCGCATAAAGAAATGAAAACTGTGTAGTAAACCAGCCAGTTTAGACCTTTTGAATTGGTTAAATAGATAGGCACCGAAATAGCTTTACCACTCTTTCCTTTGATTTAATAATAATAATGGATTCAATTTTGGTCAGTCCCAGACACAACCAAAGCGAAAGCAGGCTTGCCTGTTCGATAACCTCTTAATATGTAGAAGTTTTTAATTGCACAAAAAGTAATTGATTTGAGATCATTATTTTGTACAACTTCGACGAAATGTTTATCAAGCATTTTATCGAGTATTGGAGAAATGTTAGTACCAATCACATTCCACGTTTTTTCGTTTATGTAACATTTTGTCCAAAAATCGATCGACCTTACTCCCCCCAACTTTGTTGTTAAAGTATTTTCTAATATTGCCCAGTTCGTTCAGTTTTCTAGTTGATTACAAAAAGTCAACTTATGTTTTTTCTATAATTAACGTAGACATAAATCATGTCATCGTGTATTTTGATATTTCGTCAATTAAAAATTGCGGTTCTATATTCGTCCAATTAATTCACCCTATGATAGCTAATGGAATAAACGAAAAACCTAACATACAACGATGCAAAAGTTGGAAAAAACAGAGGAATAGGAAGATGCCGAACCACTAAACGGTTTGCAACAAGATCGGTAAATCCTGTACTCACTTAACTCACTAATTGTACCTACCTGATTGAAACACGTTCATATACAAATGGGAATTGAATGAGGAGTAGAATTACTAAATGTTATTGACTAAAACACACACCTATTTACGATAATTGGGATCCAATCAACGTGTTTCATCATGTGAGCACTTGTTACCTTTGTGCTACATTGAGTTAGACCGGTTAGTATTGACTAACAAGATGAACATATTCCTCGACCTCCAATGACTTCTCGTCAAATACAGTCTTTCTCCTAAAACATTCAACAGCTAATTCAACCTTACGTGTATTTAATCAAGTGTAAAGAACTAAAAGTATAATTCTTTGTTAAAATAGACTAGCAAAACCCGAATGGCTACACAGTACATACGAGTAAATATATTGTCTAAGCATCTTGTATGTAAACTCCGCCTAGTTTGGATCAGAAATGATTCAATCTAGCCAGTCCCAAGCCTGGATAAAGGAGGAGGGTTTGAGCGCAAGGTTGGCAACCTGGCCTCTGTAAAAAATTCATATTGCTACGGAAACAATAAGGACGCCATTCCGGAAAACAACAGCAAAAAAGTGATCGCGCGTATCTCGATGACAGAGTTATACAAATGTCAGGATTGAGTGAAAGCCGAAAGGAAGCTCAATCTTCGATTTCTCATGTTCTCTTTAAATTACGAGACTTTGATGTTAATTTTTGCTGTAATTGTTATCTTATTGACCCATGCTTTTTTTTAAAGCAAAAGGGTTTTGTAATGATAATAATAATAAATCTTGTATGTATGCTGTTACCTATAATTCAAACCGAAAGCCTAAATCTTCTATCGTGAATTCAAATCCATGTCAAGGATGCATCACGTTGAGGTATATTTAGGAAGATCACCCTCAGCTGTAATTGGGAATTTATAAGCATTACTTAAATCTTTGGCCTAGAAAAGATCAGAAATCAACCAACCTTGCCTGGATAAAAGGTAAGGGTTTGAGTGCCAGGTTAGCAACCTAACCTATGTAAAAAATCCATATTGCTACAAAAACAATACAAGAGGATGCCATTCCGGCAAACAACGGCAAAGAAGTGATAGCACATCCAGATGACAGGGTTGAGTGAAAGTCGAAAGGAAGCCCGAAACGACGGACAATCGATAATGACAAAAAAAGGTTGAGGGTAAACCACAGCAAAATTTGGCTAAGAACCGTGCGGGAAGATCAAATTGAAATGAATGTTTCATTGGATAAAAATCAACACATGGTATCATTTTATCAAATTATAGAACACTGTTCTTTTTGAAGAACCGCCCCCCCTGCACCCAAATACATATTTTAAAGCAGGACAATAACAATATCGACAATAATAATGATAATACTTAGTATTAGCAAATAAACAACGTATTCACTATATTTCTATTTACACTACAATCTGTATCAATTTATGTATTGTCCGAAAGTTATATGCTTACGTAATTCATGTGCCCATTAATGACCAATAAGTTTGTCTAGCGAACATTTGTCAAAAACATACAAACAAACTAGTAGTGTGATGACACTACCATGTATTGGTATCATACCACCAAACATACTAAATAAACATTTTGACTCCAGACGTTGATTGCAAGTTATATATATTTCAGATCAATCACAAATCAATAAAAAAATATTGCATTATACGTAAATAAAATGTTGCATATGGACAAAAAATATGGATCAGCTGATTCGTTCTAAAGTTATCAATTCGTGCGAAACCCATCATACTTGTGGGGTAGACACAAATTCGGGGGTCCCGTCACTACTAAAGACTGACCCTTGTTTGGCTTTTGCTAAAATGTACACATATTGCAAAAAGGTGAAATATTCAAGCAATATGATATTAAAACGTAAACCTTGACATCCATATAGTCGTATTTTCATCTTAGCATAAACAACAGAGGTCAGCTATTACAACATTGCGTCTATATGTAAATTAACTTGAACGTTGCATTCCAGTGAAGAAATCACAATTATTTGGTAAATAAAAGTTGAACATGTATACTAATAATCCTGAGGATTTGAGTAATGCTTTTAAAGTTTTAATTTCCAATAATGGTGATATTCCTGACTGTTTATCCTCCATGTGCGTTGCACCCTGGACTAGGTGCCAATGGACATATGGACTAATAACAACAGAGACCGAGTGCACAGAGGCATAACTGGACTTTCACTAGATTCCCGTTCAGTGAATGGATTCTAGCATACACCCAAGATACTTAAAAGGTGTCTCAGGATATCCATTCACCATGTTGACGGTTGGGCTTGTAAATCCATAAACCGGAGTTAACCCAAAAAAGTTCACCTCGTCAACTGCTGTCAACACCAGCATTGTCGCAGGGAAGCGGTCTTCTAGTCAAGAAATTTCATCTATCGCCTCCCCCCTCCAACAAGTTCAAATTGCGTTCGACAACCTTTTCGCATAAGAATTCGAGAACCTATTCAAATGTGGAATTAATGAAGAGTTGGCCTTGCCACCAACTTGTGTTACGTGAACATGTGTCGTCTAAGCAAAGGTACATTTCAATCAAAATTTAAAATATTTAAAAACTGAAAATAAGTTGAAAAAAACCATGTATATTGACTGAAAAATATAGCTACATGTATTCCATGTTTGTACATAGATATATGTATATGGATAATCACAAATCATATTTATCTGTTGATTAGGAAAAGCAAACATATCTGAAATTACAAAGTAAATGGAAACCTTTGTAAAGTTATGTGGCGCAGCATGTAAGTAATGTGTGTGTATAAAATAAAACACTCAAAATAAGCAGGTTGTCAAAAAATAATGATTAAAAAAATTCTCATTGAATAATTCTATAAATGTAAAAATAATTATGTTACACAATCAAATATAACTTATAAAATCTTTGATATAAGAAAACGTAAAAAATAACATCTATAAAAATAACTTATTACATTTTGTAAAATAAACAAAAAGATAGATAATCATTAATAAAAAATGTAACTGTTGAGTTGTTCAATTGAATAAAGATAAATTGATAAACAACATGACAAACATAATACAAGAACTTGAAATAACGACAGAAATAGAAAAGGTTCGTTAATAAGCCGACACACATACATATATCGTATTTTGTGCTGTATTTAACACAACCGTCAATATGTAATTGAATCGTCCACATTTCAATGTACAACTCTATATAGCATACACACACACACACACACACAAGACCTACATCGCTGATGCCATTTGCCCTAATTCACAAACAAATAATAGCCTATGTCGCACTGAAACACTTTGAAAAAGTGTGACTAGAACGAACGACAGAAAGAAAAATCAGTTTTCCAAAAATAATCATGATTATAATTCATCTAAATAGATGCTTGTGTGTGTGTGTGTGTGTGAATCAAGTAAATTGATAATCTGGTGACACTAGAAGTTGTAAGAAAAAGTAACTTTTCTCAATAGCATGTGCCATAGCCGAAAAAAAAACCCCAAATAATCCATTCACTCCATAGCCACGTCATCAAATTGGAACTCGTCCACAGTGACACGACTACAAACCGCCGCGTTGTCCACATACAAAGTGTCAGACGAGTCCATTGCACATCCCCGACTTGGCTGATTGTTGACTAATTGGCCAGATTCAGATGCCAATTTAATCTGATTGATTGGATCCATTGTTGATTTCACCGGACTATTCAAGAAATTCGTGCCAGTTAGAAACTCCAACTGACAATGTCCCCGTCCCCGTTCCTGTTGTTGTTGTTGTTTTTGTTGGGGTTGGCGACAAATGTTTGACAAAATGTGACTTTGTGGTTGAGTGTCAGTCATAATGCTACACTTGTTTTCATAGTGTGGTTCGGATTTGAGTAGAGTAACAAAAGATTGTTGTTGTTGTTGTTGTTGTTGTTGTTGACATGCGTATGTGCTACCAATCTGCAACGTGAAAACCAATGGACAATAAATGATTAGTTGTGCATCGTCCGATACGGGTATGTGCAAATAAATAAAACAAGACGTAACTCAACTGTTGAAAATTCATTCTTATAATAAGAATATCTATGTACATGGTCTCTGCTGTTGTTAGTCTAGATACCTGTTGACACCTAAGCCAAGATGCACAACACACATGGGAGAGGAATAAGCTTTACACAAATCTTCAAAATCGTTAGCATCCTAAAAGTATTTAGGATTAGAAAAACTTAAAAACATTTCTGTTCTAAAATTGGTACCTAATTATAAAAATAGTATAGTGGTATTTGTAATAGTAGTGGCTCAAAAAGCGTCTAAACAAACAAAGTAGGAACCGAGTCCACAGCGGTATCGATAGATTTCCGCTTCTGTGGGCGGGTGCAAGCATACATCCATAATAGTTAAAAGTTATCTTATACATATATAGCCCATAGAGAGAGAGCTGTACCTTATCGTCATTCTTGTCTCCCACTACACAATTGGCATTGGCGGGCAAACTGCCACCAAAACAAACACTCGTGCTCCCCTCGCATATCATAGTCAAACTGGATTCCGATTCGACCTGATTGGATTGTTGCATTGCGGAGCCTCGTGTTCCTCCTCCTCCTCCTCCTCTTCCTCGTCTAACTCCACTCCGATTGACGTTGGCATTGATACAACCAAACAATTGGCATTGTTGCTGCGGCGATAGAGCCAATATATTGGCACTGATCGTTGGCGGTATCGAAGACGACGAATTGGCGTAATAAAAATTTGACTGCTTCTGTTGTGGATGACGAGGCTGTCGAATTTGTTTCATTTGCTGCTGCTGCTGTTGTTGTTGCTGCTGTTGTTGCTGTTGTTGCTGCTGTTGTTGCTGTTGTTGTGAAACAAGAATTTGGCTTCTAGTGCCGCCGTGTGACTGCCATAAACGCGGATTCGTGCCCATTCGATAACCAGACTGGCCATGCGACGTTGTCGACAAAGATGTCGAAGACGGAGCACGAACGAATTTCAACGACAAGTCGACGGCGTCGCTCGATCGGTATCCAACTGCCGGTGACACGTTCGGCGACGACATACGCATACCGCAAGCAAATGGATTGATATTGGATGATGGAGGAGCCGATTCTGCTACCATGGGCGATTGAGAAGCTAAAAGGGCATGCCCAAATTATGCAAAACATATTTTACAAAATAGTTTGTAACATACTCACTTCACGTCATTATTATTATTTACGTGTTAATGATCCTGAGGAATTGAGCAATGCTTATTGTCTCGATTTGCAGTGATATTTCTGACTATTCATCTTCCATGTGATGCATCCTTGACTATGGGCCAACAGGAATATAGACTAATAACAGCAGGGACCGACTACACAGCGGTATGACTGGACTTTCACTGGATTTCCGTTCAGTGAAGTACATGAAGCTTGAAAGTTATATCAAGATAACTTATTTGACGTATGTAGCCAGTTAGGTTTGTAAATCCGTCAACCGGAGTCAACCCTATAAAAGATCGCCTTGTCAATTCCTGTAAAAATTGGCGCCGTCGCAAGGAAGCGGTCTTCTAGCCAACAAACTTCATTTAATTATCCAAGGTTGTCAGAACCTATTCGCATAGGAATTCGAGAAGCTATTCAACTTATGTTATGTTATTATGTTACATGATCGCTACGCGCTAATAATAATCTAAAAACCAAACCAGCATTTCCCCATTAATCCAACGCGTTTTGAGAAAATAATAAAATATTATCTTGATGACTTCGAGTCCCACCACCTAGCCATAAATGTAGAATTTAATTAAATGTCCATTTGGCTTTCTATCCCGAAAACAATGTGAAACATCAAGTGTACTTTCACTACAGTACGAAAATAACCGAATCCATGCCACGGTGGTCTAGTGGTTCAGCGCTCGACTTGGACATGCGTAGGCGTAAGTTAGAATCCCGGCCCACGTTCAGTTTGCTAAAACGTTTACTGTTAATAGATGTTTCAAGTAAACCACTCAAAGTAGTATATATATATATATATATATATGAAGTGAAAAACTTAACATACGCGAAAACATGTGCTTCTCGGAAATATTCTTCAAATCGTCAATGCAAACAGACGACGTAGTGGGCGACAATCCCACACTAGTGTCAATGTTTGGACGTGAGCTGGAAGGCGTAGATGTGCCGTCCGACGACGAACTCGTGAAGATCAAATTTTTCTCGTGCACGGTGATCCATTCCTGGAGTAGTGCATGATGATCAGCACTCAATTTTGCCGTTTGACTGGAGGCGGTCTCCAATTCCTGCAAAAATAGTCAGTATATATATATATATATATATATATATATATGGTAGATGATAAAACCAACCAAGGGAAAAGGTTGCGAAAGAAGGAGCCAATAAGAGTCAGATAACCTTTTGTGTGAGTGTGTGATCATTAGTTAGTTGGGAATGGAAAAAATTCTCAATATATGACCAAATTAGCACGATAACGCAATACAAATCGTATAGTACTGTGTACATATTGATTTTTCCACATTATATACATTTTCAAGGTCAAATAATCCCCTTTTGATAGAAGAATGCACCGTGACTCACACTCACTCACGGAAGTTGACCAATAAGATTTTTTTACCATATATATATATATATATACATAAAGCAACAAGATAACAATAACATCAAAAAATAACATTGTCCCATAAAAAAAACATGGGAAACAAAATCATCCCGTTTCCAAACATTTTTCCTAAACCCTCATACTTTATCCAGACTTGGGAATGGCTGGATATATATATATATATATATATATATACATATATATATATATATATATATATATATAATTTTAATAAGAAAATTGTATGTCGTATTATCCCTATATTTTGTGTCGAACAACAAATTTGAATCTGGCTAATCAACCACGAAAGTTCCTCCAATGGTCATTTAGGCTAAATTTTATCAAAGAACTACCAAAAACCTTACCATGTCAAAACGAATCGATGATTTGTAAGTTAACTTTCACATGACCTTAAGGATTTGAGTAATGCTTCAACAAAGTCTCAATTTCCATTAACGATGATATTCCTAACTGTTCGTCCTCCACGTGGTGCATCCTGGACTAGGTGCCAATAGGCATCTAGATTAATAACAGCAGGGACTGAGTGCACAGCGGTATAACTGGGCTTCCATTACAGCGGGTGGATGCAAGCCTACACTCAGGATACTTAAAAGATACCTTAAGATATACGCAAACTATATGTAGCCCTTGGGATAAGGGATATAACCCTGACATAAAAACAGGCAGCCTCCTCAATCTTTGTGAACAGTGGCAAAGTCGCCAAGATTCCGCTTACCAGTCAAGAAACGTCGTTTTTGGTCCTCTATTTGTTACGCTTATCAAGTCATCGAAAATTGATCGTTCAATATACCCTACAAATATGGAAAGCAACAAATAGGTGATGACTGCGTCACCCAACCATACAATGCATGAATAAATGTGAATTACATTTTTTGGAAAAATTGACCAATAACAAAAAAGAGCCCCCAAACTGACCTGAATGTGTTTGACCAAATGACCAATCACTTTGGCTGCCAAATTCGTTTCTTTACGAACTGCGGGCACTTTGGTCAATTCGGCACGCAGCAGACAAATAAACTCGACGGAATTTTTCAAAATACTGCCCTTGTTCTTTTTGCCGTCACTTGCAAAAATTGACAAACACAAACACATCGCTTTCAATCAATTGATATGTTAACGACCTTGAGGATCTGAGTCAATGCTTACACAAAGTTACAATTTACAATAATGGTGCCATTCCTGGCTGTTCATCCTTCGTGTGTATTGCATCTTGGACTAGGTACCAACAGGCATGTAGACTAATAAGATCAGGAACCGAGTATACAACAGTATAATTGGGCTTTCACTGGATTCCTGTTCAGTGAATGAGTACGGGCATACACCCAAGATACTTAAAATGTATCTCAAAGTAACTAATTACTACATGTAGCTTGTGAATCCGTCAACGGGCATCAACCCTAAAAAGATCGCCTCGTCAATTCTTGTGAACATTGGCGTCGTCGCAAGGAAGCGGTCTTCTAGCTAAGACACTTCATTTATCCCTCCCAGTTCAATTCGCATTGGACAACCTTTTCGTATAGGAATTCGAAAAGCTATTCAATATTGGAATGAATCAAGAGGTGGCTCTGCCACCAACTCATATTATGTTGTGCGTTTTGTTTTTATTTAAACATTTTGTGTATTATTAACCTGTCAGAATAAATATGCATGATTTGAGCCTATCAAGTGTACTTATTTATTGATGAATCTGATAATCCCAACAGTACACAATACGTTGAAAAAAAAGTATACAACTACAAGATCCAGCCTGATACCCTTCAAACAACAAAGCATAAAGATACAAAAAATTCATTCAGTTGGATTAGAGAATACATCTGTATAATAATAATTTTGTATGTAAAATAATAATAAAGGAATAATGAAATAAAATGGTAGCCACATACACTCAAAATAAATGATAATAGAACATTACATCTTATTTAATATCACTAAATTAAAATATAGGTTAATTGTCTTACGCAATTATAGGAGTTTAAAATATCAATTAAAAATTGTGTCATAACGACCGAATATATTGTTACAATTATGGCATTATTATTATTATTATTATTATTATTATTATTATTATTATTATTTATACACTATGACAAGCCAAACGTTTGTCAAATTACTCCCCCCCCCCAAACCTAAAATATGTTTATTTATATATATATATATATATATATATATATATATATATATATATATATATATATATATTAATTTAAATTAATTAAAGTAATACAAAAATATAAAAGTATACCTTTCTCGAAACAATTCATTAGGTAGTAAATTTCCGAGTTCAAAAATTTGAGAATTGATGTAATCTCTTCGTTTGCGTTCAACTACAAATTTAAAATCAAAAGTAATCAATCAAAACAACAGTGTAGAGTGAAAATGTACGCGCGTTATTCAAAACTCAATTTTATTGCTTACACCGCTTGCTAATAGCAAATGCAAGCGTCTAACTTTTATTTACTTATAGCAAATGAAAATCGTGTATAGACTACAAACATAACATTTACATTCTTATGTATAGATTTTGTAAATAAAAAAAACTCCAGGTCAATAATTACAAAATACTTTTCTTCAACAGTTAAGTTCGAAATATGCTAAACTTAGCATATTGTCAAATTTAATTCATTCAATTTTAAATTCCATTAAGCAACTAAACAAAAAATTCATTTAGTAGTAAAGCCTAGGTTAATAAAATTTCCTAGCCATTCTATATGAAAGTTTAAATAACCACCGTATGTTTTAATAAGAATCAAATGTCAATTGATCAATATATTTTTTCTGGAAAAAACACCTCTACTTAATCTTACTTTTGTCTGCATGAAACAAAAAATTAAAAAATCAATTGTTTCAACTCTTCCGGTGCTCAAACATTTAAAATACTCCCCCCCAAAATAAACATTTTTACAAACAAACTACCAACAACTAAAATTTAGGCCAAGATAAACGAAACCCAAACTGTAAACAATGAAACCTAAATATCAAACAACAACACTTACTCCTATTGTGACTGTCCTTTTTACTTCGATCTCGAATCCACGCCACGCGCTGATCCTCATCGATGGACCGATTCGATGCGTCTTTGACACCCATACCGACAACAGAAATGACATTCGACGGACCGCCGCTGGCTGGAAGACTGCCCGCTACTTCGGGAATAGATACTTCGAGTAGACTACTGTCACTTTCGCTCAGAATAGACTGACCGGCATGCGAACTCGACTGGACGGGACTGAGGCTGTCCAATTGACACAAACGATTACTGAAATAGCCTGAATGCATCGTTTCGGCTGGACACGACGAAGCTTGAGTTAAACGTTGGCCGTTATTTGGCTTGGTGGTGGAACAAGACGGCGGCGCCGGAGCAGGCGTTTCGACGACAACTCCAATTTGTTCGAAGTTCATTTCTTCGTCTCGTTTCGAAATTGGACGTTGTTGTTGTTGTTGAATTTCCATCGAACATCTGACATGTTGAACATTGACTGGATCGAGGTAGGCGGTGGATGGAGTTAGACGCTTCCTACTGGTATTGCTGCTGCTCGAATTGAATTGTTGATCGTTGGCCGACAAATTAATTGAATTTGACATGCCGACCTATGAAAAAATGTCGAATACAATAACACTGTAAACCGATTAACGAACTAGGTGTCGATATAGGCATCTAGATTAATAACAGCAAGGACTGGGAAGTGCAAAGTAGTATAAGTGGACTTTCACTGGATTCATGGTTGGTAAATCAGTGATAATATACACCCAAGATGCTTAAAAAGCAACCTAACCCCCCAAATTTAATTCGCATCCGACAACCTTTTCAGCATAGCAATTCAAAATACTATTTGGCCATTAAAACAAATATAGGCACCAAAGTATTACTGCAACAAGACAAAATGTTTTTTCCCTGTTGAAATGCAAAACTCATCATATGTACTTCTACAACAACCTACACAGCTACAATTACAATATAAACAACTTTTTTATATATCATATCTCTTTAAATTTAAAGAACCTGGTAATAATATGAACTTTACATTTGTAAAAAAATTAAGTTTAATCAAAAGTAACTTTGAAATGATACAGATTGTATTACGTCCAATTCAAATTTAAAAGATTAACAATCTTATAAAAACCATCAACATGTATAACAATAACAGTTGTAAATTTAAAAACGAATAAATACAATCAACATTTCAATACATTTATAGTAAAAAAGACAGACTTACAGATGACGATAAGTTTAATGAAGGCGTAATATTATTCAAATCAAAACTGTCACTTCCTTGATCTTCCATTATATTTGCAAAACACGATTCCATAGGCTAAAATAAAAGTTTTAAATTTTTTGTCAATATTTAAAAAAGTCAACAAGTAAACATTGACTTAATATTGTCTAACATTAACAATCGTTGTTACAAATTGTAAAATATTGTAAGATGGCTATGTATGCCGGAGTAGTTCAGCGGCACAGCGCTCGACTCGAATCTGGAAGAGCATCGGGTTAGATTCCCACCACACTGTCACTAAATGCGGGCCCACGTTCGAGTTCGCTCAAATGTCCATTGTTGAAAAATCATTCCCATAAAATATTTAAAATAATGACATTAAAAATGTTTTTATATACATTACCCCAAGCATTCTTACTTGTTACTATTGCTAATGAGTTAATCCATTAACCCAAGATTAGATTGATGAATACGTAAATATATACATATATATATATATATATATATATATATATATATATATATATATATATATATATATATATATATGTAATTGCATACTTGACAAATCCGTTTTAATCTATTAACCTCAATTACCAATAAAATAAATCACTAAAGGCTTATAGCCAACCAGCCAAAGTATTAAAAAATTAAGCTGCATCCAATAAATTTAAAATAAGAAAATAATCATAAACAACCAATAGCAATAAACATAAATAAACAATTATTATTATTGTTCTTAAATGTGAAACAAAAAAAGTAATATGCCAACTGTCTAAAATTGAAAAAAATTTTGTCTAGGTCAGTAATCTCACCGAATGAGCATCTCGAGATGGCATATCATGAGGGTCGATTTCCAAATTACTTAATTCCAAAGTAGACGTAATACCAGTAATTGAAAAAGTCGAATCCAGTTTTAAATTAGGTGGAATGTCACTTTTATTATTATTATTATTATTATTTGTCAAATACGAATTCAACATAAAATTTTTTTGTGATGCCACATTTGAGTAGACCGCCGAATTGTGTAAACACTTTAAATTCGAGATGTGTTCGGACTGTTGATGAAAATTAAATACTGACGATTGAGTATCAACGTTCGTGAAAGTCTTGTTTGGGTCATTTGAATCACCAACGTTTTCCGGTTGACATGAAACTGGTGTGTCAGAAAAATTCTATAACACGAGGTAAATAAAGTTTGATTTTAAATTAAGTCAATAAGTAATCATAAACAAAACAAAATTAATATAATGGTAGTCTTGAATACAACCACTGGGCTTCCGCTACGGCGGGTGGGTGCGAACATACACCCAGGATACTTAAAAGGTATCTAAATGTATACGTATATTATATGTAGCCCTTGGGCTAAGGGAGATAACCCTGACAAAAAATCAAGCGGTCTCGTCAATCTTTGCGAACAGTGGCGACGTCACAAGGATGCCGTCTACCAGCCAAGAAACTTTGTTATTCTTCCACGTTTGTCTACGCTTGTCAAGCCATCGAAATCGATCGTTCTACATGTATAAATATGAGAAATAATGAAGAGGTGACCACGTCACCAACCAAAATGAAATGAAATAAATACAACCACCAGTAAATATTTAGTCAAAGATGTGAACAGACGTGTCCAAATGTTAAAGCATCGGAAAGGTTTGCGTAGCCAAAATATGAAAACTGTAACACGAACACCAAAATTTTAGTATTGTTATTATTAAAACAAAGAGAAAGTAAAATTATTTCATGGCGATAAATGTAACAAAACAAACAGAATGACAATCTTGATTGTAATCGAAAATCCGTGCCTCAACAAAGTGTGCACATGAATAAATTTGAAAAAAAAACAGAAATCGAAAGCATAACATATAACTGGATAACTGTCTTTAATAATAAAATGCAAGCACATCGAAAGTACTACAAAAAGGAGGGTCGTATTATGCTACCAGCATATATAGCGCTTTATTAACGGGAAATCAGACAACCTCGTCTATCTTTGTAAGTATTGGTACCATTTTTAGTTCAAAAAACGTATTTATCTTCTCACCATTGTAAAGATTTTCTTCAGATAAAAATAGGCAAAAGAAATCGTTTAATATATTTCACAAATTTAGAATGACGATGTAACCTCGTCAACAGCCAATCAAAAATATCCTTAAAAATAATCCACTTATACCCTTCCTCTTAAAAGAAATTAGAACTGTAATACAGAGTATGAAACCAGTATACTGTACTTAAATGTGTCATTCATTTAAGTTTAAATGTTCATTTGCTAAAAAATAACATTTTGGCTATACTTTCAGGTGCCTTATAAATACCCTTGATATACGCTTGCATCCATCCACCAGAATAGAATCCCAGTTATATTGTTGTGTCAGTCTAGGTTCTTGAGTGTACATAGTCCAAGATGAGCCACATAGAGGTGACAGTGACGAATATTACCATTATTGCAAATTGAGACTTTAGTCAAATCCTCAGAATCATTAGCATCACACTATATATTTATGACGTGCGATGAATGCAAAACAAAAACAGAATAGACTGTAATGAGTGAGGTAATCAAAATAATGCAGTTTATTATAAATTCAAGTTTCACCGCTGATACTAAACTGTTTCCTACAATACGTACAAACAAATAGTTTTTCTACAATTATTGTTCATTTCATTTTTTCATTTTGGTTAGTGACGTGATCACCTCTTCATTATTTTCTATATTTATACGACATATAAAACAATTGACTTCGATGGCTTGATAAGCGTATCAAACGTAGAAGAAAAACGAAGTTTCTTGGCTGGTAAACGGCATCCTTGTGACGTCGCCACTGTTCGCAAAAATTAGCTAGGCCGCCATAATTTTTGTCAGAGTTATCTCTCTTAGTCCAAGGGAAATATATAATAATAATATAATAAAAGTTGGTAGCAAAGCCACCTCTTTATTAGTTCCAAGTTCTCAAAGTATCTCGAATAATTCCTCTCCACTGTTCACGATTTTCAGAGGCGTGCACCGATATGTCAGTCCAACAACTTTGCCATTGTTTCCATAAATTCCCGGTCAAAATAGGGTAAAGATCGTCCCAAACAGCATCCATCCAAATACGTTTCTGACCACCTTTAATTTTCTTCCAATCGGCATTTGGACAAGCCGAAGTTATGGAACGTGAGATTGCACCAGGATTTTTACGAAAAACGTGTCCAAACCAGCGTAATCTACGTTGCCGCGATACCGAAGAAGGAAGTTTATATGTGATATACGTATACCTTAAGATACCTTTTAAGTACCGTGGGTGTATGCTTGCACACATCCACTAAAGCGGTAGCCCAGTTATACCGCTGTGCACTTGGTCCCTGCTGTTAAAACCAATTTGCTTCAACCATTTTTAATAAAGTACATTTATTTAATAAGTAAATGATTATGTTATTTTAAATATAATACACTAAAAAACTAACTGTAGGGTTAGAATGTGCTAGTTCCTGTTCTCTAGAATTCAAAGAAACCAATAAATTTCCATCACGTTTGCATTTAGTATCAATTTTACAATCATCTCTGGATAAAACGGATTGGGATACATTAAAATTTAGGCTAGAATAAGATGTTGCAGGACTACTTATTATTAATTTGGATCCACTTGAACGATGAGTATCTGGATTTGTACTTTGAACTTGATTTTGAGTCATGCGCTCTTCATCCAATATTTGCTGCCGCATACGCTGTTGTCGAGCAGATGTTCGTGACATAACGAAATATGAATTTTAATTACATAGATCAAAACTAAATCTAAGATCTGAAAGCTTTAATGAGTTCTTGATAAAAGGATAAATCTAAAAACAAAAATAGCATAGAAAAAATTACAACTATTAAAAAAACAAGTAACTAATAATATTAAAAACAATACAATTATCTAGAAATTAAAAAAAATATATTAATGTATTTTATTAATAAAACATTTCAATACAATACATGTAATAAATAAAATGAAAGCATTTTAAAACTACCATAGATTAAGTAAGAACAAAATCGAAGGTATTAATAATGTGAAAACGTTTTTTTATTATAAACGATTCCACCAAGATAATCAAAAAAGCACTTAAATGAATAATCAGGACGATCTTCGTTATTTCAACCAAGACCTGATCATGAAAAAGGTGCCTAAGTCGTTACGCCATAATATTACTGCATACTTCCAAAAGCCGTAAACAATAAAAGGAATTACTAAAAATGTCACGCAAAATTGTAACTAATAAAAAGATAGACCTTCAATAAATTATTATATTTTTTTTATCTTGTATTCAAGCAATAAATCAATGTTAAATCAGCTACTATACAAAACTTTAAAAACCTAAAAATACAATTTTCATTTTCTAATCTAAAAACAAATTAAAATTTTCATTACAGTTTAAAAAAAGGAACAACAGGTAGTTGATAAACACCTATGTTACATAAAAAAAGATATTTTAAAAATTATTTTAAATATTCGCATGTTTTCAAATATTCATAATTTTTTACACATACAGTAGAAATTTAATTAACTATATATATATATATTATAATTAATAAAACATAATTACACCGTGAAAAAATAATCAATTAAAATATTAATTATATCATAAAACAAAAATTTGTATAAATAAATTATATATATATATATATATATATATATATATTATATGTATATACACGCACAATTTATTTCAAATAAAAATTAAAAAAAATCCTTTTAAACATTAAAAGGAAAACACTATATAACCAAAAAATCATATTAATGAAATATATTTTCGACAGATTTCTGCTCGCCAATAGTCAAAAGAACCACCCACATACCTTTAAAAAGTTAAATAAATTTAAGAAGTTAAAACAATTTTTTTATTTAATTTACGCGCAATATTTTAAATAAATTTTTTTTTTTAATGTTTTGTATTTTTTACTTTACTGTTATGTTTATAAGTAATGTGTAATACTAATATTAAAAAATTGTTTTACATAAACAAATATTCAGGTTTCAGATTTAGTTACGAGATATGTAAAAGAAAGCTCCTTTTGGTCCTCAGTTCAATGTTACAATTATTTAAAAGAATATAAAAAAAATTTAAGTTTAAGCAAGAAAAAACTAGATAATACTTATCAGGTTGCAGGTTCATACACGAGTTAAGTAGGAGTAGAACTCCTTTTGATCCTCGGTTCTATTTATCGAATTATATCAGGAAGATACAATAATAATAAATGAAATAAATAAATAAATAGCTAAAAATAACAAAAAAAGAGCCGGATTATTTAAACTTGGAAAGTTTATGATTATTATATGCCTTTTAAAGAGCTGGGAGTGATGACATAGAGACTACTTTGGCAGGTAGGCTGTTCCATGGAGTAATTGATCTATAAGAAAAATGATGACTTCTTAATCTGAAAAAAGTCCTGAGTTTTGTTAACTTAAAATTATGTCCTTTAAAAAAGCTTTGAGTTAAAGTAAAGAAGGGTAAAAAAACCGGAATTGATAAATCAGGATAATATCACCCCGGAGACGCCTATCGCTTTAGGGAAACAATTTTAGGGAATTGAGTCTTTAAAAGTAGGATAAATATTTAACTGCCCTCTAAACCTGATCTAGTCTATATTTATCAAATTTCAAAATTGGGGCTGTGAATTGGGCACAGTATTCCAAGTGTCGTCTTAAGTACAGCATATAAAGTAAACGTAGACAATTAGGAGGAATGGTCCCAAGATTCTTTTTAAAAAACTTAATAAGCCTGTAACACTTTTGAGTAACTTTATAGTAAAGTTCAGTAAATAAGAGAAAGAATCAAGAATGACTCCTAGGTCCTTGATTGAGTTTACTAAATTTATAGGCTAAAAATTTAGAGAGAAAGCGTTACCAGAGGGTTTTCCAAAGATATATGCATGCATTTAGCCTTATTGTATTGTAGCTGTTTGGATATCGATCAGTTGAATATGCTCGTGATGTCAGCTTGTAATGATTCAGGGTTAGTACCCCAGATTTTCACATTATTGGCATAAAGCAGTATATTGGAGTGTACACATGATGGCAAATCATAAATGAATAAAAGGGGACCTAAAACAAATCCTTGCGGTACCCCTGAAGAGATGGAACAAGAGGAAGAGAAATCTGATCCAACCCTAACCTTAAAGGTACGATTGGAAAAAAAATCTTTTATTCAATTTAAGATTGGGCCTACAATCCCTACACCAATAAGCTTAGAAATGAGAAGTTTATGTGGGAATTTATCGAAAGCCTTCGCAAAATCGAAGTATATAGCATCAACCTATAATTATCAAGTAATTCAGTGATGCTGTTTGTGTAAGTAGTTAAATTAGTAAGACATGACTTCTTAGGCATAAAGCCATGTTGTGCGAGATTAACTATATTAAGTCTGTTAAGGTGTTCAAGTAAATGGAATCTTATAAACCTTTCTATAATTTTCTTTGGAGAGGAAAGGATACTAATAGATCTGTAGTTATCTGGTTTAAACCTACACCCTGAGTTGTGAGTGGGTTTTATAAAGGTAACCTTCTATATTAAGGGAAATTGATCAGTTAATACCGACAGATTAAAAATATAGGCTAGGTGAGGGGCGAGAATGTCCGCATATTTTTTTAGAATTTTGGGATATATGCCATCAGCACCACAAGACGTGGACTTTAGATTTTTGAAACTATTGATGACTAAAGAAGCCTTTATGATTAGAGGATGTATAGGTGGATTAACTATACCAAAGTGGGGCCAGGTAGACTGTGGGGACTAAAAAACGGAGTTAAAATAGTCCCTGAAAAAATCACAAGTTGAAGGTCCTGGCATCAAACTTCCTTGTTAATCTATGAAATAAGGTTGAAAATTAATGGAATTCCACTTATTACTGATAAACTTAAATAATAAATTTTTGTTAAACTTAGCTCTATTTAGAAACTTATGAAGTAGTTTCCCTTTATGTCCTCTGATGAGTCTATTACATTTATTACGGGTGTCAATATAAAAGTAGTGGAGGCAAGGAAGCTTGGTGGTTTTCCATAAATAGAAGGCCTTATTTCGCTTCTGAATTAATTTACAAATATATCTGGGAAGTCTAGGATTAGTGTGAATTGGGACCCTAAAAAGGACAAACAAATTCACACCATTAGTAAAAACCTTGGTAGACAAGCAGTAGGCTTTATCAAGATTATTAGAATATAAATTATCTCAGTTAGTATTAGATAAGAAAACCCTGAGCCCACTGAAATCAGCTTTCCTAAAATTAGGAATGGGTTTAGGATTAGATTCGCGAGTGGAAGGGACATGGTAGGGAAGATGTACATTGAAAGCTAATAGAAGGTGGTCACTTTTCCCGAGCGGCGGCAGATATGATAGCGTATCGATATCGGTGGATTCGTTGGAAAAGATAAAATTAAGACTAGAGGAATTACAGTCTGTCCTGAATTTTGTTGGAGAGCGCATATTTTGTTTTAGTGCATGTGAAGTGCAGAGATCCAAAAGTTTAAAATCAAAAAAATTATATGAGTTGGAAGGGGAAACCCAATTAATAGAGGGGCAATTGAAATCACCTATACTGACGAAGTATTTAAAAGGTAAAGCAAAGATATGTTTGAGTTTATTAATAAACTCGATGTTAGAGTAATAGGAGAGAGTTAAGGAGCGGTATAGCAAAGAGAACAATCTCTTAAAAGTGAAGGATACAAGATACAGGATATTTCACGAGTTGATTAGGAGTCAAACTCCTTTTGATCCTCGGTTCAGATGGTATCAAGAATATCATTAAAGGGGAAATAGAATAATAATAATAAAATAATAAATAACTATATTAAAGACAAATGAGCTACCGGAATTTAGTTAGAGCATGACTATCATATAAACACTTAAAAGATTGAGTAGATTGTACATTAACGATCTCAGTAGAGAGTCGGTTCCAATGATTGATAACTCTGAGAAAAATAATGCAACCTTATCTTAGTAGAAGCCCTGGGTTTGCTTAATTTCAGATTGTGCTCTCTGAGTAAATTTTGGGCAAAGTTAAGAAGGGACTGAGGATTCCAGAAGAGATGAGCTGATGCACCAAGATGAGGTCACCCCGGAGCCGTCTATCTACTAATGGGAACAACTTAAGTTAATGCAGTTTTTGTTGATAGGGCATGTTTCTAAAGGACCTTGGCAATCTGGAAACAGTCCTTTGAACTTTTTGTAGATTATTGATGTCAAATGTAAGGACGGGGGCAGTATCCTGGGCACAGTATTCTAGATGGGGCCTTATGTAAAGCATGTAAACTAGTCGAACGCATTTCGGAGACATATTACCTAAGTTCCTGTTGAAGAATTTAATCATACTATAACATTTATAAATAGCGCTGTTGTGATGACCCGTGAAATTAAAAAATGAGTCAAATAAAACTCCTAAGTCTTTAATAAACTTAACAGTTTCCAACAAAAAAGCATCATCTGGAGACATTTTGAAGATATTCCCAGATGGCTTACCAAAAGAGATGTGCTTACACTTAGAATAATTCAGCGGGAGAGAATTTTCAAGAGCCCATTAATTAATATTAAAAATATCATAACGTAGCACTTCTGGATTGGAACTCCAGATTTTAACATCATTGGCATATAAAAGAATATTAGAATTAACAACCGATGGTAAGTCTTTGATGTAAAGCATGAACAAAAGGGGACCTAAAACTGAGCCTTGGGGAACCCCAGAGGTAATATTGCAAGAAGAAGATAAGTCTTCCCCCAACCTAACCTTAAAGGAGCGATTGGATAAGAAATCCGCGATTCAGGAAAGGATGGGCCTAATGATGCCAATGTGGAGGACCCAACAGCTAAATGAAGAAAGTCATAATGGGTTTTGTGGGCTGTCGGGTGAACAGGGATTAAAGAGTAAGCTAAATATTCTTTGACATAAAATAGACATCCATCATATTTACTCTTCCAAAAATTTTGTCTCACTACACTATACCTATCCATAAAAAGTTTGGGGTCGAGTACATCCTCGGAGAGCCAAGTCTCCGTAATATCAAATAGATGTAAAGGGGAAGGAGAAGAGAGTAATTAATGGATTTCATTTAATTTATTATGAAGGTTTAGGCTGTTAGTAAAGTATACTTTTAAAGACGTGGGAGTGGCAGCAGTGGGGAGATTTACCTTAACCGATCTAGGATTGAGGAGTGGGAATGACTCCGGGATGCTAACCGAAAATTTTGACAATCAATATCAATATCTAGCCTAAGAGGGGTGAGTTTGCTATAGGCTGGGCATGATGGGCAGAAATGAAAGGTTTGGACTGTTTTGCTACACGTTTTGATAGGGGAAGATCTTTCGTGACTTTAATTCCTTTAAATTGGGATTTAACATTAGTTCAATTTTTAAGGACTATTTCCTTTTCTATAGAAGTAGAGCAAGAAACAAGAATTGGAGAAAATGTATGTTTTTGCTTACAAGATAATCTACCGATTAAAACATTCTCGGCTTTAGGGTGACATTTTATAACAATATTAGAAACTAAATCCTTATAGTTAGTTATGTCAAGGCTGACTCCCCTAACTATAAAATTGCATTTGCGTTTGACGCAGTCAGCATAGTTCTTGAGTCTATCAAGAATCTATCAAGACGGATTTGAATACCATAGAAGAGGAGCTAATGTCAGAAGCCAATGTTTTGAGAGAAGAGATATCTTTAGATAGAGAGTCAGATAAATTAGAAAGTAAAGAGATAACTAGATCAGTTTTACTGGAAGAATCGGAGACCCTATCAACCAAGCTACTTAGAAGATTAGTAACCAAATTGATCTTGGAATTGAGCTCATCGACTCTTGAGGACAAAGAGTAGTTGTCTCTGACTAAATGCAAAATGTTGTCTAAATTATTGATCCTGTGCTCATTGCTGGAAGGTGTTGCCTGCAATTCAATTTTACATCTGCAATCCATACAATTATAATCCAGAGGATTATTTGCGAGTTGCAAGTAATGAACCGAAGACAGTCCGGAACATGTCTCATGAAACCAATTTTTTCAAATGATGCAAAAATTGCCAACCTTTACAGACTTCTTGCACCGTTGAAAGCCACAGATGGATAGACTAGTGGACATTATATTTGAATGAAAACCAGTATAGAAAACAAACAAAACTGAAATAATTAAATAACAAAATTTATCGCTGAGAAAAACCAGTGATGCTAAGCAAAAACGTACAAAAACACAAAAACACACAAAAAGATACACCAAAAAATGATACGCACAGCTTTACAACAAAAAACAACAAAAAACGGGCAAGTAACAATTAGCGACAATAAAAACAAACAACTTTTGATCAGTACGTCACGCAAGCGTATCGCACTGATTCAAAAAAATATTTTTTTAATACTAATTAAATAAACCTAAATACGATGCTGAAACGAACTGAGTTAGTAGATTATTTTATGCAGAAATAATACTATACAAAAAATAATATAAGCATATACGGAAATCAATTTTAAACTTTTTTATCTTTAGGGAGTGTCATCTATGAGAATCATTTGCAAGAACGTAAGAATGATCTGTATGTTTTGATTTTAATAACTTGTAGACTAGGATAAGGTCGCCTCGGAGCCTCTTATCTTGCAATGGAAAAAAACTTGAGAGACTGTAAACGGTTTAAATAATTTTTATTTTTAAATTGCTTAAAAACTTTTTTTATGTTTGTTAATGATCTATTAACATTAGTTCAATTTAACGTTTTTTTTATGCGAATGATGTTAGAATTTTGTGTACTAACCCTAAACTTTTGCAACAAGATATTAACAGCATTCATCGATGGTTAATTAAAAATGAGCTTTTTTTAAATTTAGATAAGTCCAAGCATATGATATTTGAACGGTCTCCGGGGTAGATATTTAAAATCTGTAATAACAAAATTATTTCTACCGTGAAAAAGTTTTAAAAACTTAGGTGCTATTTTTACACCTTTATTGGTTTTTACACAGCATTACACGAAGGCAACCCAAAAATGTTTTAGCTTAATTAAGTTCTTTAGATGCAACTTAGGTAAGATCCCAATAGATTGTCTTTATCTATTATTCATGTTATATATAAGACCACACCTAAAATATTGCATTTATGTAACTGCCTCATTCCTGGAAGCTGGTATCCATTAAATAAAAAGGTGTCTAAAAAACGCTAACCATACTCTTACACGAGCTTCGACTCAAATTGTACTCAGAGCGTTTAAGGACATTAAAGCTTTTCCCACTAGGAGATAGGCAACTCTGAGGCGACATAATTTTAATCAATCAGTTGTTTAAAACAAATCATATTTTCCATTTTTTTATGTAGACCTAAAGCACTTAACAGCATTATTTCACGCATTGATCCATTACAAAATGGAATAAACTTTCAAGTCACATAGTTAATTCTAAATTGGTAAAAGCATTAAAACTATTACTTGCTTCCTTTATCTAATTCCTTTACCTATTTCTATTTTATTTATTTATATATTTTTTATTTATTTATTACTTTCTTGTCTTTTATATTATTTATTATTGCGTTACCTCAAATTTTTCCCCCTAATTTTAAAATTTCATATACATTAAGAACCGAAGATTAAAAGGATAAATTCCTACACACTTCATGTACCTTCCTGGTGTTGATCCTAACGCGAGCAAGTAACAAGGATATTTTTTAAGTTACGCTTAAAGAACTTTGTAAGTCGGAAATAAGTGTAAACTGCTCTGTTATGATGGGATGAAAAAGTAAGGGAGGGACTAAATGTGGTTCCCAGATTGTTGACCAAGTTCATAAAAAAAATGGGTGGTGCCTGAAAGTTTACTAAGAGAAAATGTTTACGCTTAAAAAATTCAACGTATTTATTAGCATAATTATTAGTAATTAGTACACCTATATTTATATTATTATTGTTATTATCTATTACAAAAACCTTTTACTTTAAAAATAAGCATGAGACAATAAGATAACAATTACAACAAAAAACGACAACAATTTCCCATAATTTAAAACGAACATAAAACAACAAATTTTTTCTATGTATTTGAACATTTTGCCAAACGTTTTGTTTGAGCCCATTAAATCCTCCCCCAATAGTTCTTAGCCAAATTTTTTGTAGTCTACCAACCTTTCTTTTACCATCTTTAATCGTTTATTCCAAAACCGTTCTTGCTGGTAAACGTAAAATATTACCAAGTAATTTTTTTTGTCTAACTGTAATTATTTATTTATTTATTTCATGTTTGCTATTTTGAATATTTTACGAGAAACATCTTTTAGTAGTGAACAGTTTAGCGAAACCGAACGTGGGCCCGCATTTTAGTGCCGGTGATGGGATTGGAATCCATGCCCACCGAGGTCCGAATTCGAGCGCTGTACCGCTAGACCACCCCGGCATATGATGTCATGTAGTGAACGAGAGTCAGTTTTTATTGTAATTTTGTTATTTGAAATGTGATTGCAATATATAATCTTTAATATACTTTTAAGAGACCGGAGAAAAAAAATCATCTATCAACTTATTAATCTTGTTTATTTACTTCCAAGTTTCATTCTCATATATTGCTATATGAATGATTGTTGATGCGTACAAACAAAGTTTTACCTTTAGATGAATGGAAGAACATGGTTTGAGTTTATGAAAGACTGACATTGTTTTTCCAAGTCCGGTCTTAACATTAATTTTGTTTTTTTTTGTTTTTACTAATGATGTGTGCCGGGGTGGTGTAGCGGTACAGCGATTTGGATCTTGGTGAGCATATATTTAAATTCCATCACCCGCACTAAAATGCTGGCTCATGTTCGACTTCGCTAAAATGTCCGCTGTTGAAAGATGTTTCTTGTAAAACACTTACAGTAATAAACATTATATATATATATATATATATATATATATAGGTTAAGATAAATTAAAGGTTGAGTAGGAGAAACTCCTTTTAATCGTTAGTTCTGAAATATTGAAATATTTGGGGCTCACTCAGGGAAAATGAAAATAATGATACATAGAAAACTAAATAAAATTAGGAAAAGCATATTTGTAGTAGGTCTGCTTAAAGGAATAAAAGGAAGAGGCATATACAATATGGGATAGCAGAATCAACAGTAACAATATTTTATGCACTAATTTAGATGGATAAATAATTGTTTGACATTGTACACGACACTTTCGTGTTTTAAAAGTTAATCCGTAAGCCAATACAGGAACTAATATTACTGAGATGTATTGTTATATCTTGCATCATTTCTTGGGTTTTACTAAATAGACTAATATTATCTGCGATGTCCAAATCTGTTAATCTTTCATGGTTCTATTTGATACCATAAGATAAATTATGTATGGACCAAGTCATAATGAAATTAATTACCAGAAGAAATAAAGTATCAAAATCTTTTATAAAATCAATAAAATTGATTGTAAGCGATTGCTGAAATTTTTAACACTGCTCACTAATGTTACGGAGAATGAGTTTTTGTTCAATAGAGCTTCTTCCTTTCCGAAAACCTGCTTGTTGTTATCTACCGCATTACAATAATATATATTTATTTTCAATATTATATATGTGTATATATATAATTGTTTTTAAAATCATTTTGGCATTTACATTAGTTTATAAAAACTTTTCTATTTAAGTGATATACTAAAGTTCAATTATTGTACATATTGCCTAGTTTGAACCAGAAATGATTTAATTTAGCCAGTCCAAAACCTGGATAAAAGAGGAGGGTTTGAGCGCAAGGTTAGCAATCTGGCCTCTGTAAAACATTTATACTGCTGTGAAAACAATAAGAGGACACCAATCCGGAAAACAACGGCAAAGAAGTGATCTCATGTATCTTAATGATATAGCTACATAGATGACCGGGTTGAGTGAAAGCCGAAAGGAAGCTCAATTTTCGATTTGCAGAATCTTCAATGCCAACGAGACTCTGTTGTTGCTGTTGTTGTTTTGCTGTAATTGTTATCTTATTGCCCCATGCTTATTTTTAAAGCGAAAGGGTCTTGTATAACAATATATATATATATATATATATATATATATATATTGGATAGTTGTGTTTGATTCCCATCGCTAACACTGGGCGGGTCCTACTTTACTAATTAATATTATTATTATTATTATTATTATTATTATTATTATTTTATTATTATTATTATTATTATTATTATTATTATTATTATTATTATTATTATTATTATTATTATTATTAATTTTTATTCACTTTTTATGATCTTTTTAGAAAAAAGATTCATTCATTTATTTTGGTTGGTGACGTGGTCACCTCTTCATTATTTCCTATATTTATACGACATGTAGAACGATCGATTTCGATGGCTTGACAAACGTAGACAAACGTGGAAGAATAACAAAGTTTCTTGGCTAGTAGACGGTATCCTTGTGATGTCGCCACTGTTCGGAAAGATTGACAAGGCCGCCTGATTTTTTGTCAGGGTTATCTTCCTTAGCCCAAGGGCTACATATAATATACGTATACATTTAGATACCTTTTAGGTATCCTGGATGTATGTTTGCACCCACCCGCCGTAGCGGAAGCCCAGTTATACCGCTGTGCACTCGGACCCTGCTGTTATTAGTCTAGATGCCTAGGGGCACCTAGTCCAGGATACACCACGTAGAAAACTAACAGTCAGGAATATCACCATCATTGGAAATTGAGACTTTATAAGCATTATTCAAATCCTCAGGATCATTAGCATCCCAGAAAAAAAAATTGATTTTTATGATTATTACTAAAAATAAAATAATAGGGCTTTTTCAAACATTTATTTTGTATATGACAATAGCTATTTATATGTTTGTTCTGTAATCAGACCTGTAAATTGATTTTGTACCTCAATTATTATTTTGAAAAATAAAATATTATTATTATTATTATTATTATTATTATTATCATTATTATTATTAGTAGTAGTAGTAGTCGTAGTAGTAGTCACTGATATTATGAATTAGTTTCAATAATACGATTGCTTTAAATAAATTTTATTACTCGTTTTCTTAATTGTGATTGACTGATTGAAAATCGTTTACTATATTTTGTATCTAATTTAATAGATAAAAAAATATTGCGATTAAATAACGAACACAAACTGCTCCAATTATTAAACATTCTGTAACTTACAATAAGCATAAAATTTTAAACCTGTATTATTCTAAAATATTGAGTAAAAATTACAAATTCATGTTACAACGTATGTATTAACATTACTCACTTTAAATGCAATGCATAAAAATATGTTAAAATAAAAATAATAACTGTTTAACATTCTAAATTTAGATACTTAAATAGTTCAACAAAATTGTAAAACTGTATTTTTTATAACGCCACAGTACCCGGTCCGAAGGCCTGTTGAAAAAAGAGAATGGTTTTAGCGCAAGATTAGAAACCCGGCCTTGGTAAAAAATATTATTAAATGAACAACAAGTGAACACCTTTTTAATTGAACTACGGAAAAAAACTGAAAACAATTCCAATGACAAACTTCGGCGGAATCCGAATACAATTTAAATCTTTGACATGCAAAAGTGAAAAGGTTTTTGTATACATACATAAAATAACGAACTTAGTCTAAAACGTTTTAACATTTACCAAGTATACAATCTTCACAACAAGAAACGTCACTTCAATTATAAAATATACAATACTGTATAATAATTGAAAGAAAACTATAATTATATATACATATATATTGTTAATTTAAAAAAATTGTAAAAAATATCAACTGGTGCAAAATTGAAAATGGAGTAAAATGATTAACATGATATATAAAGACAACTATTAACAAAAATACGCATTACATGCAATTTTTTTAGTTACCAAATGATCAAAGACATTACAAAGTTCAAAAAATTTAATAATCTATGTGATCACCTTTCTTTTGAACAACCTGATCCAGGCGTTTTAGAATGCTGTCAATGAGAGTGTTGATATATTCTTATTTCATCTCATATTGAACAACAAACCGAATGCGTTCACATAAATATATTTGTGTGATTAATTAATAGTTTTTAAATAGTTTATTTAAAATTTAACTATTGACTGTTTAATTTTTTGTATTTTTGGGCTCTCTAACATGTGTTAACCTTTTGCATTTTTCTCATACATAACTTATATTTAAAAACATTTTCTTTATTTGTGCTACGTTAGTATAACTTATAAATAGTTTTATTAGTTATTTTGACACTAGTATTTATTGTTTTCATGTTTTTAAAACGTTATATTAGAAAACCATTTTTTGGATAAACCTTTTATTCATAGAAAACAACTTTTAGCAGTTTTTATTCATTTATCACTAAGTGATAATGTCCAAAATTTAACAAAAATTAAATTCAGCATGAATGACATTTAATTCATTTATTTCCTTCAATGTAAATTAATTGAAATAATTTTCTGGGTTTTAGTGCCTTGGGTTTGCATTGCATAATTAAACACAATTATCAATATATTAATAGAAGTGCTACTCATCAAGTTGCACTATAATCATGTGTTTAAAATTTTTAAAATATGGCGGTTAAAGTGATTGAAGTTAGATATGTGTTCGAATCCCACCACCGGCACTAAAATGTGGACTCACGTTAGGCTTTGCTAAAGTGTCGACACCGAAAGATGCATTTCAAATGTAAAACATTTAACGTAGTAAAAATAAAATAAATAAATTATTTATTTATTTATTTTTACTTTGAAATGTATTGGGGCAACACAATTGTTCCATATGATTGTCCACTAAATTTTTGACTATAAAAAACGTGCATATCGAAAATTGGAAATTCTATTCGGATTTTATGCCAAATCCCGTGCTGCTTTTACTTTTTTGCGGTAGTTTAATAAAATGGTGTTGCTACTTTAGCAACAAAGATTTTTATACAAGCCAGGTTGCTAACCACATTGCGCTGCATCCGACTTGGGTCAGTTACGGTGGAGTTAATAAATATTAATGAGTCATTGTATTTTATAGCATTATTATTATTATTATTATTATTATTATTATTGTACTAAGCTTTGATTGTTACTAATTTTTTCAAATTGCCAGCTATATATGTAAAACAAAGTTATTCATCATTTGTTACTCTAGTAGTAATCATGGTTTTGCAGTTTTAAATCAACACCAGTGAGTAGTGCAATATATAATAAAAATTATGTTAAGAAAAGAGTAGTTTTATATTAAACACAAATAATTTATGTGAAAAATTTGTTAATCCTCAAAAATAAAAAATACATTGTGCGCACTTTGTACAAAAAATAATATTAATAAATGCTCAACTTCGGCTTGATGGTCAGTGTATGGGAACAACTGACTACAATTTTTTTCTCAACGTTTTGTGCCGGGATTGTCTAGCGGTACCGCACTTAACTTGGTCCTGGATGGGCATGGATTCAAATCGCACCACCGACACAAAATGCGCGGGCCACGTTTGAGTTCACTATAATAAGTCTACTGTTGAAAGGCGTGTTCCTCGTAAAAAAAATTAAAGTAGTGGAAATAAACAAAACAAATAATAACAGGAATTGAAAATTTTGTTTAGATTTTGCCTAATTCCGACATTGGAACGGTGCTGTTTTTATTTGTTCGCCCCAGTTTAATGTTGTTTTGCTAGCAACGTTTTTTTACTGGTTGCTAAGTAGGCGTTCAAACGCCTCCTTTTTCAGTCGGACATGTGATCGTTACCGCTAAATTGTATCTCGAGTTTATCCAATTCAGTATCTATTACAAGTCAAGCGCTGTACAGAAAGAGCACTCTGACACACTACTGGTAAATTATTTTTATTATTATGTACAAATCGATTTTAATAATCTGTGCTAAAATTATTATTATTATTATTATTATTATTATTATTGATATTATTATGAGTTGAATATTATATTAGAACTAACTTTTAGCACAAAATATAGGTACAATTACAAAATACATCATTAGCAGTAATGAAAAAAGCTAAAAAAGTAATCAAATAAATTGAAAATCTCTAAGAAAATATGTACACGTTTACGTAGAATATTGACAGCAATATTCCATTTAGATTGAAACCAAAAAAACAAATGTTCTAACTCTAACGGTGTTTTTTATACGTACTACTTGTAAAAAATATTTTAACAATATTTAAATAATTTCAATTCCAAGTGATTGACCAGTACAAATTAAAATCTACATAAATCAATTATTATAAATTAGTAATTGTATCTTTAGTTGATTTTTAACTGGCTGAGTGTTTTACAGAACAAGTGGACAACATTTGACACAGTGAAACAAAGACCTGCGTTTAGTGCCGGTAGTGAAAATCCAACCCATACCTATTCCCCCAATTTTGTTTTATATTCCAACGCTTTATCAACTTGTAGCTACAATAAGTGCATATTGAACTAAATTTAATAATGGATTTTGAAGGATTAGACTTGTTAGATTCACTTGAATAATCAATTCATTTGGTTTCAGTTAACCAGGTGCACTGTATAGCTGTTTCATTCTTGTTTAGAATCATCAGTAGTGCATACCTTTCAAGTCTCTCTCTTTCTCTCTCTTTCACACACACACACTAACGTGAAGCCACGCTCTACCTGGTGTCAGGTCAGTGCCTTATACTGAAAAATGTTTTAATGTAAACCTTGAGTAAGCAATTTCCTCCAATTAACAACAAATAAGAAGCATTTAGTTGTTATGCCTACAATTAATATATTAAGGACATATGTTTAGAAAGTGCCTATTTAGCAAAATACATGTCTGTATGTGTAGGTGTAAAGACATAAATTCAATTTCCGCCACTAATATTAATTGAAGGCTCTTACTTCGTCTTTTCCGAATACCTATTTGGCGAAAAATGTTTCTTGTAAAATATTCAAGCAATAGGATTTAAATAAATAATTCAATATAATTTAATGTAAATTATACTCAATGAATTAAACATAATATGATAATTTTATAATTGAATACTTTATTAACTGTAAACATTGTCCAATCAGCTTTGAATAAACAAATATTTACTAAAAATTTGCATGTTTCTCTTCTATATATTAATAGTATAAATAATGTTGTCTATTATTTAAACGATATTCTTTTCATTGTCATAATTTTATTTGAAAATAAAAACACCGCTATTTTAAAAAAAACGAATTAACACATCAATATATATTCCTCTTTTTTTTCAATTTGAACCCTGCATCCTTATACAACACACACATACATATACATATACACACATGATTCAACCTTCTGTGTATAAATTGGTTGCCTTCGTCGTTTTGACAGTCGTCTTATTATTCGAAGCCGACAGTTATTCGGTCAAACGATACGTTCCATTTTCTTTGGACAGGAAATCGATTTTGTCGTCCGATAGTGACTATTATCCCGTTTGGTCCAACCCGTTTTACAATTCGCGAAGTCAACGCGATATTGACGAGGAATTGCGAAGCCAAAAAATGGCACCTCCCAGTGGATTGCCAAACGTCATGCGCTATGGATGATTCAGTCAACTGGCGGTTCACAATGGCATTTTAAACAAAATTTGACATAATCAGATAGTTAAATAATCGAAATAAATTTGATTATCTATGTATGCTAAATATGTTTTAATTAATAATAATAATAATAATAATAATAATAATAATAATAATAATAATAATAATAATAATAATAATAATAGCAGTAACACTGTGCATACTTAATATTCATTATTTTTTTCATTATTTATGTAATAAGAAATTGTCAGTTTCAAGACTGTATATTAAACTTCATAATTAATAATTACATGTATTCAAAGCGTAACATATTTACGATAATCGAGGGAATAATTAGATAATTTGATTAATAAATACACGAGATGACTTTATTTCATTAAACTATGACAAAAAAGTAATAGCAGCATGATTGAGATGATGGAGTTTGGAAAATTCCAAATAAAATTTGAATCTTCGATGGACTAGAGGTACAGCGCTCGAGACTTGAACATGGCTGGACGTTGGGGTTCTAATCCTACTGGTCTACTCAATGCAGGCCCCACGTTTGGCTTTGTTAAAGTGTCCACTACTAAAAGATACGTTTCCTGTCAAAACATTCAAAGTAGCAAACATAAAATATTAGTATTTTACAAAAAACAGGTTGCTAACATTGAGCTCAAACATTCAGTTTTTTTTTAACCGCACAAGGGAGCGGACAAATTATAAAATTGTGCTTCAAATTTAATAAAATGCTATTCTCGTGTTGTTTATTTAGCAATATTGGCATTTTACAAAAGCTTCGGTAGGCTAACAACAACCAGAGTTGGAATTTATCTTTGTTTACTATGTACCTATTTAAATTGTGGAATAAAATTAGGTAAAATTATTTTATGTTTTATGATAGACCAATTCGTCAAGTAAAATTATAATATTAAAAAAAATTATTTATTCTTAAATATTACACAACGTATAATACATTTAAATGAGTAACAATGTTTTTTAGTTTATACCTGCTTGGCATATACAATAGATTTTTGTTTGTGTTTATTACTTTGAATGTTTTACGGGACACATCTTTCATCAGTGGGCATTTTAGCGAAGCCAAACGTGGGCCCGCATTTTAGTGCCGGTGATAGGATTCGAATCCATGTCTACCCAAGTCCAAATCGAGCGCTGTACCGCTAGACAACCCCGGCACATTTTATTTATTTATGTGTACTACTATGAATGCTTTACGAGAAACGTATCTTTCAGCAGTAGACATTTTAACAGAACCGAACGTGGGCCGCATTTAGTGCCAGTGATAGGATTCAAACTCATTTCCACCAGGTGCAGGTCAAGCGTTATACCGCTAAGCCACCAACCAATCGATTTATTTCAAAACAATTAGGATAAAGTTTAGGTTTGCAAATTGTGTTCAATGAAACATATTTTGGCTAACATTTGTAAAACAATATCTGTAAGTACTGTAATATGAATTTTTAAAAATATTGTTGTTTAGGTAAAGCAATTTATACACCGGCATAATACGCGTTGCTGAATCAACACAGGTTTCAAACCCCTAGTAAAATGTTGAAAATGTTTACTTTCTAAAATGGCTTTTGTTGTAAATCGTTTAAGAAATAAAAATCAAATAAAAAGTGTAGTATATCAAAAGATAAAATTAATTATTGTTTTCTCCTTTTTTTACATTTGCTTTGCTTTTTATTTATTAAAAGCACGAAAATGGAGAAGGGCGTTCAAACATTTTTGTAGTGTACGTACGCACTACACTGAACAAAATAACTAAACATTTTTATTTTACAGCTTTCATTGAATTAAAATACGGTAAAGCAGACAAAAAGGGTAGGGTAGTGACGCCTACACATTAGCTACTAATAAAATGTTTTTAGTTAGTTTTCTATTTATTTTAAATAATAACAAAACAGTTTGTCAGTTATTTTGTTGTTTTTATATTCCTTTTTTGTTAAAACATTGTAAATATAACTTTGATAATTAAATACCGCTTTTTATAGAAACGTTTATGTTCAATCTACTGTTTTATTTAAAATTAATTATCAAAGCCGAAACTGCAATTATCTTTATTTTTATCTACTTCAAATGCTTTGACAGCAAAGGCATCTTTTAGCCCATACCTACTCAGGTCGAGTTGAACGCTGTATCACTGGATTAGCACAGTTTAGAAAGCTAAACCTAAAATTGAGTATGCATAAGCTTGAGATTAACAACGGCACTAAATCAGCACATTTGTAATTGTTTATATGCTCGAAAGATATACATTAATTATTTACAAGATTGAAGTTATCTATTTTATGTTATTGATTTAAATATTTTCTCCTATTTATATAACATAAACATTTGCACCTTTAAATTAATGGAGATACCTAGCTTTATATGTTTATAAATAATTTTATAATTTAAAATAATATCTCATTTTTATTTAACAATATAGAATGCTACATTATGCATTAAATAAAATTATTTTATTAAAATATATTAATAATAATAATAAACATTGTACAAAATATAAACTAATCCTTAATCAAAAAGTTGACTAATAACATCAACATATAATATACCATCAACTCTTTTTTCAATACTATGCAATGTGTTAATAGTTACCAGTCGGTTTGTTGAATAATACACGACAAAACCCTCAACAATAAGTGCTTTGGCGTGTTCGCGGTTGTGGGGATGTTGGCATAATGCCAATTGTATCAAAATATTGGTTTAGGTAGATGATTTGAATATTGTTATTATGCAAAAAACATGACAATTTTTGGCATAATTATTTTTATTTTAGCCCATGTTGTGTTTAAGTTTAATTTTATAATATTTCTCAATACACATATATATATATATAATTAAATGTATTATTTATTATTATTTTTTAATCTTAAAAATAATTATTTTCTACCAAAAACATTCAGAAAAATGAATTCATTTATGCATCAATTTGCCCCATTTGTGATACAGGCATTGTTTGCATGTTGTAAATTGACATCAATGGAATGTTGATCGGTTAACGTTAATTAAATAAAACGTTTAGTATATATATATATATAATTAACTAACTTATACAAGTAATTAGTATTATGAGAAGCGTAACAAGTATAACAATGGTTAGTGTAAATATTATTATCGTTATTATTAAAAACAAGTTTTAAAATATGTATAATAATAAAAAGGCTTTAAATGTTTTATTATATATATATATATATATATATATATTATACAAAACCCTTTTGCTTTAAAAATAAACATGGGGCAATAAGACAACAATTATAGCAAAACAACAACAAAGTATTATTGGCATTGAAGATTCTGTAAATCGAAGATTGAGCTTCCTTTCGGCTTTCACTCAATCTGGTCATCTGTGTAACTTTGTCATCCAGATACACGCAATCACTTCTTTGCCGTTGTTTGCCGGAACGGCGTCCTCTTGATTGCTTACGTAGCAGTATAGATTTTTTACAGAGGCCAGGTTGCTAACCTTGCGCACTCAAAACCTTCTCCTCTCTCCAGGCTTGGTACTGGCTAAATCGAATCATTTCTTATCCAAACTAGGTGGATTTCTTTTTATTATATAATATTGAATTGATTTGCTACAAAATTAATTATATTATTATTATATCTAATGCATACAGTTGATGCTTAATATGATTTTGTTTGCTCATAGATGCAAAATTAATGTTTTAACGCTAACAAATTATTGTAATATTTAAGCATTTAAAAGTGTATTTAATTTTATTTATTCAGATTGCAGTACGTTATATTTTATAAATGTAACAGACGTTTTGTACACTTGCACTACAAAAATTATTTTATATAAATAAAAATTTATTTAAAAAATATTTGATAGACATTTCTTAAGCTTAATCTGCATTAAACACTAATTGTAATTTTTTAATTTTAAATTAAATTTAGTTGACCCATCCTAACCGGTTTCAAAATTATATTTATAAAAGAAAAGTATAAAAATATATTTTAAATATATTTTTACGTAAATACGTAAAAAGCATCACAAAAAATTTAAGTACTTTTTTGAAATGCTATTTTTATAATTAAAAAAATATATTTCTTTTACTTTTTAAACTAAACGCTTAACTATAAAAGCAATTCTTTTGTTTACTTATTTTCCAAAAACAATGAATAGAAAGTTCATTTAACACTTAATTTAATTGCTCATATTTTTTTATCTATAAAAATTATTTAAAATTCTCTTCTTTTTAAATAATAACACGGCAGCTACACAACAAAATTTATTTATTCATTGTAGTTATGGTAATCTCCAAAAACTATTCAAACATCTTTTAAATATTTAAAAAGTCAATTTCGACACGTATTCATATATAACAATTAAAATGAGTATATTATAGCGTAACACCCAACATTTTAAATATTGCATTTGTTATTATTAGCATTTTTTAGCTAAGAAATATTTTTACAAAAATATATTACTTTTTTAAATTAATTATCTTTTTCTTCACTTATAAGAAAAATAGTTTTGGAAAAAAAGTTAATTTTTCAGTCTTAATTAAATTATTTAAGTGCTTTTTATTTAATTGGTGTTGAAGTTTAAAATTAAATTAAATTGGATTTTAACGTAAATAATTTTATAGTATATATATATGTTTTACGAGAAACATTTTTCGGTAGTGGATATTTTAGCGAAGCCGAACGTGGGCGCGTAATTTAGTACCGGTGATGGGATTCGAACCCATATCCACCGAGGTCCGGTTTTGAGCGCTCTACCGTTAAACCATCCCGGCACTCTGACTACTACTACTGCTACATACGTTTGATACTGCTTTAGCAATACAATCCAAAAAACGTTATTTGCAATAGTATTTTCTAATTATAATATACAAGAACATTCATTCTACCTTTGTAGCAAAATGCCACCATTTATTAAAACTTGAAATAATAAACGCATAAAGTTTGTTTAAAAAATTGTTTTATTGATCAAACGATATAATATAAAAATAATAAGGGTTGCAAACTTTGTAATACCAATAATTTAAATAACATTCACTGTCTTTTATAACCTGCCAGCCGCATTGGATATGCATTTATGTAGATACTACTAAATGCGTTTGAAAGTCGATTTTGAATGACATAAATAAAGTTAATTCTTTATGAATTATAAGTTATTTTACAAGTTATTAGCTTACCATTTAAAAGACCTTAAACGTTTAAATCCAAGCTATAAAAAATCAAATGTAGAAATTATTGTTTATTAGCTTATCAAGGATTTTAGAGTCTAGGTGTCTGGTGTCTCCTCATATACGGATAAATCTTTCACCTTTTACTAAAGATTTCCGTGGAGAGGCACAAAACAATGGGTCTAGTCTCATTTTTTTTAAACCGCGTCCTTGGGACGTGGTAGTTTGCCTGAGTGGTCCAGCGGTACAGCGCTCGATTTGGATCTAGGCAGGCATGGGTTTAAATCCCATCACCGGCGCACTAAATGCAGACCCACGTTCGGCTTAACTAAAATGTCCACTGTTAAACGATGTTTCTCGTAAAACATCCAAAGTAACAAACATAAATAAATAAAAATAAATACATATAGTAAATTGTACATTATACTAGAAAAACATTAAACCGGAGTATTATTGTAAACATGGATAATAAATGTTCTGATACATCTTTTAAAAATTATGACAATATTTTTTTTATTTTGAATTAATTTTATACTGTTTTAGATGTTGTTAAAATAGATTGAATTTTGTAACACCAGACACTTCTTGCACAATGACTATTATATTATATTATACAAAACCCTTTTACTTTAAGAATGAGCATGGGGCAATTAGACAACAATTACAGCAAAACAACAACAACAAAGTCTCGTTGGCATTAAAAATTCTGCAAATCAAAAATTGCGCTTTTTTTTGGCTTTCACTCAAGCTTGTCACCTGGTAACTTTGCCATCCAGATACGTTGTTGTTTGCCGGAATGGCGTCATCTTTCATTGTTTCCACAGCAGTACAAATTTTTACAGAGGCCAGGTTGCCAACCTTGCGCGCTCAAACCCTCCTCCTTTATCCAGGCTTGGGACTGGCTAGATTGAATCATTTCTAATCCAAACTAGGCGGAGTTGCACAATGACTATGTATACAGAACACATAAGTAACATATTTTTCAAAAAAATTGAAATCCCTAGCCAAATCCTTACCACACATGACACTACAATGTTGAGTTCAAAATTTGTAAATCACAGTTAAAAATGTTTAGATCATAAAGAATAAATTTTATATATTTTTTTGAAACAAACTCCAGCAATTTAACGCATTTTTGTAAAAAATCCGATTATAAAAATTTTTTACATTTTCTTTATCTACTTCCTCTAAATTTATTGTTAATTTTGTAATAACAAAATAAACATACTATTTGCTTGCATACCCATTTAGTCAACTTGTAGATAATTCTACACACTAGACGTTTATTTTATAAATATTCAAAATTATGCAAACAATTACACTGTTTTTATATTAAATTGTATTTTAAATTAATTGGCTGTTTAAAAATAAACAAAATCCACTGTTAATTTGACCATCAAAGAAACGAAAATTAAACTATCTACATTAACCTCGTGTTTAAATTACTTCGAATTTTTATATCATTTTTGAACAAATGATTTATGCTAAAAAAAATTTTAATTTGAGCAATCAATGACTAACAAAATGTATAATGCAAAACTAGTTGCTTAAATGTGAGCACGTATTTTTTTAAACAAATCATGTTTGAATTAAATTTGACCAATATCAATAGTTTTACTAATTTAAATAATTTATAAATTTTAAACAATTTAATTTTTTTCTAGAGTAAAGTAATTACACTTTGAATATGGCAAACAGCAATTATTTTTTTACTTTAGTATGTATTTAACAAAATTTTATAAAACAACTTTTATAAAAGGTTAAAAAAAACAAAATAACGTATTTTAAAGAAAAATATACAAAATGTTAACATAATTTTCCAACTACCAGTTATATTTTTCCTACTTTCAATGTTTTGAAGGGAAACATCTATCAGCAGTAGACATTTTACGGAAGCCGAATGTTAACCTGCAATTAGTGCCAGTGGTGGGATTCGAACCCATACCGACCCGTCCGAGTCAGGCGTTGTACCGCTAGACCATATATATATATATATAGTTACTAATTACAAATATATATACATTGGAATAATCAAAACAAAACAAAGTAAACAAAAAAGGAACAGACCTATACCGACAAAAATAATTGCTAACTTTGAGTATTGTAAATAACAAAATAAACTTTGCGAAATAATTCATTAAACAAAAACATTAAAGCAATAAAATTCAAACAAATACGTGTGTCTGTTTGTAGATTTAACATTTTTTAAACTAATGTAAAAGCTTGACAGGAGAAACACATGTATTTTCAATTTAAATAGATATTATTTTGTGCCCGGGTGGTCTAGCGGTACAGCGCCACCGGTAACAATTGCGGCCCACATTCGACTTCGTTAAAATGTCCACTGTTGATAGATGCGTTTCCCGCAAAACATTCAAAGTAGTAAATAAATAAATAATGAATTAAACAAGATCACCATCCATTCTACATGAAAGTATTTAAATATATATTTCTACCTTTCCCACTATCCTTGTTTTTAATCTGCCCATCATATATCATCATATTTTACTTCTAAATTAATGTTTTAATACCACCTATACATGAATTGGTTCACAATTGCTGTTACACAAGTGTAGACCGTAATAGCCCATTATTGTGCGTTTACTACACTAACAATTTGTACTTCTTATTCAAAACTTTTATAAAAAGCATTTGTATTTGTATATTGGTACATTTCGTGTTTGTTTGAGTATCAATCATCAAATTCATTGTTTTCTGCGTAAACGTTTACATATTTTCTTAAAGATTTTCAATTCATTTGATTACTTTGTCATTACTGCTAATTGTACCTATCTCTTGTGCTAAAAGTTAGTTCTAATATATTATCCAACTCGTAATAATAACAATATAATCCATCAACGGCAGAGATCGTGTACTTCATAACTTACACAGCATTTTGTTTACAAATAAACGTTTGCATAACAAGAACGCAATATTTTAAGAATACTTCAAACAGATAATCATTAGAATGCATTAAACAATTTGAATTCATTCTTTTCTCTATATTACAATAACTGTAGTTATACAATGGATTTTAAAGTTTAAAAATTGCGTGCACAATGCTTTTCATTAAATGTAATATAATAGTACTTAATTTTAACTTATTCCAAACATTTGTAAATGTGATAAAAGTTATTTAAAAAAATTATTTCTTTCAACAGTAATAATAGTAATAATAAAATTGATATTAAAAAAAATTATATACTCGTATTGATACTGAATTAGACAAAGTCGAGATACAATTTAACGCTAACACTAACCATCATGTTAAAGATATTTCAATATTTATAACACGAGCAACATTTTAGTCATCATACAGTCAATGGTTCAATTATTCTATCACAAACTGTAACAAAATCAAAATGTTAGTAAACTGCCAAATTACATTACAGTGTGCTTGATAGAATACTGACACAAAAATGCACAGCATGCCTGCGAAATTACCAGGGTATAGATATTTATTTTTGCATGTATGTGTCTATATTGATGATCGTGCGTATGTGCATGCACGCATCACAAAATAATTCATAGACAAGACGAATGCATCTACCAGTGCTGCTGCTTCTGCTACAATTACACATCCACCCCCTCCACATACACACACACACACATTTGGCATTCAGCAAAACAAATGGACATCATTGCACCAACGCTAAAAATAAACCAAATTTTGAAATAATATTGATTTGCCTTGTAATCGAGGGTCTGCTTTACTTTGCACTGGATCAATTTGAAATACAAACATACGATTGTAAATTTTGCAAACAACGGTACATGTATGTGTAATGCATGTTGGCGCTCAGTTGCTAAGACAACTCTACCTTTTCAAATTATTCATCCCGAGGTTCGGCAATAAAAAATGTACAAATTGGAGACATTAAAAATGAACGCCTACATGTTGCCAAACTTGTTAATATTAAAAAAAATTAATTCTTTTTAATATTTGTAGCTTGAATATAGATATTTACATAATCGAATCCTATATTGACCTACTAAAATATCTGAAAATATTCAGCACTCGTTACTTATCTTAAACATATCTAACATTTGTTAATAAATACCTTAGGAAATAATTTGCCTATATATATATATATATACTACCATTTTAAAAATTAAGGCAAAATGTTATAAGAGTATCAAATCTAAATTAATTTATGTCCGATTATTTTTTCGTAAAAATTAATACTTAGAATTAAAAATAAGGTCAAGTACATAATAGTTCCTTTATATATACTTAGAAATATTTATTTAAAAATGCTGAGTCGGATAAAATATCATATTTCAAAAGATACTTCTGTATAAACGTGGATAATAAGTAGAAGTTACATAATTTTTATAATAATTAGCCTATTATTATATTGTGCTTAATTTTATTAAAAATGAACAATAACTAATCCTTAAAATTGATATTAAACGAACATTCAAATCTGCCCTGATTGTGATGTTATAGTAATTATCAAAATAAACATTTAATTATTCTAATCTATATAAATATAAATAATAATTTTTAATAGATTTTAAATAAAAATTTCAATATAGATCGAATAATTTATTTTTACGTTTAACCTTGAGATTCCCTTCATCCGCTTATTTTGCTTTCTGATTGCATCGTTTGTGAAAAGGACAATAGTGATAAAAAATGTTTTTATCTTACCGAAAATGAATATCGTGTCATTAAAGAATTACAAAATGAAGGATTTTCACCCAAAAGATTGGCAGATTTATAGAGTTAACCTTTCAACAATTTATCAGATTATTAACGGTCGAAAACTATGAAATTATGATAATGTTGGAAGAAAAAGTGTAACAATTATTAAGATGATCAGAAAATCGTTATAGAATTAAAAAAATTATAATAAACCTATTTCAGAAACCAAAAGAAATAGTTTAAATAATTTTACTTATTCCACAATAAGAAACAGAACAATTGAATCTAGTTTAACTCTACAATCACCAAAGGTTAAGCCATTTATTACCAAAAAACAAAAGGATAATGGATGTCTTTTTGTAAACTATGGAGTGAACGACACCTTTGTTATTGGCGTTCCGTTTACTTTACCGAAGAAACGATGATTCTGAATGAACCATTTGTCTTTAAAAATAGTGTTGTGTGTCGAGTTTTCAAAAACATTCACTCCCGGTTGTTAAAAAGAAAGCCCACTATCGACAAGTAATGTGTTGGTTTGGTATTAACTATTATCAACTTATGAAATGGAAAATTATATATGGTACCTTAAATAGCGAAAAATTTGTTTCAGTTATGAAAGATATTTTTCATTGTGAGCTGCAACACATTTACACGGGAGTTACTACTGTTTTTCAGGACAATGCTCCATGTCATACGTCCAAAAAGGTAACGTCATATTTATCTAGGTTCACTTTATTTGTTTTATATTTACATTAAGACAGTAAAGGAAATAAAATCGAAAAAACTATCTTTCATTCAATTGCCACCTAACAGCCCGGATATCAATGTTATTGAAAATATTTTTCAGTATGCTAAAGCGCAACATCAATAAGCATACTGAAATTGAGGATTTATGTAAACGCATTCGCTTTGTTGTCCAATATGAGATGAAACAAGCATATTTATCAACACTCTCATCGACAGCATTTCAAAACGCCTGGATCAGATTGTTCAAAAGAAAGGCGATCACATAGATTATTAAATTTTTTGAACTTTCTAATGTCTTTAATCATTTGGTAACTGAAAAAATTGCATGTAATCCGTATTTTTGTTGATAGTTGTCTTTATAAATCACATTAATCATTTTACTCCATTTTCGATTTTGCACCAGTTGATATTTTATACAATTTTTTTTACTTATAATATATATGTATATGTAATTACAGTTTTTTCAATTATTATATAGTAATGCATATTTTATAATTGAAGTGACGTTTCTCTTGTATGCTATGTAGATGCTAAATACTTTAGTTAAATAATCACCTTTTGTGGTAATTGTTGTGAGAATTGTACAATGTTTTGCGTTTTTAAATAAATATATAGCATCTATTATATATTTTACATTATTTTAAATTCTTAATATTTATTTTTACTAAAAAATAATTGGAGATAACAAATTAATTTAGATTAATTTTTTTTCTGAATTTTCAACACTAATTTATTCAGTGGCTGTATATTGTCACAACAATTATCGCAAAAAAGTGATTATTTAACTAAAACATCTCTAGTAACTACATAGCGTACAAAAGAAACGTCACTTCAGTTATGAAATATACCTACTATGTAATAATTGGAAATATATATATATATATATTGTAAGTAATAAAAAATTGTATAAAATATCAACTGGTGCAAAATTGAAACTGGAGGAAAATGATTAACATGATTTATAACGTTAACTATTAATAAAAATATAGTTACCAAATGACACTATGTAATGTCATAGTGTAAAAAAATTCAATAGTCTCTGTAATCGCCATTCTTTTGAACGTCAATATAGAAGTAGCTTTTAAAATATGCAATTTTGTCCGACCTAGGCTTCTTTTTATTATGTTTACTACTTTGAATGTTTTACGAGAAAGGCATCTTTCAGCAGTGGACATTTTGCGAAGCCGAACGTGGGCCGGTGGTGGGATTCGAACCCCGATGCCCACCGAGGTCCAAATTCGAGCGCTGTACCGTAGAGCACCCCGGCACATAAATATTTCTAAGTATATATAAGTGAACTATTAAGTTCTTGACATTATTTTTAATTCTCAACATTTATTTTTACGAACAAACAATTGGACATAACAAATTAATTTAGATTTAATACTTTTGTAATTTTTTGCGCTTTGAAATGGCTGTAATTATAATATATAACAACATTCGTTCAAACAATAAATCATAATACTTCCGATCATTGAAACTTGAAAACAATCACATGGAACAATCCTTTTGCCCCATGCTCAGCAAATAAAATAAATATATGTTATCAATAATAAACGTCAAATATATCATAAACAACTAAAAACAAACAATTCATTTATTATTTTTGTTATGAGCTCATTTAGATTGTATATAAACCACACACACACACACAATTAGAAACCTGCACGTACAGGTTGTCACAAAAAGGAAAACTTGTTGCTATGCAAACAAAAGATTGCTTGCGACTAGTCAACAACCAAAATATTTATAAAAGTATATTTTAACGGATAAAGCACTGTCAACCCACCAAACACATTCAACAAAATACAAAACTGGTTTACATTTTTTTAATAAATAATAAATATTATATATTAGGCATGGAAACAGGGAGGCTTATCATCGTTAGGATTTGGGTAAGTCACGATTGCCAATAATGATAATATTCCTGACTGTTCCTCCTCCACATGGTACATCCTGGACTAGGTACCAATAGGCATCTAGACCAATTACATCCGAGGAGTGCATAGCAATATAATTTCGCTTTCACTGGACTCCTGCTCAGTGAATGGGTGCCAGCATCCACCTAAAATGCTTAAAAGGTAACTCAATGTATCCATTTACCAAATGTAGCCGGTTAGGCTTGTAAATCCGTCAACAGGTGTCAACTCCCAATTCCTCCCATAGAAGATCACCTTGTCAAATCGTCGAATCGTTGCAAGGAAATAGACTTGTAGTCAAGAAACTTCACTTATACCCCCAGGATCAATTCGCATCCGACCGCTTCATATAAGTATTCGGGATGTCATGTGAAGTTGGAACTAGTGAAAAAGTGACTCTGCCATCAACTTTTAAAGTTGTTGTTAAATAGAAACTATCATCATAATTATCGTCATCAGTATAAGGTTGAAAAAACCCACATCCTGTAACAGATGTATACAAGCTTAAAACGATAGATACAAATACTATATATATATATATATATATATATATATATATATGCAAGCTGTAATAATTAAAAATTGAGAATTGTATATAGCCATTATTTTTTATTGTAGCAAATTAAAATTGTATTACACAAACTGGATCTTTATGTGTAAAAAATAATTATTTGTTTTAAAAATTACATTATAATGTATTGCAAAAACAAAAATGAAAATATAAACGTGTTCCATTCACTACTATATATATATATATATATATATATATATATATATATCCATATATATATATATATATATATATATATATATATATATATATATATATAACTTTCAATGTTTGACGGAAAACATTTTGCTGCTAGTGACAAAGGTGATTAGAACTGGAACAAACACAAATACCGACAACAGCGCACACACGCTAAATTAGTGTGAATAGTACAAAAAATAAAATGCTATGTACACAAAATCTATAAATTAAATAACGAAAATAGACAATTAAATGTTTTAATTGTCGGTTGGGGGTGGAGAGGGAAACAACTTCAATTTACACAATACAAAAGATTCTGAATATTAAAAGGTATTGACTGATAAGGCCCCCAAAACAATAGTAACGTTTATATATATATATATATATATATATATATATATATATATATATATATATATATATGCATGTGTACAACGCACAAAAACCCTGAAATATAAAAAAATCAATCACCTGATTTCATTCAATTTCCTATTATATATATATATATATGAATAGAATAAAAATGAACATAAGTAACCAACTAGATTTTTAAAATTACAACAATTGCAAACAATGAACAGTCAGAGTTCCTATTAGTCATTTGAATTATATTGACAAGCAAAATGGTCAGTATGTGTGAGTGAGTGTGTGTGTGATTGAAAGAAAACAAAATTTGGCGCTATAGAAATGTTTGGCTACGGACAACAGCACACCCGAGTTGAGTAATATAAGACGATTTTGTTGTTTCTTGTTGTTCTATATGCATATTTAATTAAGTAGAGAGGTGAGTAAAAATGTGGGGCCGGTTGTTCAAAGCGAACCATGCGTTTGCAATGTGCTTATGCATAAAAAATAAACGACATTAATTTGTTACAATTTGATTCACCCAAACCACTCACAAACAAACATACACATATAATTATACACTACGTTTGGCATAATAAATTCATACTACACAATTGAATAGCTAATCATAACCGCAAGAAATATGATTTAAAGTGCAAAATATCTAATTCATCAAGTTATAATCCATAAAAGTAATTGCAAATAGGTGTAAAAGAAATGAATAAACAAAACACCGGTTGGTTTGATAGTATAAGCCACTAACTAAATGTTCTAGTATCCATTCCATACAGACCAACTGCACAGTCTATTTATTGTCAGACCGTATGAACATTCGTACTATTCGTCTGAACAACGTCCGAACATGCAGACATCATCGTATTGGCAATATTCTTTCGCAAAGGCAATGGTGGAGCAAAAACCGCCTGATTCACATCGCCGACAACAGTCAGTGTACTTGACGACGACCACGAACTCAAATTATTCGACACCGATGCACCAGCGAGATGGTCGCTATGAGATTGACAATTCAAATGATGTGGCGAATGGTCGCGTGTAACAACAACAGCAGTCATCCGGTTCGACTGATTGTCTTTCGACGGCGGTTTTGGAGGCAGCGGTGGCGGATAGAACGAATTGTCGACGGGAAAAGGAAATACGTTGCGCAATATTGTGGGCGAATGCGGATTGGACAGGGATACGGCAGCGCCTGTTGACGACGCTGGAAGCGGCTGTTTGGCGCATTTACCACTCAATCGGCGCTGTCGGGGAGGCAACGGTGGAGGAAGTGAAAATAGTGCACTATGTGCGGTAGGAAGACCGACAACTGAATTGGCGGTCTGATGAACTGGTTGATTGTAGGTCGCAGCGTTCGAATCGATATTCTTTAAGTTGGGCAGCAGGATTTGACTGTCGGATATGCTGTATTGGTGCTTTATACCTAAATAAAATGAATCAATGTTTCATTGTAAACAACTGCTATATTTAGACAGCCATGAAAAACAAAATATGAACACGTCAATTTAATATCAACACAAAAAGAGCAACCAATCAAGAGCAATATATTGTCACAAAACTTAAATGTATCTTGAATAACAAAAACGTTGGGTCACCACAAACGGTAATGTAAACTTACACCTGTACCAGCGCGAAGCGAATATACCTGGACAAAACAACGTTTATACAATAGGGAGCGATCCATTGGCATATTCATATAAAAAGTTTTATTTTTATCTTTAGAATACATCCCGGAATTAAGTGCTATTAATTTTTTGTTTGGTTTTTTTAAAGGGTAGGTTAACATGTTGTAAAATGACGTATTACTTATAGAGAATATTGTATGTGTTATGAAAAATCGAGTTTCAAAGGATTTTATTAATACCTTGATGGACTGAAATTGAAAATGGCTAGCAGAATTTATAAAATACAGTGAATATTCCTTAAATTGTTAACATTATACAGTTTGTAACATTTTCTTTACATATTCATGTATTTTAGTTAATAAAGTTATTTATTTAACGACTTAGGTGCTTTTATTTAAGTTTTAATAAATGGTGGTATCATGCTTTATTGCAAGAATAGATGTTGTTGTATATTATAATCAGAAATTATTTTTGCGAATAATCTTACTTGATGTGTATTGTTAAAGTATTATCCTAGGTATGTATTAGTAAAAGTTAAATATATCTAAGATAAGTAACTAGAGCAGAATGCTACAAAGTATCACGATGCTTCCATTTTCTCACGTCAATTGTCATAAATTGTAATGAAAATCGTCGAATGACGCGTTTAGATACTGGGACTCGATCGCATTGGATGTCATGAATATTCTTTAGCCATATATGACCAAATTACTATTTTTTAACTTCTAATTTTGCGAACAACTATGAATAACTATAATAGTATTTTTTTTATTTAGTTCAAAATCCTTTCACTCTAAATGAAGTTTCTTGACTATAAGATTGCACCCTTGCGACGGTGGGTGTGTTGACAGGAATTGACAAAGTGAACTTCTTTGGGTGAATGGGAAAATTGAACCATCAAAAAGACACCATGCATGGTCAATAAGGGTTGAATCGGTAGATAATAAAACCAACCCCAAGGGAAAAAGTGCGAAAGAAGGAGCCAATAAGAGTCAGATAACCTTTTGTATGAGTGTGTAATTACTCGGTAGTTCGGGATGGAAAAGTTTCAAAAAGTGTGACCAAATTTGCACAATGACGCAATACAAATCGTATAGTGCTATGTAAATATTGATTTTTCCACCTTATATATTTTTTCAAGGTCAAACAATCCCATTTCGATAGAAGAATGCACCAATGTGACTCACACTCACTCACGGAGGCTGACCAATAGGATTTTTTAAATTCTTTTTACCTTGGTTGGTTTTATCATTTACCGTAGAATCTCGTTTCCCCTCCCCCGTGCAATTTCGTCAACTTCGATCCTTACCCAGTTACATCATAAAAGTAACCAACGCAGTTTCATTGAGATTGATACAGTGTCAGGTTACATTCCCTTGATCTAGCCGGCTACATAATATACTTTTTAAGCATCTTGGGTGTATGCTAACATGTAATAATTTTAAAAAATTTTAATATAAAAATATTACATTTGCAATTCAACTACCTAATGTGCTGGGTAGCAACCCAAGCGTATTAGAAATGCGCAAATATTTTCGTTCTTGATGACTTCCTGCTTGATTCAAATGAACAATGTGACTGGCTGTAGGATTGGAAACATGTGCGCAGCCCGACGAACAAACGGCTGCAGACAAAACGACGCCAGCGTGCGTCTTCGAATTCTTCGACTGGATAGCAGCCAAACTGGAAGGGGGACTGGGACTTTTGGTTGTGCCTTTGTGACCGGTCAGATTCGATTTGATCAGACTGGCGTACGAATTGGAAACGAAACTTCGGGCATTCAAGCACGACGTTGGCGGTACGGCATTGAATATCGACGTGAAGTTCAAAACCGAATGAATAGACATGCGTTCGTTGAGCGAACAAGTCGACAGCAAATTGGCTGCTTGAATAAGTTCCTTGGACATGCGGCGTTCCTGAAATAGCACAAAAAATTGGGCATATTTGGTCAACAACCACAAAATATCCGTCATCATGACGTCACAAGCTCCCTGATGTAAAAGAATTTACGAATCTGGTGTAATCTTCGTTGGTATCGCGACAAAGACGAGTGCACTGGTTTAGGCACGTTGTTCGTGGAAATCCTAATGCAATCTCACGTACCTTAACCCTGGCTTATTCAAATGCCAATTGGAAGAAGAAGAAAGGTGGTTGGCAAAGTACTTAAACTGATGCTGTTCGGGACGATCTTTACGCCATTTTGGCCGGGACTTCATCTAGGAAAAAATGGTAAAGTCGTTAGACTAAAATATCTGTGCACACCTCCGAAAACCGTGAACGGCGAAAGGGGAATTATTCGAGATGGTATGCGAAGTTGGAATTAATAAAGAAGTGGTTTTGCCATCAACTTTTGTTGCTGCTTCAATTTATTACATTTCATAAATTGTCAAAGGTATTTAAGAATATAATTATGTAGTCAATTTGTATAAAATTAATCATGTGATAAACATTAACAATAAACAATAAACAATAAACAATAAACAATAAACAATAATAATAATAATAATAATAATAACAATAATAATAATAATAACAATAATAATAATAATAACTCCGCCTAGTTTGGACCAGAATTGATTCAATCTAGCCAGTCCCAAACCTGGATAAAGGAGAAGGGTTTGAGCGACCAAGGTTAGGAACCTGGCCTCTGTAAAAAATTTATACTGCTACGGAAACAATTAAGAGAACGCCATTCCGGCAAACAACAGCAAAGAAGTGATTGCATATATCTGGATGATAAAGTTACACAGATGACAAGGTTGAGTGAAAACCGAAAGGAAGCTCAATCTTCAATGCCAACGAGACTTTGCTGTTGTTCTGCTGTAATTGTTATCTTATTTCCACATGCTTATTTTTAAAGCAAAAGGGTTTTGTATAATATATAATAATAATATAATTATTATTATTATTAATAACAATCAATGACAATCAGCAAGTCACTTACTTCCACAGTCTGATTGACCGAATTATGGTGATGATCACTGTTGACGACATCTGATTCACGTGGTTCATACGATTCCGACAACTGGTACATTTTGCACTCGAATTCAGCGTCGTCAGCCACTTGGGCCATTTCTAGAGGATTCAAATGCTCGAGGAAATTCTATTTAATCGATAAATTATGCAAAAATATCGAAATATGCGACAGTACGGAAAAAAAACAATGAACATGAAAACTTGGTTTGGAAAACGAATTTTACGGCAAAGTAAATTTGACCAATGCGTAGAAAATTATTTTGTTTATAGGATTGTTAAGCGAATAGATATGACTACCAACATTCAAAAAGAATACAATGTTTGGGGGTGCTAATGAACCTGAGAATTTGAGTAATCTTTATAAAGTTTCAATTTCCAATAATGGCGATATTCCTAACATTTCATCCACCATGTGGTGCATCCTGGACTAGATGCCAACAGGAATCTAGACTAATAACCGCGGATACCGAATGCACAGAGGCATAACTTGGATTTTACTGGATTCCCTATCAATGAATGGGTGCTAGCATACACCCAAGATGCTTAAAGGTATCTCAAGGTATCCATTTGCCATATGTAGACGGTTAGGCTTGTGAATCCGTCAACCAGCGTCAACCTTCAAGAATGTCACCTCGTCAATTCGTGTGAATACTGGCGTCGTCGCAACAAACCGGTCTTTTAGCCAAAAATCTTCATTTATCCCTCCAAGTTTTATTCGCATCCGACAACCTTTTCGTATAGGAAGATGAGAACCTATTCAAACTTGGAATTAATAAAGAGATGGCTCTGCCACCAACTTATGTTATATTATTCAATGTTTGTAAAAATCGATTTTCTTAAAAATGAACAAAATCCTAAATTCCTACTACACATTATAATCCAATCTTATTGATTACAAACGCCTACATTCCAAAAAGGATGAGCATCGCCATGTTTACTGTGCTCTTTGTGATTTATGGGAGTTTTTTGTTGTTGTTTTTGCTATCTTATTTCCCTATACTTTTTTACATATTTTCTAATATAATTTATTATAGTTCATATTTGTCAAATAAAAAATTTGTATTACAATTCTAAAATTAGTGTATTATTTTTTGAATTGCATAAAGTCGAAAAGCCTTAACTCATAAGAAAGTCACGTCCGTGCAATTGATTGAAGCAGCTCAAAGCTTAATGGCATTGCAATTTTATTTCAACTATTGTAATGGTACAAATGTCCTAAAAAATAAAATTATTGAAAAGCATTTGAATAAAATATTCCAACTATAGGTCAATTGAAAAAACCAAATCTTGTGAGAATTTGAGTAATGCTCATAAAGTTACAATTCCTAATGATCGTCCTTGACTGTTCTTCCACATGGTACATCAAACACACCTAGACTATCAGAGGAAGGACCAAGTGTACAGTAAAATAATTAGACTTTCGCTTCAGCGGGTGAGCGCAATCATACATCAAGAATACTTGAAAGGTATCTTAAGAGGAATAACCCAGACCAAGAAAACAGACTACCTCGTCAATTTTTTCAAACAGTCGCGTCGTCACAAGTCAAGAAAATTCGCCCATCATTTATAAATATGCTCTATAGGAATATTGAATAAGCAAATGTAAAATCAATTCAAACTTACCCGAACTTCGTCAATTACGTTGAATGTGTACGGAATACGTTGAAAAGCCAAATACCTTTCAACGATATCGGCCAATTTTCGATGTTTCCAACAATTGATCATCACATTTTCGCTGCTGCCATTGCAACTGCGAAAAGTAACCGTGTCGGGATGCGTCAAGTCCAAATGGATAAGACGCGTCATAACTCCAGCGGCAATAAAAGGCACACAGGGATTGCAATCGTCGCCCGATTCTTGACGCTTGACCAATGCCCGAATACGACGTTCGTGAGCTTTGCTATTGCGAGTGCAAAAGGGCAAGCCACCCAAACCACCGTGATGATTGCGATTGGCGGGCGACGTAGGATTTGGGTGGGGCAGCAACGTCGATTTGGGCACACTCGTTCCTTCGCGTCTCAAACGATCGACCACGTCGCGGTAATGCCGCATTCTTCGAATCGTCTTTGGACGGGGGGACACACACACACAAGCACACAAAGAAAAAATGTTGACAAGTTAGTTTTTCGGGTCACGTTCGAGTACTTTGAATGGTGTTGTATGTTGCATGACAAAAGCAAAACGTTCTTCACCATGATAATGAAGTCACAGTGCGAGTGGTGATATTGAAATCTAGGGTGTAAGTCAAGCGCGCACTCAAAATGATTAAGATAGAAATGTTTTTGATATCGATACTCAAGATGGTGCAAGAAATCAGTCAACAATAAATAATGTTTCATTCATACATTTGGTTGGTTAATGACATAGTCAAACATATTAAACAAACGACTTTGTTGGGGAATAACCGAAGTTTCTTCGATAATAGACGGCATCTTTGTAACGGCACCATTGTTCACAAAGATTAACAGTTCTCCTAACTAGCCCAAGGGCTATATATGGTATACATACACCTTTCAACTACCATGTGTATATGCTTGCACCCATCCTTTGAAGTAGAATTCCAGTTATACCATTGGTCACTCAGTTCCCGATCTTATTATTATTCTAGATGGCTGTGAGTGCCTAGTCCAGATTGCATCACATGAATGATGAACAGTCGAGAATATCGCCATTAATATAAATTACTCAAATCCATACGATAATTGGCAATAAATAATGATGAAATATACATCATATCACATATTTATTTTTCTACAATCTTTTTTTAATCATGCAGTTGATATAATTGGAAAAAAAACACAATAACCAAGAACGCTATTCAAGTAAGCATCAATAACTGATATAATAAATAATAGCATATAACTAATATCACAAGTGATGACGATATATATATATATATATATATAATATTGCACATCTATTTGACGTGACATTGGATTAGAACTTAATTCTCATGAATACACACCTACACAATACTTGAAACAGAACATATAATAATAATAATAATAATAATAATAATGTTGTATTTAAATGTCAACACTATTTGGTCTAAACAAAATTAACAGCACAGTAATGGCTAAAATACTACACTTGTAAGTGAAGAACATGTGTACGAGTCCCACTAAGGAGCACTGGAGATTGTTGACAAAAAAACGGTTTTTAAGCAAAATGTTCAAGTAATGAAAACAAAATACACTAAAACATAATTCTATTAAATTATAATTGAAATGAATTAATCATTCATTTGGTTGATGACGTGATGTCATCTATTCATCGTTTCTACATTTGTACAGCAAATAAAACGATCGATTTCAATGGCTTGATACGTGTAACAAATAGAGGAGAATCACGTATGCAACCAAATGACGAATGAATCATCATCATCATCCCAAGTAGAATACATTTTTTAAAATAAAAATAATCTGAACATTTATTGATGATTTTGACTATATATAATACCATTTTCCAATTATTGATAAATACAAAAATAAGCACCAAAGCCCCAATGCCCAAAATAAAAATTCATCTATTTTTAAAAATAGGCACACATCACTGTGCTGGTAGATATACACACACACCAGTGTAGATTTAAAAAAACAGGTCTTAGTTGGGAACATGCACCAATACAATTGTTGAACTTCACAATACTATGCCAGTAGCTAAAATTAAATTCCAATATAAATGGTAATGTGTGTCACTCAATATATATATATATACAAGTATTTTTTCCAAGGTCAAATAGAAAAAACAAAAAATACTTGCAATCTACCCAAGTCTAAATGTTTATTTTAAAACGCAAAATGCTGCTATTTTTAATATACATTTTCGGTAACTAATATTTCACATTATCGAAAGATCAATAAGAACACTTATCACGCAATATAATAATTATAATTATAATCGCAAAAATAAGTACTGATTCGAATTTTTGCAATTGGCACCGAACCTTAATAAATATACTTGCTGCAATCAAATAGTGAGATCGAAGTTTAACAATAGGTCTAATTGCACATTGCCAATGGTACATTATTAGTTCGGATACGCGTTTCACACGAAATTTACAAGTGTCAATCAACTTTCGATGCTAAATATTCGGAACACATCGAGCAAATAAAAAGTGCAATGCAATTCAATTCTTGTTCATTTTTACTACCTTCAATACTTTAATGAGAAAAGCATCTTTCAGCAATTGACATTTTATAAAAGAAATAATAATAATAATAATAATAATAATAATAATAATAATAATAATAATAATAATAATAATAATAACAATAACAATGATAACAGTAATAATAATAATAGTAATAATAGTAATAGTAATAATAATAGTAATAGTAATAATAATAATAGTAATAATAGTGATATTATTATTATTATTATTAATAATAATAATAATAATAATTATTATTATGGTTGGTGACATAGTCACCTCTTCACTATTTATATATTTGTATGATGACATCTTGTAACGGCGCTGTTCGCAAAGTTTATGCATAATTTTTGTCAAGGTTATTCGGTTTAGCCTAACAGCTACATATATATGCATGCGTTAGGGTACCTTTGGGCAGTCCGACTGTATACTTACACCAACCCGCTGGAAGCAGGAACTCCAGTGGTACTGGCGGTGCATTCAGTCCCTGTTATGAGTACCTAGTCCAAAATGACGAACAATCATTGGAAATTGAAGCTTTCATAATCATTACTCAAATCCTCAGGATCATTAGCATCTCACTAATAATAATAAGAAGAATGTTTTAATACCTCAGCATATAGATACATATATAACACATGATTAATGCCATAAACAAAAAAGGTAACAGTACAACAATAACAATTACACAAATTAAATTTTCGTCACTATAATAGGCAAGTACCAAAATGTTCTATAATAGCTTTCTTAAAAAGAACAATTTCATCCTAATTTAACTTACCTGAAATGACTTTCAATCGGAACACGGCAGCGCTTATTAGAGCAGATTTCGCTTCCTGACTTCCTTGTAAATTGTTCATTTTTTCCATCATCAACATTAAGTCAATTACTCGTTGAATAGCCACCACACGATCATCGGGATGGGGTTCAGAAAGAATGGCATATACCAACCAGTTATGAAACTGAAACATTACAATGTATAGATTACAGGGGCTAAAATAGGAGCTGTCAAAATTAGCATATTAAATTGATTGACTTTCTTCACACATCACTTAAGCATATTAGGCACATCGATATTGTACTAAAATAACCATTAAACATCACATTGGCAATACCAATATTCAAAACATTAAAAATATTTATTTTTTACAACTGGCATTACCAAATTCCCGCTTAGATTAAAAACTTAGAATTTATACATTTTGACAACATTAAAAATACTACTACATTATTTGGTTAAAAATAAATTGTATTATGAAATATGTACATATATACAAAACAGATATCACCAATTATCCAAAGTTAATAGTTGAGAAGATAGCCATGATTTTTTATAACTTCTTTTAACCGTTTCGGATAAGAATAAACCAAATTATTATTGATCAAATCTTGTGGAATTCGATTGTTCAACACATAACTAATTTTTTCCTTGAGTGTACCTCGATTTTCCGTCCGATTCACCTCTCGTTTAAGATAACTTAAAAAAAATTTTCAATTACATTGATATCTGGGCTGTATGGAGGCAATTGAACAAAGCTCAGTTTTTTATTTAAAGAATTTTTGGTCTAAACAATAAGCAAATGCGCTAATTTTTAAATTATGATAAAAGCAAGTTACCTTTTTCGATGTATCTACCGGAGCATCATCGTGAACAACCACCAAATGCCCTGAAGCATTTTGTTGTAGTTCAGACTTGAAAAATTCATTAAAAATAGCTTCAAATTTTGAGCTGTTTAGATGGCTACTTGTTTGGCTCCATTTTGGTAGTTGTCCGTACTTAATTCCAAAATATCCATGAAGATATGATGGATGTGCAACCTTTTTAACAATGCAATGGTTGTCTTGAGGAAAATCGGGACCACAGATGACCGTAGACTGCACTGTTCATGGTTCATATTTTCAAGCACACTCGTCTGTAATAAAAACCGATCTCTAAAAACATAATGGACGGTTTTCATATATTTTTGCAAATTCCACGCGTTTTCTTCTATGTTCTGCAGTTAAGGGAACCTTTTTTTTTAGCGTTTTCTTTAACTGCAGATTGACCGATTTCATTTGATTACGGATATGTGAATATAAAAAATTTGGCAATTCCTCTTTTTGTATTCGTTGAATAAGCTTCATTCTGTTTCTTTTTAGTTTGGTAATAATAAACGTATTATCTTGCTTGCTTGTAGATAGTGCAGGTCCTGTTCCTGCTGTTCTTGGACGTGTATAATCCTTTAAAACTCGGTACACAGTCCTTGTACTTATCTCAAATAAATCCGCAATTTATTCAACAGTCAAACCAAAATTATGACTTTTTTATTTGTTCGTAATTTCTAGCACTTAAGAAATAGCTTCCAGTACTTAAACTCATTGTAATCACGTGCGATAAATGTTCAAAATTGTGCCAAGGTCAAGTGTTCAAATTAAAATGTTGGATAGGTTGATAAAACAAAAATGAGAGGTTAAGTATTTAAAAATATTGTTTAATCTTTTTACACCATAATTAATGTTAAATTTTCTATACATACAAAATTTGAAAACTGATCTTTATATAAAGTGTATGCAGTGACGTGTGCTGGGTTATGTAAACACATAAAATTATGTGAAGAAAAAATATTTTTTTTTAATTTGAGCTGCGTGATCGTTTTATGTTATTAACTTAATATGTATATAATTTTTAAGTGTAACTATTACCATTTACTTATCTGAATGCCATTTATCCAAAAATTCCAAGATACTCAACTATTTATAATTATAAAAAAAGTGAAAACACAATTAACTTTAAGTATCGATAGTCCATATTATTTTAGTGATAATTACTAGTTGAAAAAAATATAACTTTCAAGTTAAAATAGCACAAATTAAAAATAAGAGTTCACTGACAAGTACCATTTTAAACTCCTGTAGATACTTTCTAATAATTATAATTAATTTATAGGATTGAAAATAGTTCAAATAATTACAATTTAAGTTTATGAATAGAATGCTAATAATCCTGGCAATAATGGTAATATTCCCGACACCTAGATATACATATGAAGACAGTAGATATTGAGCATTTTACCGATATAAGTAGGCTTCGCCTCAATGAATATAAAAATACACCCAGGATGTGCTTAAAAGGTATCTCATTGTATATGTTTTTCCCATACGTAGTCGTTGGGCTAAGGGGATAATCCTAATAAAACATCTCAGGTGACCTCGTCATCTTTGCAAACAATGCTGTTGTCACAAGAATGCCATCTACCAGCCAAGTACCTGTTATTCTTCCACGCTTGTTACACTTATTACACTTTTTTAATTGAAAATAACTAATAACATAATTTAATTTTATAAATAGGATGCTAATAATCCTGGCAATTAATTTCCAATGATGGTAATATAACCGACCGTTACCTCAAGCGGTGTATCCAGGACTAGGTGTATCTAGATAATTCCTCGAAATATAATTTTCAACAATTTTATTTGCCTTTATTATACAAATATCACTACAAACTATACATTTTTGTATTTTTCATTTCATTTTGGTTGGTGACGTGGTCACCTCTTCATTATTCTCATATTTATACGACATGTAGAACGATCGTGGATTTCGATGGCTTGATGCCGCGTAGACAAACGTGGAAGAATAACAAAGTTTCTTGGCTGGTAGACGGCATCCTTGTGACGTCGCCACTGTTTGCAAAGATTGACGAGGCCGCCTGATTTTTTTTTCCAGGGTTATCTCCCTTAGCCTAAGGGCTACATATGGTATACGTATACCTTTAGATACCTTTTAAGTATCCTGTGCAAGCCGCACTCACACCCGCCGTAGCGGAAGCCCAGTTATACCGCTGTGCACTCGGACCTCCTGCTGTTATTGGGTCTAGATACCTAGGGGCACCTAGTCCAGGATGCACCACGTGGAGGACTAACAATCAGGAATATCACCATCATTGGAAATTGAGATCTTTATAAGCATTACTCAAATCCTCAGGATCATTAGCATATTACATTTTTGTATACATATATTTAATTGACTGTGCTCGTGTTACAAATAAACAAAATCGATCAATAAAATCAATCGAAGTAGTCAAATTTCATAGAAAAAAACGTAGCAAATAACACTATGAAATTGCTTCCGTTAATTATGTAAATAAATACTTCTGTACCACATCCTGGATTTAAATATATTGGGTTGATGGCATATTATTTTCCATATTTGTAAGGTATATCGATTTCAATGGGTTCATAAGCGTAACAAACGTAGAAACCTTTCCCTTAGCCAAATTGGTTCATATGGTATACAGATACCTTAAAATACCTTTTAAGTACCCTGACTGTATGCTTTTACCCACCCGCCAAAGCAGAAATCCAGTGATACCCCTGTACATTTGGTCCCTGCTGTTATTAGTCTAGATGCCTATGAGCATCTAATCCAGGATGCACGATATGGAGGATAACCAATCAAGAATAACATCATCATTAAAAATTGAGACGTCAAAAGCATTGCTCAAATCCTCGTGGATCATTAGTATTTCAAAGAACTTGAAAAAAGTATCACAATGTTAGATATTTCAAACTGACCCAATCACTATACGAAATTGTCATTGCTTTCGTTTTTGTTTTAAAGGCTAATTCAATATGAACATGTTTGACTGTGAACAATTCACTGTTCAAAGTAGTCAATTTTCTAACCAAAGCCTTATTTGCCAATTGACTTCCACTTTCCGACATTGATCAAAAGAACGATGGAAGACAATGAACACCCACCCACATAGCTGACCTCAACAAATCAAATCGCGTTCGGCAAAACACGGAGAAAATTTATTCGCATTGAGTCAAAAATAAATATCTACTACAATTCGTGCATGCCATATTTGGCAAGATAATTGTATTTTACCAATTAAAGTTGTTTTGGTATTTTAGTTTTTTCACCTTAGGAACTGCTTAAGTCTGGTATAATTCAATTATTGTTATTTTTTAATAACCAGTAGATTATATAACTGACATGACTATTTGCAATTATTTTAATTTATGTTATATATGGCTTGAGGATTATATGAAATGTTTTCCATAACTATGTTACTGAAAATCATACAATAATTGTAGAACCTTTATTTTTATCAGTTTCTGACTTTATTTGCTTATACCAAAGTGCAATTTTAATTATATTTCATAATGCTGAATGTACTTCTACTGAAGTATTTAAGCTCATTGCATTAATAATAATAATAATAATAATAATAATAATAATAATAATAATAATAATAATAATAATAATAATAATAATAATAATAATAATAATAATAATAATAATAATAATAATAATAATAATAATAATAATAATAATAAAGGATGATCCTGAGAATTTGAGTAAGGCTGATCAAATTTCAATTTCCAACGATGATGATTATAAATATCCCATTATGTAAAAACTGGATTAGTTTTGGATAAAATAAAACCTGGTTGAAATAGTCATAATTTGGCGGTTTGTCAGTAAAAGTTATCAAAAATAACGTCCACAGAATGCAAAATTAGAAACTATACCAAGCATTGCAATACTCATATCTATCCAAAATACTGCCAAACAAATATATTCAATTTCTCGATAAAATTCCATTTTTAATACTACTCCCATCATGATTGGTACTCACTCGATTGGAAAACAATTTAGACCGATTCAAATTCGGTACTTTTGGCCCTATTCGTTCTTGACCTTCAACTTCCCAAAACTGCACGCGGCGATACAAATTCCATTCGTACAGAGTAACTTGCTCGGCTAATTGGAAAGGATGAATCTACAATAACATTAATTTATTTACACGCATTATTGGCTGTAACATTTTCCTTATATATATATATATATATATATATATATATATATATATATATATATATATATATATATATATATATATATATATATATATATATATATATATATATATATATATATTATATATATATATATATATATATATATATATATATATATATATATATATATATATATATATATATATATATATATATATATATATATATATATATATATATATATATATATATATATATATATATATATATATATATATATATATATATATATATATATATATATATATATATATATATATATATATATATATATATATATATATATATATATATATATATATATATATATATATATATATATATATATATATATATATATATATATATATATATATATATATATATATATATATATATATATATATATATATATATATATATATATATATATATATATATATATATATATATATATATATATATATATATATATATATATATATATATATATATATATATATATATATATATATATATATATATATATATATATATATATATATATATATATATATATATAAACTCCTAAACTAATTAGTGTTGAAAACGTAGTTATTAAACTGAAACATTTGTAGAAATCACATAACATACAATAAAGCCGTCACTTTAATCATAAAACGTTCAATATTATGTAATAATTAAAATACAAGTATAATTTTATAGATATATAATGTTACTAATAAAAAAGTTACATAAAACATTAACTGATTCATAATCTAAGATTGAGTAAAATCACCAACATAAAATATAATTTTTAATATATTTAAAAATGCAAACATATCTAATTTTTAGGGTTAATAAATTGTTTTATGTATAATTTACTACAAAAAATTAAATAATAATTGAGATGGCTCGTGTTTGTAACCACTTGGCTTAGGTGTAATCTAAATTTTAACAAAAAAATTGATTAAGACAAATATTTTTTAAATTTAAATATGCTTATACATGTTAAGTTTCATTATACAAAAAATAAAATAAATAACATTAATGTTAGAACTATTAAATAGCGATTTTCAAAAATATAACTATTTTTATTTTAGCCCGTGTTATGGTTAAATTAAGTTTCTTATCTAAACAAAATAAATTTAAATACAATTGCAATTAATTTTGCAAAATTACAATACATATTGTTATTTTTATAAACAATTGTAACCCTGGCATACGTAAAATACATTTTGGCTTAAAAAATATTGACATATTTTTCTAGAAAAAGACCACTATTTAAATTGGTTAATATAATTTTTACATAAGGATTATTTAATCCTTTTTATAAAACTAATTCAATAGTTGTTACTTATATACAGCCATTTCAAAAATTAACGCAAAAAAATTACAAAGGTTTAAATCTAAATTAATTTGTTATGTCCAATTGTTTTTTCGTAAAAATAAATATTGAGAAATAAAAATAATGTCAAGTACTTAATAGTTCATTTATATATACTTAGAAATATTTATTTAAAAAGGCTGAGTCGGTTAAAATAGCATATTTTAAAAGCTACTTCTATATAAACGTAGATAATAAGTTGAAGTTACATAATTTTCATAATAATTAGCTTATTATTATTTTATGTGCTTAATTTCATTAAAAATGAACTATAACTAATCCTTAAAATTGATGTTAAACGAAAATTTAAATTTGCCCTGATTGTGATGTTATAGTAATTATCAAAATAAACATTTAATTATTCTAATCCATATAAATAAAAATAATGAAAAAATATTTTTCTTCATTTTAAATAAAAATTTTAAAACAAATCGAATAATTTATTATTTACGTTTAACCTTGAGATTCCGCCCATCCGCTAATTTTGCTTTCTAATTGCATTGTTTGTGACATGGACAATAGTGATAAAAAATGTTTTCACTTTACCGAAAACGAATATCGTGTCATTAAAGAATTAAAAAATGAAGGATTTTTACCCAAAAAATTGACAAATTTATACAGAGTTAACCTTTCAACAATTTATCGGATTATTAACGGTCAAAATCCACTAAACTATGATAATGTTGGAAGAAAACGTGTAACGATTACTACAGATGATCAGAAAATCGTTATAGAATTTAAAAAAATTATTATAAACATATTTTAGAAACGAAAAAAAATTGTTTAAACAATTTTACTTATTCCACAATAAGAAACAGAGCAATTAAATCTGGTTTAACTCTACAATTACCAAAGGTAAAGCTATTTATTACCAAAAAACATAAGGATGATAGATTAGCCTTTTGTAAACTATGGAGTGAACGACACCTTTGTTGTTGGCGTTCCATATACTTTGCCGATAAAACAAATGATTCGGGACAAAACATTTGGTCTTAAAAACAAAAAGTTGTGTGGGTCGAGTTTTTAAAAACATCCACTCCCGGTTGTTAGAAAGAAAGCCCACCCTCGACAAGTAATGTGTTGGTTTGGTATTAAGTATAATCAACCTATCAAATGGAGAATTATATCTGGTACCTTAAATAGTGAGAAATTTGTTTCAGTTATGAAGGATGTTTTTTATTATGAAATGCAACACACTTACCGGTGTAAGTCCAAAAGATAACGTCATATTTATCTGGGTTCACTTTATTTGCTTTTTATATTTACATTTAGACAGTAGAGGGGCTAAAATCGAGAAAGCTATTTTTTACTCAATTAACACCTAACAGCCCGGATATCAATGTTATTGAAAAATTTTTCAGTATGCTATAGCGCAACATCAATAAGCATACTGAAATTGAGGATTTATGTGAACGTATTCGGTTTGTTGTTTAATATGAAATGAAACAAGAATAGATCAACACTCTCATCAACAGTATTTCAAAATGCCTAGATCAGATTGTTCAAAAGAAAGACGATCACATAAATTATAAAATTTTTTAAACTTTCTAATGTGTTTAATCATTTGGTAACTGAAAAAATTGCATGTAATCCGTATTTTTGTTGATAGTTGTCTTTATAAATCACATTAATCATTTTACTCCATTTTCGATTTTGCACCAATTCGATATTTTATACAATTTTTTTTATTTATAATATATATGAATATGTAATTATAGTTTTTTTAATTATTATATAGTTTTGTATATTTTATAATTGAAGTGACGTTTCTCTTAGATGCTATGTAATTGCTAGAGGTTTGAATTAAATAATCACTTTTTTGCAGTAATTGTTGTGAGAGTTGTATATTGTTCCAACTGTAAAATTTTAAGTTTGTACAAAAATGTTTATACACATCAACCTATTTTATTATCCAACATATTAATCCTTTTAAGTCAGTGTCTGATTAGCTACAATTAAAAGTAGTTAGTATTAAAACCAATTTTATCTTACTATCACAAAATATAATTTTTGTGTTTTTATTTTGTAATAAAAAAGTAACTAAACTTCCTGTGATAAAGATGTAACATATTATATTTTCTGCTCATAAGTAGCAAATAACTAAATTTGTATTAATTATATTTTATTATTTTTAAGTTAAATAATAATTTTTTTAACAAACAAAAATTAAATTTTTAATATCTTTAAGAAAATACATAAAATATAATTAAAAACATAATTTTAGTTTATTTTAACAGGATATACTGTATTTTTAATTTTAATTCGTATGCAAATACTAATTTTTAACTTAAATTTAACAACAAATCAATATTTTAAAGTAAAAACCGGAGTAACGTTCTCAAAGTAACATTACACAAAAAATCGGTTTTAAAATTATTTAAAATTTTTGGTTACTATAGTAACTTTTGAGTATAAACAAACTTTAAAAAATACTTATTTAATATTGAAATATTAAGAAAATAATTAATTAATGTTTTTTTATTTTAATTTTAATTTTTCTTATGAGGTAATAACAACATAGAATTTGTGTTGTATAAAAACGTAAATGCATTTTTCAATAATTACTTTAAGGACATCAATTAAAATTTTATTAATTATTATTAAAAAAATGTTAATTGATGACAGTCAAAAATATCACCAATCTTGGAAATCATTCAAAACCTCAAGATTATTGGCATTCCCTATATGTTGAATGGATAAAATACACTCGACAAAATTTGCTCACACATCCATTCGCCAATGGTAATAAAAATGAAAAAAGCGGACAAAAAGAATTATGTCACCAATCCCAATAAACGAATGATAACCATCCAACGTACCGACAATAAATTGATCAACTTCAAAGGCTTGTCCACACCACCATCATCCTGGCCATCGCCGTCATCCTGCACGACCGCCACCTGCTCGACATCGTCGTTGGCGTTCGGCCTGACTCCTTCGGCTTCGAAAACGAATGGAACAGATGTCCAATCGGTTGGCGTCGAGACGGCATGGGGACTGAATTGCAAATGCTGTTCGATTCGACGAACGAGGCCAGACAAGTGACGAATTTGGACAGTCGACAAAAAGTCGAGCACACGCAGTCGCAATTCGGGATTGGGCGCAAAGTCGTGTTGATAGTAGCGCGTACTACGCACCCAACGCGACAAAAACATGACAACTCTGTTGGTCCAATAAAAAAAGTGGAATATCGACTGAAACTATCACCATCATCATCATCATCAAGTCTGTCAAAGCATCAACTTTCACAATGTGCACTTCATGAATGACACTTGAGTTATGCTGACTTTAAATGTTAATTACAGTCCCTCAATTAATTGCAAACGGTAAGCAATCGGACGCCCAATTAAGTAACTCATTTCGACAGTTTAGACTGAGTTCGCGTGCTATAATATCCGTTCAAATTATTCCTTGGCCATCCAGTCTTCCTTTCCATCCGGTTAATGGTTGGGATTTCGTATATATTCTAACTAGATGAGTGACCAATCTACGTAAAACGTGGCCAATCCATTTCAATCGTTTTCCTCTTATTGTGTTGCAAAATATATGGCCAATGCATGTTAAGTGTCTTACAAATAATTTGGAAATAGTTGAAATATTTTATTAGTTATTAAACGGTTGCGTCCAATAGAGGACAGCAAACGAAACCATATATTAAGAACGAACGAGGGTTTGAGCGCAAGATTAACAATCTGGCCTCTCTAAAAAATAGTATTGCTAAACAAAGATTAAGGTAAAAGAAATAAGTGAAAGGAACATGATTCCGAATAGAATTTCCATGTTAAATATGCACAATCTTCAACGCCAATAATTATAATAAAACATTAGAATGCAATAAAAAACAACTGCCATAACAGACCTTCAAAAAGTAAATGTCAACTGTATTTTGACCTTTTTAACAAACCCAATACAAACATCTACAAATAAATTGGCATATTGTCTGGGACAGTCTGTTCGTTTGTCCTCAAAAACCAGTTATTTTTTCATGTTTGCTACTTTGAATGTTTTACGAGAAACGCATGCCTTTCAGCAGTGGACATTGTTTAGCGAAGCCGAACATGGGCCCGCATTCTAGTGGACCGGTGGTGGGATTCGAACCCCGATGCCTACCGAGGTCCGAATTCGAGCGCTGTATCGCTAGACCAACTCTTGTTGGATGTATGCTTGCACCCATTTGCAGTCAGACATATTACCAAAGAAAAATAAGAAGTCAAAAAACATATGTGAACAAATAATGTAAAAATCTTGCTTTCTTTATTTTTCCGACAACATGTATACATAAATTGAGTCTTTGTATCAAAAAAATAGTATTCAGCGATACTTGTTCACAATATGTGTGCCTACTTATTAACTCATCATAATCGTATAGTCAACTGATCTAATGAAGGTTGACAATTATTAATAATCACCACAAGACAGTAAAAGTATGAATCAATGTTCCGCTTAGGTATTTTATCCCCAACGCCCCCTATTTTTGTGTCTCTACAAAAACAACACGAACCTCGTCTGCACGCGTCTCTTGTATCCGGTCCGAAAGCGCTTGAGCATGTGCTCGGCTCGCGATTCCAACTGACCATGAGCAACGTCGTCCTTGACACTCAACTCTTCCGACGAAAATTCGGGATCGGGAATTCGAAAGCGCTCGACAAGCATGTCAACCAACTTGGTCGGCGTAACGAAGCGCCGAAAGACGAGCAAAAAGCAATTAACCAATCGCGTGTCAAAAAACGTGGGATATGTCAAACGCTCGATCAATTTGTCCAGCGTTGCTGCATAAATTTGCGGTGGCTTGCACGAATGATGATGACTGGCTGTACAACAACAGCCACAACCACCGCCGCCACTGTTGAATTCGTTGCGCGCGACAATCGACGATGATTTGGCACCAGTTGACGTCAATTCCAAATTGTCAGGCGCGACCAGTTTGGTCGGATGTTTGTCCACATTGTGACCCCATTGAAGAAGGTCGTTGGGCGACGAAACAAAGACGGGCGCTCGAGACGTCAATTCGCCATTGAGCACCGATGGTCCTAGCAATTCCGAGTCTGAATCGCTAAGCAAACAGCCAGACTCGTCCGGATCGTGTTCGGAAGGAGCGACGTCGCCCAACGAATCGGGGGTCAGGTCGAGCTGATCGTCTGTTTTCAAATTGACGTCGATATTCCAGTTGTTTTTGACGAAAAGGATGTTGTCAGGCGAATCGATTTGTGCAAATCTGACAATATATAGTTGAATAATTTACTAATTTTCGTAATACCTTGAACAATTACAGGTTTACTTGATGTTAATACAATTTTGTACTTAATTTTACAATATTCTTTAACAAATAACAAGTTTTAAATAGTTTTGACCGCAGTAACATCAAAAATTATTATAATAGGGTCGAAATAGAAATTGTTTAATTAGTTGTTTATTGATATAAAATATCAGTTTTATAAAATATTGCACGTATACTGTTAAGATAATGGTTAAAAAATGTACTTAATATATTTAAATAGTGTCACAAAAACAAATTAAGTACACTGCATTGAATTTGATAGCGACCTGAGTTTCTATTGTAGACCTTCAATCTCCTTATGACAACTTTTGGGATGCTAATGATCCCAACTATTAAGTTTCAATTTTCAATGATGGTAATATACCTGACTGTTCTTCTTCCATATAATGCATCCTGGACTAAGTACCAACAGGCATCTAGGTTAATAAGAGCAGGAACCGAGTTCACAGCAGTGTAACTGGGCATCCTCTACGGCGTGTGGGCGCAAGCATGCACCCACGGTACCTAGAAAGTACCTAAAAGTATATCCACACCATAGAAATAATGAAGAGGTGTCTATATCACCAACCACAATAAATAAAAATTTGTTGATAACTAGATCACCGGATTTTAAACAAAACAGGTCTATTTTGTTAATGTTACTACTATGAACGTCTTTCAATAACTGGATATTTAGCTAAGTTAAACGGGGCTCCAAATGCTTGTGCCGGTATATATATATATATATATATATATATATATATAATAGTAAAATTAAAACTAGTTAAAGAGAAGTAATTAAAGCAAAAAAGAAACGGAAAAGTGTAAAAAAAGGGTCGGTATATTAAATCCTAAAGTCTGCATTGTTCAAAATACAGCTAATTGAAAAAAAAATCGAATACGGCTTTTCCAAAATTCAATTTGAAAAGCACACATAATCCAACCCGTGTCTATATCTAGAATTGCATATAATCCAGGGTTGTCTTTGAAATAGGTACGTATGTGTGTGTGTGTGTGTGCACATACATACACAATAGCAACTTTCATTTGGTCACATGTTTGACAAAAGCAATGTGGAAAAACAGCATTTTTTGTTAGAGCGATACTACAAATCTGACCTTTACCACGAACAAATGGAGGAAAAAGAAAAAGACAAGAGTCTGTGTGGCTTGAATCAGTGACAGCGACAAAGTGCAAAACCGACGTCGAGTGTTGCATGCCAGTTGAGCAATGCTTTTTAGATTTAACGTACACTATGGAATGGCTTCGGCATACCAGTGTTTTGATAACAACTACTTTGAAAATTGCAAAACACGTGTTGCCAATTTTGCTAGTGATTTATTATTCTCCATATATATTCATTCATTCATCCATTGTGGTGAGTGACTTAATCAACTCTTCATTATTTGTAGGATATGTTAAACGATCGATTTTGATGGCTTCATAAACGTAACAAACGCAGAACAATGACCAAGTTTCTTGGCTAATAGTCAGCATCCGTGTAACGACGTCATTGTTTTCAATAATTGATAGCCCGAGGCCTACATAAGGTATATGTATACCTTAAGATACATTATAAGTGCACCCGTCAGCCCAAGTAGAAACCCAGTTATATCGCTGTGCACTCAGTTCCTGTTATTAGTCTAGTTGCCTATAAGCATCTAGTCCACGATGCACCACGTAGAGGAGGAACGGTCAGAAATATCACCATCATTGAAAAGTGAAACTTTGCAAGTATTACTCAAATCCTCATAATCATAAACATTATTATTATTATTATTATTATTATTATTATTATTATTATTATTATTATTATTATTATTATTATTATTAATGCATATAAAATCTCAATTTCCAATGATGGTGCTATTCCTGACTGTTCGTCCTCCACATAAAGCATCTTGGACTAGGTAGCCCTAGACATCTAGACTAATAACAGCAGGGACAGAGTGCACAGCGATATAACAGGGTTTCTACTTCGGTGGATGGGTGCAAGCATACACCCAGGGTACTTAAAAGGTATCTTAAGGTATGCATATATCATATGTAGCTCTTAGGCTAAGGGAAATAACCCTGACAAAAAATCAGGCGGCCTTGTCAATCTTTGCGGACAGTCGCGACGTCACAAGGATGCCGTCTACCAACCAAGAAACTTCATTATTCTTGTACGTTTGTGATACTTATTAAGCCATCGAAGTTGATTGTTTTATATGCCGTATAAATATGGTAAATAATGAAGAGGTGACCACGTCACTAACCAAAATGAATTATTATTATTATTATTGTTGTTGTTGTTGTTGCTGTTGTTTAAATGCTTCAAGCAAAACATTTCTCACCAAGTGGACATTATAGCGAAGCCAAATAAAAGCCCACATTTAGTGCCGGTAGTAGAACTCAAACCTATTCGCACCCAAGTTCGAGTCCACTAGAACATCCCAATCCATTAAATCAAATAATCGAACATAGCACACACACACACACACCAGGAGAATACAATTGTATGAAAAAATAAATAAAATTTAATTCTGAACGTTTGATACATATTTTCATTCAAAAATACACCTACCGATAAGCACTTGGAGATGGCAAACGGAGAGCAACTTCGAGCTTTGGAAGTGTCCGTACATAACGCAAAAAGAATCTGAAAAATAGAAAAAAATTTTTTGACTAATTAATTACAAAATCATTATTTAATAGTACATTTAATTTGGATTTACTAAATTTTACTGTCGGAAATGGAATGCTAATGATCATGGGGATTTGATGGTTATATCCATGACTGTACTTCTACGTGGCACATCCACCGAAGCGGAGGCCCGGTTATATCGTTTTGTACTCGGTCCCCAGTGTGTTAGCCTAGATGCAAACATAGACCTAGGATACTTTAAAGGTATACATATACTATATGTAGTCATTGATCTTAACAAAAAACCAGGCGGTTTCGTCAACCTTTGCAAACAGTGACGCCGTCACAAGGATGCCATCTATAAGTTAAGACGTGTCTACGTTCAATATGCTGTACAAATGTAGAAATATCGAAAAAGTGACAACGTTATCAACCCAATAAAATTCATTCATTTTTCATTTTGATTAGTGACGTGGTCACCTCTTCATTATTTCCCATATTTATACGACATATAAAACAATCGATTTCGATGGTTTGAAAGCGTAGACAAACGTGGAAGAATAACAAAGTTTCTTGGCTGGTAGACGGCATCCTTGTGACGTCGCCACTGTTCGCAAAGATTGACAAGGCCGCCTGATTTTTTGTCAGGGTTATCTCCCTTAGCCCAAGGGCTACATATGTTATACGTATACATTTAGATACCTTTTAAGTATCCTGGGTGTATGTTCGCACCCACTTGCCGTAGCGGAAGCCCAGTTATACCGCTGTGCACTCAGACCCTGCTGTTATTAGTCTAGATGCCTGTTGGCACCTAGTCCAGGATGCACCACGTGGAGGACTAACAGTCAGGAATATCACCATCATTGGAAATTGAGACTTTATAAGCATTACTCAAATCCTCAGGATCATTAGCATCCCACAATAAAATAATTCGGAAGATTAAAACATTTACTACCAAACAGTCCAATTCTGGCTTTGGTTACGATTTGTACATTTGTTTGGATAATTAACACATCATTTTTCAGTAACACTTAGTCAAGGCTATGTATTCCGTGTCAGCTACAAGACCAATAGGCCAATTAACCTACAAACTGACAAGTTCATGCAAATATGGTGAGTGTTCAGACGAACGACAAAAAACAGTCACGTCAATATATAACATCAAGAGACTATCGTGTTTATTGGTAAAACAAACCTACGTCAACATGTCCCTATTTGACCTTGTACGATTCATAAATGACCTTGAAAATTGGCAGAGTATAAATAGCTATTTTGGCAATCCAAATAACATGTAGGCTAAATGATGAGACAAGCTGATTGGTCAATATTTAGGCTTGTGGATTTTAAAATTATATCAATGTTCAAGAAAATATCAATAAAACCTCAATGTGTCGGTATCGACTGACAACGAAACCGCAATGCTGTTTGACCTCAATTGTTGGCACATCTTACACCGAACAGCAATGTCAATTGTCCAATTTCCACACTTAAAACCATGTCTAAACAGAAAGGAATAACAGAATGTTGGATGCAATGAAGCAGAGACTCGCATTGTCCTCTTCAAGGTAAACTTGAATGCCCATTCCACACCAGACCCAAAGAATTGGGGATTGAACATCTACTTCATTCTAGATGCACTATACAAAAATCGATTCTTACATTCAACGTCGTAAAATTGTTCAAGCCGCGGTTGATGGACTAGCTTGGAATTGAAAAATTGAAAGGTTTATACTTGGGGATGCTAATGATTTTGAAAATTTGAGTAATACTTGCAAGGTCTAAATTTTTAATAATTGTGATATCTCTGACTGTTGCTTCACGTGGAGCATCTGAACTAGGTGTCCATCAGGCATCTAGATTAATAACAGCAGAGACCAAGTGCACAGTAGTATAGATGGACTGTCGCTTCGGTGGATAAGTGCAAGTCCAGATCCACAGTACTTAAAAGGTATCTTATGACAAACATATATCATATGTAGCCGTTAAGCTAAGGAAGACAACCCTGGTAAAAAATCAAGCGGTCTCGTCAATGTTTGCGATTAGTGGCGCCGTCACAAGGATGCCGTCTATTAGCCAAAGAGGCGTCATTATTCTTATCAAGCTATAAAAATCGATAGTTTAACAAATTTCAATTCCTTTGCTAAAAATTTATTTATCCCGATGATGACATCGGGGATAAGTATCCTCCACTGGTTAGTATCGCCTGGACTAGTTTAAGTTACAAACTTTCACAAACTTCTCTCAATAGTCGAATGTGGACCCGCATTTGATGCCAGTAGTGGAAATCAAACCCCGTGGCCACCTAGGTTTAAGTCGGGCGCTGTACCCCGCTTGACCACCAGCCCGGCACCATGTTCCCTTTTAAAGTATTTTTAACCAGCCTACCTATTGTATTGTATGCCCAACAAAGTAGCTATCCAATCGACCTTTTCTTCTGGAGTGCGCAAATAAATCCACACGCGTCGCAAGTTCGTATTGGGCGGCAACGCGTTCGAACCGGGCCACATCGGCACGATCGTCGACTGACTTAAATCACAGCCCTTGCCGTCGGCAGTTGGATGACATCGGGGATCGACATCGGTCGGATCGCAGTTCACCGACTGGTGTTTGTGATAGTGACGATGATGGCGGAACGATAACGTGTGACAATGATGGTGATGATGATGATGATAGTTGTTGTTGTTATGGTGATGGTTTTGATGTTGATAGGTTTTGTGAAACGAATTGGGACTTGACAATGTAGTATCCAAATATTCCAATTCGAAGACAAAAGGAAAGGAACAAATACCGCCGGAACCGCCGCCACCGCCTACCGAACTGAGCAAACTAAATTGACTTGTGTTGGTGTCGTTTAGACCACTTGAAGAAAGAGTATCTGTAGAATGTTGAGAATTATAAAAAGGAAGTGTCAATATTATTATTAGCATTATTAATAGCGGTACAGCGCTCAACTTGAACATGGGGTGGGCATCGGGGGTTCGAATCCCACCACCGGCCCACTAAATGCGGACCCACGTTCGGTTGGTCTAAAATGTCCATTGCTGAAAGATGTTTCTCGTAAAACATTTCAACTAGTAAAAATAAATAAATGATAATAATAATAATAATACTAACAATGATAATAAACATTAACGACAATAATAATAGTAATAATACTAAATTGATTTGTATTGTTTTTCAGACCAATTGAAGACAAGGATGTATGTATAGAATCTTGAGAATAACAAAATGGAAATAAATATCAGTAAGTAATCAATTGATAATATTAATAATAGTGTGAACTCAAACACGTCAACTTAAATAAAATCACCAAGCAATAGAGACATTAAATAAAGACATACAATTGATACCTTCATTGGTTTTATCATTATAAAAATTGTTCAACGAGGCAGATAGAAGAAAAAACTGAATCGTGTCAGTCCCAACATTTAATAATAAATTACCCCACTTCTACTATTTTTAAAACAATTCAAAGTAAATTGTAGAATAGTATTTTTTTTATATAAACAAAGTGCAGTGTATAATGAACGAAAACAGTTTCATTTTGACATAAACAACGTTCAGCCTCCACACCATCATCATCATCATCAACAATAACAACAACACCAATCACGATAATGCTGAATGCCATTTCTCAACACCAAAAACACAAATGATGACAATGTGCATACAAACACACACGTAAATTCGAAAAAAGCCCACACAATAAAACCAATACCAAGTTTGTGAAGGTCTGCCAAATGTTTTTATAAAGGCCAATAAACAGTTAGCTCTATGGTAATACATATTATGTATGTATAACGGAGCCTAGAGATAATCAGAAATGAACCAATCTAGTTACACTTAAGTATGGATAAAGGAGGAGGGTTTGTGGTAGGAAGAGCATCCGACAGTAAAATTATCGACGCCAAAACTATTTAACCGTCATAATGCTTCAAATCGGTTCAATATATAACCAAGTGGAGAAAGTTGATCAAAAACATAAAACTGAAAATAGATATATATTTGAGGAAAACCTCATACATATGACAGACGTGGGAAGATAATTCTATACCATATACCATATGTAGCCCTTGAGTTTAGGGAGATAACCCTGACAAAAGATCAGATAATCTTCTCAATCTTTGCGAACAATGGGCGCTGTCTACCAGCCAAGACACTTTGTTAATCTTCTACGTTTGTTACGCTTACCAAGCCATTGAAATCGATCGTTTTATTATGCCGTACAAATATAGAAATAATGAAGAGGTAACTGTCACAAATCACAATAAATTAAAAAACACAATTATATATATATATATATATATATATATATATCGCCGTATGTGTGTGCGTTGGTTTCGGCGTAAAAACATTACCTGAGCTATAAGCAGCTCCAACAAATGACGGGGTCATCGGTCCGCTGTGTCCTACATAACCAATCAAATTGGGCTGAACGATGGGAGCCATGTCGGTGACATGAATCGAATCGAGCGGAATTCGGTGTTTGATGCGTAACACTGCATGTTGCACGCCACTGGGATTGAGGGGAGTGACGCGCTTTTCTTGCCATTTGCCAATCAACAGTAGACCAGTAAATAAATAGGCCACATGTTCGGTAATGGGGCGCTTGGATTCCGTACGCAAATGAATACGACTCTCTGATTTCAATGGATAGCATATATATTAAAAAAAACTTATTTATTTTATGTTTGCTACTTTGAATGTTTTACTAGAAACATCTTTCAGCAGTGGACATCTTAGTGAAGCCGAACGTGGGCCCGCATTTTAGTGCCGGTGGTAGGATTTGAACCCATGCCTACCGAGGTCCAAATTCGAGCGCTGTACCGCTAGACCACCCCGGCACTATATATATATATAAAGTATCAATTTGAAATGATTACAATTTTCCAGTTAAACATAGGATAAAATATGAACTTCATAACGACAACTACAAAAGTATAATAATAAATATGTATCAACTGTATCAACAAAAATAATTTTTAGCGTGCACTTCAAGTAGAAATATTTCTACTAGTAAGTGATAGAAAACTTAAAGACTTAATCTCATCATCATCATCGGGGATTAACACCCACCCCACCGGTTATTATAGCCCAGGGTAGTTCAAATTACCAAAAGCCTGTAAAACATCAACTTTTACAACGTGCACTTAATGAACAACAGTTGAGATGTGCTGACTTTAAATATCGATTTCACCCCCAAATTAAACGCATCCAATGATCTCTATTAAATGCAAACGGTAAGTAAACAGATGCCTCAACAAGTAACTCATTTGGATGGGAGGGGCTTAACAACATAAATAAAAGGACTGAGTTCACATCCCTGAACAGTATTACAATCGTCATATATAGAACCAACTAGTAGGACAAATCCAATTAAGCCAACGTACCCGCCCCAGCACAACCACCACCCTCCTCAATTGAGTGAAACAACGAGTATAGCATAAACAAAAGTTAGTGGCAGAACCACCTCTTCATTCATTCCAAGATTGCATAGCATCCATAGCATACAAAAGTGTTGTTGAATGTGAATTGAACTTGTGGGGGTGATAAATGAAGTTTCTTGGGTAGAAGATCGCTTCTTTGCGACGACGCCGCCAGTGTTTACAGAAATTGACGAGACGATCTTCTTCGAAGCTGACGCCAGTTGACAGATCAAAATGTCTAACCGGCTATATATGGCAAATAGATACCTTGAGATATCATTTAAGCATCTTGGGTGCATGCTAGTACTCATTCACTGCACGGGAATCCAGTAAAAGGCCAGTTACACCGCTGTGTACTCGGTCCATGCTGTTATTAGTCTAGATATCTGTTGGCACCTAGTCCAAGATACACCACATAGAATATAGAACTGAGACTTTATGAGCATTATTCAAGTCCTTAGAATCATTAGTAGTCCCAACAACCAGTAAGATGAAATTTTTATTAAAAAAGTCACTTTTGTTCACTCACCCATAACAAATTCGCCCAAAAGCGATTTGTAATTCGCCGTCAACAGCAATTTGTCTTTGCCAACCAAGTGCTTTTCGATTTCGTCAATCTTGTTCGATGTAACGGTGCTGTTGACAACTACCGAAGCCACGTCCATGTTGAAGCCCGTCGCAGTTGGAGCAGCACTACCACCACTGGCCAAAGTAGTTGCTGTGGCGACAACCGAATTCGAACCATTTGGAGTAAAGCCACCGAATGCTACGGAGATGTTGGGAGTGCTGATTGACGGTGACGAAGGCATGTGGGCGATGGGACTGGGAGGCAGTACGTGTCCTGTCACGATGTTCAGGTAGAGCGAGTGATACAAATTGCTCAGTTGACCGGTTGAAATTAGTCGAACCAGGTGTAGTGCGACCCACGGGTGTTTGGCAAGGTCACGTTCCAAATCCGAACGCGTCTTTTTCAACATGCTCAGGACTTCCTTGAGACGAGCTCGATCTTCTTCATCGTAAGCACACCGATGCAATGTCTGGCAGTGAATAGGAGTAGGCAGATACATTTTGATTTTTTTAATATATATATAACTGTATACGGTATTGATTAATAAAATGTTATTTTGTTGAAATCTTGTATTGCTTAGGATTCTAAAATTTTGAGTGATGCTTGTGAAGATTTGATTTCCGATAATAGTATTATTGTGCATTCAGTACTTCGGTGTGACTCAGTGGTTAAGACACTGGTCTAACATCAAAGGGATGCTAATAATCCTAAAGATTTGAATAACGCTTATAAAGTCACGATTTCCAATAATGGTGATATTCCTAACTGTTCGTCCTCCACGTGGTGCATCCTGGACTAGGTGTCTATATGCATCTAGATTAATAACAACATGAACCGAGTGCACAGCGGTATAACTGGGTTTCCGCTACAACGGGTCAGGTACTTAAAAGGTATACCATATGTAGCCGTATGGCTAAGAGAGATAACCCTGACAAAATAAACAGGCAACCTCGCCAATCTTTGCAAACAGTGACGACGTCACAATAATGCCTTCTACCAGCCAAGAAACTTCGTTATTCTTCTATGTTTGTTATGCTTATTACGCCTTTGAAATCTGTCGTTCAATATGCCGTACAAATAGAGAAAAAATGCACAAGTAACTGTCACCAACCACAATTGTAAACTCAGAAATATTACTGTCCTAAAAAATTAAAATTTTATGAGCATTATTCAAATCATCAGGATTATTGGCAATCCATATATACCCAAAGTACTTAAAAGTGTATCTTGCCATTATCTAATTACATTTAACAAAAAATTAGATGCTTCACTAATGGTAACACCATCACAAGAATACCGCATATCATTCAAAAAATCTCATTACTTTGCTGCAATTGTTACTCGTATATTTCTTTTTCATAGAAAACTATAAAGGCCATTGTTCACTACGCAGAGCAAATATGAAAATAATGAAGAGACCGTATGAATTACATTGACAGAACAGAAGATTACGCGATTATATAGAGACACTAGCCACAGCAAAAATTACTTCAAATTTAGCACCATTTCATGTTTATAAAAGTGAAAAAAATGGCAAACGCACTATTCAAAATGTAAATTTTTCACATGAAAATGAGCAATGAAATATGATTATTATTATTTATTAGAAATATACTTATTAAGCTAACCATTTGCATACTTCGTTTTATAAACTTATAAAAAACGTGGTACTTTAACACAAAATCATTTAGATCACTATATATATATATATATATATATATATATATATATAAATATATATATATATATATATATATATATATTGTAACTACATTTCATTCAGATCGATAAATTTTAAAAATCACAATAAATAATCCTTACAAAATCGATTTTCAATAAATAAATGTAAACACCACACACTGTTTAATAAATAAAATATAGACCGTATTAAGTACTAATTTTTACAAACAAATAATAATAATAATAATAATAATAATAATAATAATTCAAATAATTCAAATAAACATATATATATATATAGAGAGAGAGGTAAAATGGCCAAAAACAACCTACTTCAATCAGTTCATGTAAGTAGAAAAAATTAAACAGTGGCAATAGGATAAGTCGCGGCAACAAATATTTGAATGCACAAACCAAATAATTGCAATTGGACGACGTTACCATGGTAGACATGGACGGTGAACGAGACATGGATGACATGGATGATGTATTCGTATCCGAATGGTGGTTGGCTGACGCATTGAAAAAGCGCTGATCGCGGTAGGGCGACGTAATTTTTGGCGTGTCATCAGACGAGTCCATTATTAACGGCTCTTGTTGAGGACGGTCGATCGTGTGAGGAGAATGCGGATTTTCGCGCGATGGGTCTGAGGTAGATTTATGACAAATGTACTTGCTGGAAGTGACCGAGTCCCACGACTGACAGTGTGAACAGACGACGGAGTGCCAATCAATCAAGTCATTTGAACTATTGCAACTGGATGTATGACACTGCATAGAAAGTATAAATAGACAAAACCCACATGTTTTAACAATAACAAAAATTGATGGTAGAAGCATCTATTCATTAGTTTCAAGTTCGTATAACATCCCAAATTCCTGTACAAACAGGTTGTTGGTTGCGAAGTGAACTTGAGGCGATGGGATAAATAGGGATGTTTTTTGGATAGAAGACCGCTTCCTTACAACGACGACGCCAGTGATCACAGTAGTTGACGAGGCGATCTTCTTCGAGGGAATTAGAGGTTGGTGATAGTTGACGGATCCACAAGCCTAACCGGGCATCTTGGGACTATGCCAGCACCCATTCACTGAGTAGCAGTGAAAGTCCAATTATACTGCTGTGCACTTGTTCCTTGCTGATATTAGTCTACATGTCCATATGCATTTAACCTAGGATGCACCACGTGGAGGAGTAACAGTCAGAAATATCACCATCGTTAGAATTTAAGACTTTATAAGCATTACTCAAATCCTCGTGGATTTTTAGCATAAATACAAATAAGAATGAATAAAAAATAATATCGAGTTTAGATTAATAATATCACAGCTTTCCACTACTATTGCTATGACAACACTAAAGTACCGGGATGGTCTAGCGATACAGCCCTCAAATTCGGACCTCGGTGGGCATCGGGGTTCGAATCCCACCACCGGCCCACTAAAATGCGGGCCCAAGTTTGACTTCGCTAAAATGTCTGCTGTTCAAAAATGCGTTTCTCGTAAAACATTCAAAGTAGCAAATCGAGCGCTGTACCGCTAGACCAGCCCAACTAATTCAAAATGTGCCAACCCTCTTTATCTCGTCATATTCAAAAAGAAATACGCCTAATCACAGACACCCACCTTGTTGAGCAAAACCGTCCGCAAAATATTTCGACTCAAACAACACAGCGTTTGCACAAACGAATCGTAGTCAGTCAACGCCCAAATTCCATCCCTCGATGACGCATCGAGGATGGTCGACGCGTACTGACTGAAAGCGTGCAACGAATCGTCTTCGACGACTTCAATGAGACACATGCCAACCAGACGTCTTGGCACCATTTTGCGATAATTCTTGTCCATTCCAACTGCCGCCTTTGTACGTTCGTTGGAAGGAATTGGAGTTGGCTGACATTTGGGCGTTTGTTCGACGCTGCTGCCGCCACCACCGACATCGTCCTTTTTCTTCTTCTTCCTCTTCTTTTTCGTCTTCTTCCTCTTCTTGCGCTTGGTGCATTGCTGATTGGTTGCCAAATGCAACGATGTTGAATTGTGTTCAATTGAATCTTGTTCGGGTATGGAATCGAGGAAGTTGGAGTTATTTGGAATGTCCACATTCAATGGAGATGAACAAACCGAATTGGAATTGTTACTTGAATCATCGTCATCAGCATCATCACCATTATCATCATCATCAGCATCATCATCATCATCATCATCATCATCAGCATCAGCATCAGCATCATCATCAGCAGCATCATCATCATCATCATCATCATCATTGCCATCAGTACCGTCAACAAATTCACCATTTTCGTCATCTTCAGCAGCAGCAGCAGTACCATCGTCATCATCACCATCATCATCTTTCGGCCTCGTTGTCGATACTACTTCTACTGATGAATCGGTAGTTACGACACTTGTATCGTTCGATTGCGAAACAGACGTAGGTCGAACGGCCAGCCCGTCGTTTTCTTCATCCTCGGCTTCGATTGTATCCAAAAGAATTCGCATATTGTTGTATACGTCGACTATGTTGCCAAATACCGTATCGACGTCGATTTCTTGATCTGCCGGACGGCGCTGGTGGTTAATCGAATCGCATACAATTGGCTCGCGAAATACACGAATTAACAAATTCATTTGTTCCAAACTATTGTGCAAAAAATCAATCAACTCGTCGACACATCTGCCAATGAGAAACACACAATCATAGTTTTATGTATTTACCATTTTGAATATTTTACGGCAAACGCATCTTTTATCGTCATTATTGGGGGGGGTTTAAATTATCAAAAAACCTGCAAACCATCAACTTTTACAACGTGCACTTAATGAACAACAGTTGGGTTATGCTGATTTTAAATTTTCATTACATCCCTGTACTAGACCTCTCCAATGATATCTATTGACTGCAAACGGTAAACAAACGGATGCCCAATTAAGTAATTCATTTGGACATAAATGAGTTCGTATGCTACTCTGTCCGTCGTTAGTAACTCGGTCTTCTTCATCATCCAAATAGTGCAACCTCAGGACTCAAACAAAACATGCTGAATGCCAATGATCCTGACAATTTGAGTCAATGCGTATGTGAAGTCTCAACTTCCAATAATGGAAATATTCCTGATTATTGCCTCCATATGGATAATTGTAATCTACCACAAAATTTATTTATTAAAAAGGATTCCTACTAAATCTGATAATTTTGGGATGCTAATGATCCTGAGGATTTGAGTAATGCTTATAAAGTCTCAATTTCCAATGATGGTGATATTCCTGACTGTTAGTCCTCCACGTGGTGCATCCTGGACTAGATGCCCCTAGGGATCTAGACTAATAAAAGCAGGGTCCGAGTGCACAGCGGTATAACTGAGCTTCCGCTACGGCGGGTGGGTGCGAACATACACCCAGGATACTTAAAAGGTATCTAAAAGTATACGTATCTCATATGTAGCCGTTGGGCTAAGGAAGATAACCCTGACAAAAAATCAGGCGGCCTCGTCAATCTTTGCGAACAGTGGCGACGTCACAAGGATGCCGTCTACCAGCCAAGAAACTTTGTTATTCTTCTACGTTTGTGTTACGCTTATCAAGCCATCGAACTCGATCGTTTGCTATGTCGTATAGATATGGGAAATAATGAAGAGGTGACCACGTGATCACCAACCAAAATGAATGAATGATAATATTATACAAAAAACGTATACGTTGTCCAGTCTAGTAGTAGGCACAAAAGATTTGTTTCATCTTTAACTCTATTTTAACATAGTGGTTAATGCTATTTTCCATTAAATTTATCCTCAATCATTGAAAGGTGATAAGAAAGAAAAGCTTAAGATGACCCGGGGCCCTATTGTAGAGTATCAAAAGTATACTTGTCATTAAAACTGAACACACAAATGTTTTGTCAAATTATTGACACAAACTCAAAATAACTACAAATATCACGAAAGTATTTAAATAATGAAAATAATAATGATAGTAATAATAAACGACGCAAATCATACCTGTCGTAATCCTGAGGAAAGTAATTGGTCAAACGATGTTCAAACATTTTCCGTTTCATGTTCATTTTTTTCCGATAAAGAATTAATAGTGTCTAGTGAACATATGTAATAAATGAAAACAATTTTACTCTAACACAAAGAAATATGAATAAAATAATAAAATCTTAACATGGGATTCAAACATGGTTTGCTAATGACCGTGAGCATTTGAGTAATGCTTATGAAGTCTCAATTTCTAATGATAGTGATATTCCTGACTGTTTATCCTCGATGTGGTGCATTCTGGACTAGGACCGAATCCACAGCGATATAACTGGGCTTCCGCTTCAGCGGTTGGGTGCAAGCACACATCTATAGTACTTAAAAGCTATCTTAAGGCAAACATATATCATATGTAGCCGCTAAGCTAAGGAAGATAACCCTGCTAAAAAATCAAGCGGTCTCGTCAATGTTTGCAAACAGTGACGACGTCACACGGCTACCATCTACCAGCCAAGAAATTTCGCTATTCTTCTACATTTGTTACACTTATCAAGCTGTCAAAATCGATCGTTTTACAGCAAAAAAAAGTTTGTGGCAATGCCACATCTTCATTCATTCCAAATTCGCATAGCATCTCGAACAATCCCTTTCCATTGTCTACGAATTTCGGAGGCGTGTAGGGATATGTCAGTCCAACCGACTTAGCCATTGTTTCCAAGATCGTTTAATATGCCGTACAAATATATAAATAATGAAGAGGTGACTACGTCATCAACCAAGCAAATAAACTTTGATATCATTAAACAGTTCCTTGTTAATTAATGAAGAAAATTGTATTGTCAATGCAAACTTTGCGCTAGACATCACGTAAGCAATTGAAAATGTGCCCTAATAGAACGGAAAAATTTTGACAACTTGAAGTACACAAACGCTCCGATACAATCATCATAAAAACAAACCTATCCAACGGATTATACAACCCTAAGACAATTCCTGAATCTGACGCAGTTATTTAATTCAATCTATTCGAATAGCTACATCATTTATAATAAAAATTCAGTTTAATTATGTAATATATAATACCATATTATGGATAAAATATAATTATAAGTTCAACGATATATAGCGTTAATAATAAATGTATATGAAATGTCAACTGAAGGTTAAACAAAAATAAGCAACAAAATAATATTAATCATCATTCATTCATTCATTTTGATTGATAACATGGTCACCTCTTCATTATTTTCCATATTTATACGACATAGTAAACGATCGATTTCGATGGCTTGATAAGCGTAGATAAACGTGGAAGAATAACAAAGTTTCTTGGCTGGTAGACGGCATCCTTGTGACGGCGCCACTGTTCGCAAAGATTGACGAGGCCGCCTGATTTTTTGTAAGGGTTATCTCCCTTAGCCTAACGGCTAACAAAAACTTAAGCGGCCTCGTCAATCTTTGCGAAACAGTGGCGACGTCACAAGGAGGCCGTCTACCAACCCAGAAACTTCATTATTCGTCTACGTTTGTTGCGTTTATCAAGCCTTCAAAGTCGATCGATTTATATGCCGTATAAACATGGAAAATTAGCAAGAGGTGACACCACGTCACCTACCAAAATAAAATTATTTGCCAAAATATCAAACACTGGTTCAACTTCATTTTTATTTTATACACAACTTAATTTTCAATAAATAATTGGACAAAATAAACTACATTTTTGCACTACCAACGAATAACAGAATTCCTATATAAATTATATTTTACAACTTGAAAAAACCGGTTCATTTTTATTGTACAATGAATTTTCAAATAAATAAAAAAGGGATTTTTAAATTTTTAACAAAAATTTGCATTTTTTTCATCCTTTTTACACTTGAAAATGCAAAATTCTTTAAGCAATATATTCTACATTTTTATACTATCTACCAAAATATCACCAAAAAAAGATACTTAATTGTTTAGTTGTATCAATTTACAGAAAAATGTTTAAGTTAGTGAACATGAATGTAGAATAATAAAGTCACATTGAAAAGAAAAACGAGAATAAAAATCTTTTTTATAAATTAAAATTTTATGTTTGTTTTGAATTAATAATATATATTTAACAAATGTGAATTTAAGCTCTTAAACAAGATTGTTAAAATAAAATTGAATTAGTAAATCGATTATTATATAAATTGCATTTAATAATTATGTTTATAGAAATTTTGACTTTCAAAATATAACTTCTTAACAGTTTGTATATTTTAAAATGAATATTACTAAGTACGGGATTAGAACATGAATCACTTTATATCATTTTTGGATGCTAATAATCCACAAGAATTTGAGTAATGCTTATAAACTCTCAAATGCTAACGATGGTAATATTCTTAACTGTTCTTCCTCCATGTGGTGCATCCTAGACTAGGTGCCCATAGGTATTTAGACTAATAAACAATTGAAGTCATTCATTTGGACGGGGCGGTGGCTTAGCATAAATAAAAGGACCAAGTTCGCGTGCTACCACGTCCTTTCAAACTGATCGTTAACCACTCAGTCTTCTTTTCAATCCGGGTAATGGTTGGGCTTCAGTAGCTATAACATTTGTAAAACCTGGCCAATTAATATTAGGTATGCTACAAATATTGGAAAATGACTGGGAACTCCTATTTAGTCCCAATGGATAATTATCCAATAAAGCAAAGTCCAAATTATTTGGCTATTGTTTCGTTCAAAATGCTACCAAATAAACTAAAATCTTGTCAAGTCTTGTCAGATATATTTGGCACAACACCCATTTTGTATCATCTGTATCAAGGGACTGGACAAAAAAGATCAGCAACCGCCAAATTTGAGATGACCTCCAATTCCATAAACTTCTTTCTTTGGTATCGCGACAACGCAGATTGCGCTGGTTTGGTCACGTTCTTCGTAAAATCATGATGCAATCTCGCGTTCCGTAACTTCGGCTTGTCCAAATGCCGATTGGAAGAAAAGGAAAGGTGGTCACAAAACGTACTTGGAAGGACGCTGTTTGGGACGATCTTCACCCTATTTTGACCGGGACTTTATCTTGGAAACAATGGCAAAGTCGCTGGACTGACATATCTGTGCTCGCCTCCGAAAACCGTGAACAATGGAGGGGAATTATCGTGATGCTCTAAGAATCTGGAACTAATAAAGAGGTGGCTTTGCCACCAACTTTGTTGTTGTTCTCAATTTTTTTTTGCAAAAGTAATAAAAACTTATACTTATTAAATTTAAACCTGGTTTGGTTTAAATAAATTGTTGGTATTAGATGCATTAGAGAATGAACTAAAGGTACAAATAAAGCACAAAAATTTAGTGGAAACAACTAGTGCCTTTGTAAACATACAATCAACCTAAGATTTTAATCCCATATATATATATATATATATATATATATATATATATATATATATATATAACATATATATATATATATATATATATATATATATATATATATATATATATATATATATATAACATAATACCAACCTCAACTGTAGATGCACGTATCACATTTTCTGTCAAAGCTTTTTCCTCATAACAAATTGCAGCCTACAAAAAAAACATTAAAAATTATTGAGAATTGTTGGATTTACTTGAATAATAAATTCACTTGGTTTCAAGTCAACCAGAAACACTATACCGTTGTTGCATCCTTATTTGGAGTCATCAGCAGTGCTTACATTCCAAGTTTTACACACACACACACATACATGAACTTGAACCCATGCCTTATCTGGTGTCAGGCCAGCGCCTTTAACCACTGAATTACGGGTGATTAAACTTGACCCTGTAAATTTATTATTTATAATAAATTTGATCAATTCTAATTCAAAAAAAATTGAACAGTAGCCAATCACAGAAAGTTTTTTTTTAATTATTATTTTTTATTATTACTTATAAGTATTATAAGTTCCAACAAGGCACTACCACATTCGTTCATAAGCGTAACAAACGTAGGACAATAACGATATTTCTTGGCCAATAGATGGCATCCTTGCGACGACGCCACTGTTTGCAAAAATTGATGAAACCGACTCATTTTTTGTCGGGTTTTTCCCTTACATATGGTATATATATACACCTTAAGATACCTTTTAAGTACCCTGGATATATGTTTGCACCCACCCACCAAAATGACTGTTGTGCACTCGGTCCCAGCTGTGTCAGTCTGGGTGCTTATAAGCACCTGGTCCAGAATGCGTTACGTGGATGAAGAACAGTCAAAAATATCACCATCAATGTGAATTGAAACTTCATAGGCATTAGTCAAATTTGGACCTCGGTGGGCATCGGGGTTCAAATCCCACCACCGGCCCACTAAAATGCGGGTCCACGTTCGGCTTCGCTAAACAATGTCCACTGCTGAAAGACATGTTTCTCGTAAAACATTCAAAGTAGCAAACATTTTAAAAAATTAATAGATAAATAAATAGACTGACATCTTCGACTGCAATCTGCACTTATTTTCGACGGAAATAAATTGTTAAAAGTGCTTGTTTGTAATGCGTGTTCTTTATTAACTCTTTAGTACTATTTAAAACTATTTTACGGTCAATAAACTACGAACGCATCAATAAGCCAATACTTTAAGGTGTTTGTCATGTTACTGACCAATAAGGGTTTATTCTCCCATCCCCCAATAAAGAACGTTCTTCTTAACAATGTCACTCTTTACAAGAATGAATAAAGCCGGCTTCATATCTTATTACCCTTTTTTGAAACCAACTATACACTATTATCATCTAATTTGTATTTATCTTACTCCTAAAATATTTAATCAAATGTGCTAATTACTTAGGTACCATCAGTGACAATAAAACTAGTCTTTGTATTACAGGCTTTTACTGCACCATGATCAAAATGTGAGTAACAATAATCCGATACTTGGAACATGACAAGTGCCAAAAAAGGCTGTTCAACTATCAATAAAATCAATATTTTGTAGAAATAGAAAAAAGCAAATATTTTTAATTTAAAAAACATGTAATTTGTTCCAAAAAAAAATATGAAATCTAAATAAAATTCAAATTGTCGACTTTCAATGTAGGTGTTGGTCACTCACACAAACACAATTCTACAATATAACTTGCTCCCAAAAAAGGTGGAATGTTAATAATCCACGATGATTTGAGTAATGCTTATAAAGTTTCAATTTCCACTAATAGTGATATTCCTGACTGTTCGTCCTCCATGTGGGGCATTCTGGACTAAGTATCCATGGGTATCTAGATTAATAACAGTAAGGACCGAATGCACATCGATATAGTTGGGCTTTTACTGGATTGTCGTTTACTGAATGGGCACTAACGTACACCCCAAATGCTTAAAAGGTATCTCAATGTAACTATTGACCATATATAACCGGTTAGGCTTGTGGATCCGTTAACCGGCGTCAACTCCAAAGAAGATCACCCCGTCAATTCCTGTAAACACTGATGTCGTCGCAAAGAAGCGGTCTTCTAGCCAAAAAACTTCATTTATCTCCTCCACAAATCCAATTCGCATTCGACAACCTTTTCGTATAGGAATTCGAGAAAATATTCACACTTGGATATAATGAAAAGGTGGCTCTGTCACCAACTTGTGTGTGTGTGTGTGTGTGTTCCCAAAAATACCTGCAGTTTATTTACTATTTCAGCTCGTTACAGTATTGATAAAAATAAACAATACTAAAATTGTTGGGTAGCTGTACAGCGCTCGACTTGGATCTGGGTGAGCATGGGTTCGAATCCCACCACCGGCCCACGTTCGCTAAAATATCCACTGCTGAAAGATTTCATTTTCATCATTCATTTTGGTTGGTGACGTGGTCACCTCTTCATTATTTCCCATATTTATACGACATGTAGAACGATCGATTTCGATGGCTTGACAAGCGTAGACAAACGTGGAAGAATAGCAAAGTTTCTTGGCTGGTAGACGGCATCCTTGTGACGTCGCCACTGTTCGCAAAGATTGACGAGGCCGCCTGATTTTTTGTCAGGGTTATCTCCCTTAGCCCAAGGGCTACATATGGTATACGTATACCTTTAGATACCTCTTAAGTATCCTGGGTGTATGTTCGCACCCACCCGCCGTAGCGGAAGCCCAGTTATATCGCTGTGCACTCGGACCCTGCTGTTATTAGTCTAGATGCCTGTTGGCACCTAGTCCAGGATGCACCACGTGGAGGACTAACAGTCAGGAATATCACCATCATTGGAAATTGAGACTTTATAAGCATTATTCAAATCCTCAGGATCATTAGCAACCCCACTGCTGAAAGATGCGCTTCCCGTACCAATATCCAAAGTAGTAAAAATAAATAAATATAATCAAAGTATAACATATACATACATGTATCGCCAAATTAAAGATTTCATAAAGTAATAATGATCACATCAATCTAATGTAATTAAATTATACAATTTACACTAGCGTATTTAAATACTAAAAAGTTATCGATCACTGTGCACAATATTACAAAATGTTTCTTTCTAACAAAAAATAAATCTAAATTCAATAAAAAAACAGTACAAAAATATGAGAAAGCATTACTTGTAGAAAGGTTCCAATCACGTGTTCAGCAACAGCCACTATATACACACAAACGTTGTAACTGAAACGTCCATTAAATTCCTAATACAAATCAAAATCGAAAAATAACATACAATTAAATTAATGTTATTATTATCATTATTATTATTATTATTATTATTATTGTTATTATTACTAAATATTAATAACTGACACCAATTAATAAAAATTGAACAACAAATCGACAACATCAAGGTTTAAATTTTGAAACAAATCCAAAACCGCTTTTAATTAATCATATTGAATAAACATGAGTTTAAAAACATTAAATAACCGTTTATTGTTTGAAAAACACTTTTGAATAAAGTAAGGTTTGATAGGGAATGCTAATAAGCCTGATGATTTGAGTAATGCTTATAAAGTCTCAATTCCATAATGGTAATATATCTTGACTGTTCCTCCTCCATGTGAGGTATCTTAGACTGTGCCCATAAGCATCTAGAATAATAACAACAGGAACCGATTGCACAGTAGTATAAGTGGGTTTCCGCTATAGTGGGTGGGTGTAAACATACATTCAGGATGCTTAAAAGGTATTTAATGTATACGTATACCATATGTAACTATTCGGCTAAAAGAGATAACACTGACAAAAAAATCAGGCGGCCTCGAAAATCTTCGCAAACAATAGCGACGTCACAAGAATACCGTCTACTAGCCAAGAAACTTTGTTATTCTTCTTCGTTTGTTACGCTTATCAAACCATCGAAGTCGATCGTTTTATATGCCTTATAGATATGGAAAATAATGAAGAGGTAACACCACGTCACCAACCAAAATAGAAAAAATGAATTAGGTTCGTTACACCTTTAAAAATATACACCAAATCATATACTGTTAGTTCTTTATTGCTGGAACGTTTGATTGAAAACAATGGACAAAGCCAAATAAGGGCCCGCATTCAGTGCCGGTGATGGAACTCAAATCTATACATACCTAGGAAGGAGTCTAACACCTCTGTTACAAATTCACAATTTTAAAATATTTATTACGTAACGTTGCTTAAAATATCGATAAAGCAACACAGTTGTACAAAAAATCAGTCTTGGAATGGCTTTAAAGACAACTTGATGCAATCGAATTTCATGCAATGAACTCATGAAAAGAACTGACTCCTGTCCACTACACGAAATTATTACAATTAGCCGAAGAAAATTATTTGGTCAAATTTTACATTTACCAGCACTAACTGTTTTTGACAAAAGAAAGGTTGGGGTAGACCATATAAAACACTTGGCTAAGAACCATTCTAATTGAAATCATAGAATTAAACAACGATTTTGGCAAAATGTTCAATCATATGAAATCATTTTGTTGCCCCGTGATTTTTTTAAAGCAAACGTAATAATAATAATAATAATAATAATAATAAATGCATTCATATTAATTAATATTGAACTTATAAATATACCAAAAGTAAACCCAAAAATATTGAGTCATTTCTATAAGGTATTAACTGCAAAAAAATTTTAATTATTACTTAAAATCATAGTTATATATGTATATGTATAAATTTCACTAGCATAAAAAAAATATTACTTTCAAAGCAGCAAAAATTTTATCGATAGGCAAATTGAACATTTTTTTACGACCCTTTTCAGCTAACATGCGATAATGTTCCATGTCACTATTCCCAGGCATCAATTTATCAGGTATGCATGGCAAACCCTCAACCAAGCGAGCATTTACTTCGCTAATTGATTGAGGAGGATCGGGCAAAACAAGAGTGGCCAATAACTGAATCAAATGCTGACACAAACTTTCGCGTGCACCTACATCGAGACGTCGGACAACAGGTGGAACAGTGTTTTGAAGTGTAGATCGATCTAACACAGATGCAAAACTATTATCCAAGCCAGATTCAGAACCAACATTGTTTGAAAATGTAAATCCTAAAATAATTATATATATATATATATATATATATATATATATATATATATATATATATATATATATATGTTTTTAAATTAATTCTAATTAATTCACACTTCAATTGGCAATTAATAGATAACCACAGTTGCGCCCAGGAATAGAAATCGTACTACTAAGAGTACTAACACGAGATAAGCTCAAAAAATTGTACACTTGTCAAAAATTGTTTCCGACAAAATATTTTAGTAATAATTCATTCATTCATTTTAGTTAGTGATGTGGTCACCTCGTCATCATTTTCAATATTTATACTGCATGTAAACGATCGACTTCTATGGGTTTAATAGGTGTAACAAACGTAGATAAATAACAAAGTTTCTTGGCTGATAGACGGCATCCTTGTAACATTGCCACTGTTTGCAAAAATTGGCAAGACCGCCTAAATTTTTGTCAAGGTTATCTCCCCTAGCTGAACGGATACATATGGTATACGTATACCTTATAACACCTTTTAAGTACCGCACCAGCTGTAGCGAAAGCCCAGTTATACTGCTGTACATTCGGACCCTGCTCCTTATTAGTCTAGATATCTAGGGGCATCTAGTCCAGGATGCACCACGTAGAGAATGAATAGGCAGGAATATGACCATCATTGGAAATTGAGACTTTATAAGCATTAGTCAAATCCTCAGAATAATTAGCATCCATAGCAATTATTATTATTATAAACATCATAATAATAATATAGATGACAAAATGTATTTTTAACTCCTTAACCTTCCGATTTATTAATTTTTCCAAAATATCATATATATTATGTTATTACACAAAATTAAACTAACTTTTAAGCTTAACTCTAAGATGAAATATAAAAAGTACTAATAATCCGTTTCTGTATCCGATTTTAATTATATTTGCAACTTTGTCCTTCTAACTGCATCTTGAAACAAAACTGAACATAGACTGAATGCACAGGAATACAACTTACTTTCCATTTATAAACATAGGTAAAGGCATATATACATAGTACTTTGAATAATTTTAATATACGCATTATGGACTAGACGCCCTTAGGCATCTAGACTAATAACAGTAAGGTCCGAGTGCACAGGGGTATAACTGTGTCTTCGCTACAGTGAATGGGTACAAGCATACACCCGGAATAGTTAAAACGTATTTTAAGGTTTACGTATACCATATGCAGCCGTTCGGCTAGGAGAGACAACTAACAAAAAATTAGGCGGCCTTGTCAATCTTTGCGAACAGTGGCGATATCATATGGATACCGTCTACTAGCCAAGAAACTTCGTTATTCTTCTGTTTGTTACGCATATCAAACCGTCAAAGTCGATCATTTATATGCTGTGGAAGATAATTAAGAGGTGACCACATCACCAACCAAAATGAATAAATAAATATGAAAATAGCATGCGACATATTAGGCGGTCTTTTGTAAAGGCGGTATCAACAAGAATGAAAAATTTCAAACATGGAAAAGCATAATTTCTTTATATTCGTTAAGCATACAAGATCTACTTTGCACAGAAAGCAATAGAATAGAATAAATTAATTATTTCAAAACACTAGAAATGATAAAGAAATGACCAACATATTGCAAATTATCAAGACCTACAAATGCAACTTACATTATTCATGTTTAAAAAGGAATAACTAATTAAAAAATATCTTCAACATTATCCTTAAAAGTCCGAAACATTTACTTACTAACTACTATCTATTTTTTAAAACAAACTTAAGTAATAAAATCATCACTCTTAAAGTAGTTGAAAACAATTTTTACCGTTAGGTACCTACAGATGGTATAACTATATTAATTATGAATTCATCAGTAATTACTTCAAAATGCCCATTGATGCTTAAACTTGTCTTTGCAAACAGATGAAGATATAAATCCATGGTAGTTAAAAAAGTATCTTAAAGTATACATATACTATATATAATTGCTTTTTATTCGTTTATTTATTGTGGTCAGCTTTAATAGTTCATTAACATTATAGAATACAAATACATATTTTCACACCATCGAGGTAAACATAAGTCAGAGAGAAAAAATTGTATAAAATTATACAAAAATAGCAAAAACAAAACAAAAACGATTTACTAATATAGTTACATAATAAGAATATATATCTCTTAAACCATAAAGCACTATTAAAATTGGGAATTAGTCATAGTCATAATATACATATATAGTCATAATATACAAACAAAACAACAGAAATCAGGTCACGAAGAATAAAGCAATTCCACAGTGCAAGCAATAAAGAAAGACTAATTAATATTTGATGTGCTAAAAAAGAGAATTCCAACAAATAATCAAACGGCCTCATTAATTTTTGTAAAAATTTGCAGTCACAAGAATGTCATCTATTAACGGAAAAACATTGCTTTCCTATGTTTGCTTTCATCGCATATAACAAACGCGTGTAAATTGTTTACTCTTCAAAAACAGAGATAATTAAGAGGTGACCATGTTACCAACCCATCCGTTGATTCATATATTTAAATTAATCATAAAATAATTAAATTAATTTTTTTTAATGCTATAATTTTAATCTATAATAAAAGGTCATTTAAATTTAGAAATTAAAATACAGTTTCCAACAACTGTGTATAAAAAATATAGTTTTTAAACTAATTCATAAAAACTGTGTTAAAAATAAAGTAACATAAAATATTTAAAATGCATTTTATTAAGTGAAAATTTGCTTTTATTTACGGTATACAATTGTAAAAAATTAATTAGTGATAGATTGGATTAACATTCAAAATACTATAACCAAAATCTATAGTTACCTGAATTTGCTTTTATAAACTTAACTTCCAAAACTCGTTCGCAACCAGCTTCTAAGTACTCTTTATATCGATTTAAACATTGAAGCAGAAAACCAGCCTCCAGTTGAACTGAATTTTGTGAGATAAGAGAGATTGTAGATGATTGTCGTGATATAGTTGTAGTCATTTTGTAAAAAATAAAACATAACTACATAAAAATACTGAAATCGAAAATTTCTAGTCTGTTTTGACCACTTTCAAGAATAAAAAATCTATATGATACAAATAAAATGTTATTATTGTCGGTTTAAATATTTCAAAAGTACATTTAGGATTATTTAATATGTAAAAATGCTTTTACAACGTTAACGTGAGCAAAAAAATAAAAATACGAATAAATAGAAAGTTATACAATTATAAAGAAAAAATTTTATATTAATAAATGCTTTTGTAACGTGATTATAAAAAATCCCATAAATTTCTCAATCCATTAAAACATTATATAAAAATTGGAGAAGTAAGATAGTAATATTATAAACTACTAGTCAAGTTCAAAATAAAATAGCGATGAAATAATTAGGTCTCGCGGAGCATAAAGGACATTTCGATTATAAATTTTATTAGTATAAACATTTAATTTAATTTTTTTTATATAATATTAATTATTTTTAAATTAAATATAATTTAAAAATACGTATTTAATTATTATAAATACAATGTATTTATTTTAACTAAAATTATGAAATACACCTGCGTGATATAGTAAATAAAAAGTGGCTCACTTGCTACTTTGCTTAGTTAAATAAAATAATTAATTATTTTAGTTTTGTGTTTTTATGTATTTTATTTTTAGCATCTGTTGCTAACTTTTGACTTTTTATAATATATTTGCATGACATGTTGCATCAGAACCAATGTGTACTTAAATTCATGTCTGCCATATTTAGCAAGGTTACTATCCAATCCCAACAAAGTTCAAAGTGACCTTTACATTAGCCTATCCAAATCATGAGTGTTTTTTTCATTTTCTTTGGTCTGACCAATTACCGTTGTTTGTAATCTGCCCATTTTAATTTATGACCATTTATTAACCTTCATCCAGGGCATTACTTTATTAGCCATGCTTACTCATGAGTCATGAATCATTCGCATTTTATATATACTGACATATTTGCACATAGTGTCCCCTAAATAATACCATGCCTCTTTACGCATATCATATTGAACATGACTTTTGAATATACTTTGATTTTGAATTTTTTTCTTTTTCTAGTCTATGTAATTTAACCTTACTTTACTTTTTTTTGGACTGATGTTATACACTGCTAATTGTATTGTATTTTTAATAATTGTACATATTTTTGTGTGTGCTGAAAGCTACTTCTACTGAAGTATCCAAGCCAATAACCATAAATAATAATAATAATAATAATATGCTTAAGTGATGTAAGGAATATCAATCAATTTCAATATGTTAATTTTGACAGGTCCCATTTTAGCCCCTGTAAATTGTCGCTGCTATGACCTTATAAAAAATTATTATTTTTAGTAATGAACAATTTTTTGTTAAACGTACACGGTAGCATGCGTTTTGTTTTAATATTATTTTTTTTTTATTTTAATTTAGTATTAAAACCTGTTCTACCCCAGGCCTGCTGATATCATTAAATTTCCCCCATTCTAAGTACTGGGTTAATAACCAAACAATTATTAAATCTTAAATATATTTTATGTAGATTTAATAACATTTTTCAAAATCCTTAATATATGAATGTTTTTATCTCATATCTAACTTGTATTTGTAGCTTCTCCAGAAAAAATAGAAAAGTTTCCTTTATGTGAAGCTAGTTTTTATTAAGCCAATTTATAAAGAAAGCAGTATATTTATTTTAAATAGTTATAAATAAAAATGTTTTCCTTAGTTTTTAATAAAATTATGGAAAGGCTCATTAAAATTCTTTTTTTTAATCTATATTTTAAAAATAGTTTAACAATCTAGTAGAACACGAATTTATATCACTTTTGAAAATGAAAGTCTCTCAGACATTAATTTGTGATTGTTGGAGGTGCAATAAGTATGTTTGTTCTAGGTGTAACACCTGGTTCCATAAGAACTGTACTGGGCTCTGGGCAAACTTTTATAATGATCTAGCCAATAGTAATGTTGATTTTAACTGTATCAACTGTATTCGGTTCCTTATACGTTGATTCATCACGCGTCCCTAAGATAGACCCTAAGATTGACCCCAAAATAGATTTCATTCTAGATCTAGCTCATGAAATCAAAACTAATAACATCAAGAATTTTGTTGAAGATTTGGAGGAGTCTTATTCCTCCTTTGTTTCTTCCATTAAACATATTGAAGAGATAAGCCTGCCTAAAGCTTCGGTAGAAAGCCTTGCCTTGACAATTAAGAAGGCTTCCACTCCATCTGTAACTAATGCCGTCCTTAGACTCTCTCAAAAAAAATCTTATTAGCAGCTAAACAGTAGGCCGCGGACAGAAGGAGGGAAAACATTCTAACAGTTAAAAGCATTCCCGATACAGCTACCAACTTTAAAAACATTGTCTCCCAGGTAATTAAGGTTTGTCATTCTCAGTCCATTAGCTTTAAAGCTACTTGTATAACCTGTAAGCGTGATTTTCTTTCTCCCCCTATCATAGTCCCCTTTAAATCCCCGGAAACAACTTTAAACATCCTTAGTAATTGGTCTACTGTACAATCACACTTCCGGGAGATTCGTTTACATAAGGATCATGTCACGGCCGATAGAATAGGTAAACATCCGAAGTTGATCCCTACTGCCTGCCCCAAATTATCAGCTATACCTATAATTAAATTAACTTATTTTAGATTAGACAACAGCTCTTCTCATATTCTCAATTTGCAGAATTTTTTATTAGCGCCCCGGAGCCATTTCCTTTTCCTTTATTGTCTAAAAAGAACTATATTATTACATCCTCTTCCTCTACATTCCCCCTAAAGGTGTTTTACACTAATGCTTGCAGCTTTCTAAATAAATTAGCAAAGTTAAGTAATATTGTCCTTGATGCTAAGCCCCATATAATTGGTATTAATAAAACGTGGCTATTAAATGACATTCTTGATAGTAAACTGCTAATCCAAGGCTACAATGTTGTCCAATTTGACTGTAAGCAAAATTGGTGCAGTGATTGTCTCTTTTATATTAAGGATGACTTAAATTACTCTCTTCTCTTTCCCCTTGATGATACTAGATATAGATATGACTTGCTTTCTGTCACTATCTCTCTCTCCACTGGAAACTGTGCTATATTCTCTGATTTTTACCGACCTCCTTCCCCCTCTTAGGCTTCTAATTATGCTTTATTACAGAAACTCTACCTTGCATAAATATTCAATCCTTATAGGAGACTTCAGGATCAGGATCAGGACGGTACACGAGGTGCGTAGGACTTTATCCTTTTAATCCTCGGTTCTCAAAGTATCTGAAAATTTAAAATCGGGGAGAATAAAGCGGGAGGAAGAAGCTGGGACAAGAAAAGTAAATAAATGTGAAAGGAAATAAGAAAAATATGGTGGAGAAGAGTGAAAAAATAAATTAGAAATTAAATGAAATTGGAGAGCATGTGTTTGTCATAATTTATCTTAAATGACCCTACGGAATTAGATTTAACTACATGACTTGGAAGCTTATTCCATTCTGTAATGGATCTGTGTGTGAAATGATTTAGTCTAACACTAGTGAGGGCTCTAGGTTTGTGAATCTTCCGACAATGTCCCCTAAGGTTACCATTATTAACATTAAAAAAGTGCGTGATCCTATTACTGGTGAATAACTGATGTATTAAGATTAAGTCGCCTCGGAGTCTCCTATCTCCTAAAGGGAATAATTTTAATTTCCGTAGACGTTCAGGATATGATTTAAAACTAAGCTCATGAGGGAGTCTGGAGAGCAACCTTTAGACTCTTTCTAGTTGATATATGTCACCTTTCAGGGATGGGGCAGTTACCTAGATACAATATTCTAAATGTGGCCTTATATATAACATAAATAATAGTCGAAGGCTATCTATCGGAATTTTGCCTAAATTTCGTCTGAAAAACTTAATCAGACTGAAGCATTTTTGGGTCGCTAATTTATGATGTAATGAGAAGACTAAGGATGACGTAAATGTAACCCCCAGATCTTTAACCACTTTTACTGTTGTAATAGGTTTATCCCGAATCATAAAGGCTACTCCCGAAGATCGTCCAAAAGTTATATGTTTGCACTTTTCTAAATTTAAAGAAAGCCTATTTTCAACCGACCACAGATAGATATTATCAACATCTTGTTGCAATAGTTCCGGGTTTGTGCCCCAGATTTTAACATCATTCGCATAGAGCAGAATGTTTGATTGAACTTTCGCAAATAGGTCATTGACAAACAATATGAAAAGTAAAGGACCTAGGACTGACCCTTGTGGCACACCTGATGTTATTTTGCACTGGGTGGATAACTCGTTGCCGAGCCTAACTCTAAAATATCGATCCTTTAGAAGATCACTAATCCAATTTAATAAAGGATTACCTATGTCAAAAGCCTTTAACTTAGCTATTAGGAGGGAATGCGGGACTTTATCAAAAGCTTTGGAGAAATCGAAGTAGACGGCTTCCACACTTGAGTGTTGTTCTAAATTCCTAGTTAGCCCGTTTGTGAATTCTAATAGGTTGGTCAGACATGAACGGGAAGGGATAAATCCATGCTGAGCAGGATTTATTAAATTCTTATCCAGTAGATAGTCTATTAAATATCCTTTGATTTGTCTTTCTATTACTTTACTAGGTGCAGGCAGAATGCTAATCGGCCTATAACTATCAGGGCTACATCTGCTGCCTGTTTTATGAATTGGCCTAATGTAGGCTGATTTCCAGACATCTGGTACTTGCTCACTAAGAATGGATACACTAAATAAATGATGGAAAATTGGTGCCAAGACATCGGCACACTCCTAAGAATTCTAGGGGTAAATCCCATCAGACCCGCATGAATTAGATTTTAGATGCTTAAATTGCTTACAAATCATATCCTTAGTGATATTGAAATTACCTAAATAAGTAGAAGGATCGGTAGAACAGCTAGCAACCAACTCTCCAGTACAAAAAACTGACTTAAAGTATTCCTTAAAAGCTTCACACGATGATTCAGCTGATAGTACCTGACCATTACTGTCTTTAATATTAGGAAGAATAATTTCCGAACATCGTTTCCTTTTAATAAAATTAAATAGAATTTTTTTATCATTTTTGGCTCTATGTAATAATGTGTTAAGTTTTATAGCTTTAAACCTTTTAATAGCTGCCACGACTTGATTTCGAATATCGATATATTTGTAATGGAAACAAGGTAAATTCGTAGCTTTCCACTTAGTAAATGCCGTGTTCCTACTCTGGATTAACCTCTTTAAAGCCCCTTTTATTAACTGGGGCATTCTTGTTAGTCCTGACAAGCCCTTTAATACTAGTTTCCTCTATTTCCGCATTGAAAATGCACTTACTCAACTGTTTCTCTTGCCTCGATTAAGCCTTTACAATATTCCCCATTTTATTGATGTTATTAATTTTCTTCCTCCTTTGGGTAAAAACGACCATTCTTTTTTGGCTTACGATGCACATCTCCCAAGAACAGCCTCTATCGCCAAACTAAGGTCCGCAACTATCCCTGATTTTAGTATCGCTAATTTTGCAGGTTTAAGGGATTACTTTAAAAGTATTATTTTACATTAGATAATGTTAATAATTTTTATGGATACCTTTCCAATATTATTAAAATAGGTGTAAAACGTTTTATCTCCTTCGTATCCCCCATCACTCTAATACCACATTTCTACGGTATATCATTCGACTCACTAAACTCCGTAACCGTGAGTTTCACAAGTGGAGTTTATTTGGCCTTCCTCGTTTTGATCATAAATACCTTGATTTACAAAATAGATGGGTATTTAGTCTTAATCGTCTCAAACATCAAAAACTTTACAGTCTTTTAAATAAAGCCAAAAAAGACAAAAATCTGCTTTTTAAATACATTAAAAATAAGCGTGGGTCTAATATATCTTCTTCCTAACTTAAGAATAATTATAGTTTACTCCTTTTTATACCTGAAGTTTGCAATACTTTTGGTAAATATTTCCATTCTGTCTTCAATACAAATTTTATTGAAGTTTTTCTTCTAATCCCTTCGTTTATTTATGGTCCCCCTTATTACTCCTGATATAGTCTGTGTAAGATTCCCTTATCTTACAATTGACTTGTTTGATCAAGTTGGACAGTCTATACGCAAACGCCCTTATTACCAATTTACCTTTGTTTTACTTGCAGAAACTTTTTATTACTTCTCAATAATCGTTCTTCAAATATCCGTTGAAGTAAAACTCACGAATATAAAATATTCTTTATTGATAAAATGATAAACGTTGACGTTTGGTTAGCGAACTGTTCCACGTTATTACATTCAAATTCAAACAAGTCCCAAATTGACACACAGTCACAAACAACCAAATAAGCTCGAATAAACAAACATTTATAAGTTAATTTATTGGTGCTTTTTAAGTAATAATTAGGATTTTACAGTTTGGGATCTCTTTTCTAGTTTAAAGTCATTATTCCGAGGTGCGGACAATTTTTAAACATCTGCAGCAAAACATAAATAAAATATAGAAATGGTTTGTTAAAAATATTTTTTTAAATTTGATTTATCTAAGTGCAAATAAGCATTGGGTATTGCTTACAATATCCGAGTTCCTAATAGTTGATCGTCTGCACTAGCAGTCACAGTAAAATACCTTTAAGTTATTTAGTTCTTATGAATTTTGATTGTAGCTGTCTTTACTTTCTTAAAATTTTAAACTTTAAAAACCTGGGGCTAATTTTTGGTTCTATCTATACCAGTTTTTGCACATGGTAATTTCAGCTTGGAATAACCTTTTATATAATTAGTGTACCGTTTCTTCAAATTTTCAGTGTTTTGCAATTAACATACACTCCAAAAACTACTTAATCATTGCTTCCTTTTTATTTTTTTATTTTCTAATGTTTCGATATTTTTCACTTGCTATTTTTACAAACTGACACATATGAATAAAAAGAAAAAATCAAAAAAAGCTTTTCTAACTCAACTTGAATACCAACCTGTATTATGTAAATAATTTTTTTATTGTAAATTAGAATTAACTTTTTTAATAATTTGATAAATTATTATTAATTTTTTAACTCATTATTAATAAGTAAGATGAAGCATTGTTTATTGTAATTAATAGCTTTCAAAACATAATTAGCTAAAAGACATTTTATTTTTAAATTTTAATTGTGAATTTAAAAAAACAAACAATTTGTAAAATTTAAGATTACTATAAACAAATAGTTTATTACTTTTTAAATAAAAGTCTAAAATATTCATTAAAACGTTTTTATGGTTAGACATGTTTTGATTAAGTATTATTTGTTTTGCTTACTTAATATAATTGTATTGTTTTGATTGTTACTTATAATTTTTTTAAACTCTTATAAATAATAATTAATTTTAATATTTTTATTAATTTCATTGGTTATATATATAAATGAATAAAAATTAATTTACTCGCGAGGTGAGGCGCGCGTCACGCTACACGTCCATTGGAGCGTTATTCATCCTTTTCTCTTTTCTTCTTTTTTGAAGATTATTGCAGTGTTTTTGCATTGTAATAGGCACCTGTTATATTTATTTTTTTATATTTGTAATTTTTGCTCGTTTTCTATAACTGTTAACTTCCATTATCTACCTTGATTTTATCTTGATTTCAAATATTTTTTCTGTGATTAATCCCCCTTTACCTCACCATCTATTTTATATTTCCCCCGAATCTTATTGATATTATCGATAATTCGAACCGAGGATCAAAAGGAGTTTTACTCCTACTCAACTCGTGTATAAACCTGTAAACCTGTAACTATTTGTAATAATTACATAAAAAAACGATACTATTCTATTATTTTTTGAATACATTTATATTCTATAATTAACTAAATGTCAACAAGTAATAACGGTTTTTAATAAACAAAAGCTAAAATAATCACGCTTTACTATCTGTTTAAAAATAAAATTTTGTTTGTACAGTTTCATAGTTTAATATAGAAATAAAACCTATAAGGTAACAAAGCTTTTATAAAATTGTAAATGTTTGCATCGTCAATGATTTTGTAATGCATTAAACAATATTGTTAATTTTATACGAAAGTAAAATTACTATTCTTCCTTTTTAAATTATTTATTTTGCAACATTTAAATTTTTAAACATAATTACTTGCTATTAAAATTAATTTGTTAATTATGTTTATATTAATTTTAAAATATTAAAAAAATTATTTATTAAAAATGATCTTTTTTAATGTTTTCATTTTAGTTGATTTGAAATTTTTTATTCGACTTTGTAAAACGTCCTAGCGCGCATTGCCGCGCTTAATGATATACAAGATGGCAACTAATGGTCCCATTTTAAGATGGAAAAAAGTTACTACAGCTACAGGAAACGTTCCTCGTTCAAGACACGGTCACAAAGCTGTTGCAATAAAAGATTTGATAGTTATTTTTGGTGGCGGAAATGAAGGAATAGTTGATGAATTGCATGTTTTTAATACAAGTAAATTGCTTTATTTATAATATAAATTAGCTACGTGTCAATGGTTTTTGCCGGCAGTTGTAGGTGATATTCCTTCTGGATGCGCAGCATTTGGTATGTTGGCTGAAAATACTCGAGTCTTGTTGTTTGGCGGTATGCTTGAGTATGGCAAGTATTCCAGCGATTTATATGAATTACAAGCTTCTCGATGGGAATGGAAGCGTTTAAAACCAAAACCTCCAAGAAATGGACCATGTCCTTGTCCCAGGATAGGTACTTTGATTTTCGTTTTATTTTTTTAGGTCACAGCTTTACTCTTGTTGGTCAACGTGCTATTTTATTTGGTGGAATTACCAATGATAGTGATGATCCCAAAAGTAATATTGCCAGGTGCGTTGAATTTTTACGTAGATTTTTTTAGATATTTGAATGATTTGTATTCGCTTGAATTAAAACCGAATTCCAATGCAATGTTTTGGGATATTCCTCATACTTGCGGTCAACCTCCATCTCCACGAGAATCACATACTGCTGTCGCGTATCAAGTGTTAGATGGAATGGTTAAAAAATGGCGTTTATTGGTATATGGTGGTATGTCTGGCAACCGTTTAGGCGATTTGTGGCAGTTGGAAATCGATACAATGACGTGGGTAAAACCAATTGTTGGAGGAGATCCTCCCGCTCCTCGTAGTTTGCACAGTTCGACTGTAATCGGTAATAGGTAAATTGATTTTTTTAATGATTTATAATTTGGCTATTATTTTTTACATGAAATGTTTCTAGAAGATTTGATCACTGTTTTCTATGAGTTTAGTACATTCAAAGCATTGTCTCTTAATTCAATACAAAAAATAAAAATTATCCATTGTCAATTAGCTTGATACTTTTTTTCAAAGATTTTTATTTAAGTTTATTGTGGATTTCAAGAATTGATTAAAAAATGATTTGAAATTTAAGTAATTTTTAGAATGTTACATAATTTTTGATCAGGTTTTAGTGTGTTGATACTATTATAGATTACGCTTATTTTCATGATTTTTAGAATGTTTGTGTTTGGTGGTTGGGTACCACTTGTAATGGAAGAAATGAAAATGACGACCCAGGAAAAAGAATGGAAATGTACAAACACTTTGGCAAGTTTAAACCTTGACACAATGTCATGGGAGCCTTTAGCCATGGAGGTTTCTGACGAAAGCTTGATTCCTCGAGCTCGTGCTGGTCACTGTGCTGTTGCTGTTCACAGTCGTTTATATGTATGGTCTGGACGAGATGGTTATCGAAAGGCATGGAACAATCAGGTAAATGTTTTGCGTTATCTTATGATTTAATGGTAAGGTTTTACCACATGCTAATTTAACATTAATTTTCAATAATTGGTTTTACTTTGATTTTGTCAATGGTTAATAAATCTGGTCTTATATAATTTTTAATTAAAGTACAAGTGGCAGTAATTAATGGTTTAGGTTTATAATCTTTATATTAAAAACCGGTTTAATATTTGTTTCCAGTGACTAATATGCTATATACCTGAGTATCCGTTCGGTCTGCGACTGCTCATTTGGCAGTCTTATTCACAGTCAATCTTTGTTGCCACAAGTCGTTCCACTATCCGCCACCTGTGGACGCGCTAAGTAGGGGGTCGATCTCCTCTCAAATGATGATGAGATTAATATTTTTATATTGATGTAATGAATTTAAACACAATTTAAGTTGGGTTCTTGTTAGTTACATTTTACAAACTAAAAACTAGTCTTATTTTTCTAATTAATATGTTTTTTCATTTTTAACAATGAATTCAAATTTTATTAAAATAAAATATTTGGACAGTTTTGACAATATATTCCGAATCTTCATCCTAATCGTTTATAGTAGTATGGACTTTACTTATTTTTTAGTTGCATTATTTTACAGAAAAATTAAACTAGCGAACGTTGTAATTATTATTGTTCTATTTTTAGTCTTTTTTTTACTATTATTCTGATGTAAATACTACGTCAACTTTGTGTTGACTAAATATTAATTTAGATCATTAAACATTATTTTTTGAAGAATTATTATATATGGGCTTTTTAAACAATTTTCTTATTGCTTATATTTTTAAACATAATTTTTAATAAATATGAAATCTAAATGGGATACCTTCCATAATTTATTATCGTTTTTCATTCTTAATATTTTAAATAAAATTAAAAAGATTTAAGTGTTTTCAAAGGTATATATATATATATATATATTATAGGTTTGTTTTAAGGATCTCTGGTTTTTGGAAACTGATCGTCCTGGAGCTCCCACTCGTGTACAGTTGATTCGTGCGGGAACTCAAAGTCTTGAAGTGACTTGGGGTTCTGTTCCTACCGCTGATGCATATATACTTCAAATACAAAAATATGATGTTTCTTTAACTTCTAATCACTCTTTGCCTTCTACGGTTGCTGAATTGAACAAGTCATCACTAGCTTCTTCTATAAACCCATTGACGTTTAACAGAACCACTTTGCCCCAGGTAACTTCTGTTTTATTTAGTTAATACATTTAGCAGGTTTTAACAAATGCTGCACCAAGTTTAAATTCCATTGGAATTTCCATTCCGAATCGATTTAACAATAACATTGGAAATTCTTTATTGGCCAGTTCTAATTCAACAATTTCGCCTCAGCGTGGACCAACTGTTGTGACACCAACTGGTCTCAAAATTACACCAGTTCCCGGTAGTGCCGTTACTGGTCGAGCGGCTGCTATTGCGGCAGTAGCGCAGCAATCATCTATGGGTAATAATTCCAGTGGACACGCGATTATTCGCTCTTCTTGTCCTCCAATAGCGCCTAAGCAACAACTACAACAACAAGTAAGTTATCTTAATTTGTGAAAATCAACTTGAATAAGACATTTTACTTTGTACTTGAGCTGTGTTAATATATAATACCTGTTTATTTCCAGGTTATAACAGTTGGTGGTAAACAAGTAGCTGGTGTTTCCCTAGGTTCGAGCATACCATTTATTGGATCTAATGTAAACACAATTACATCTGGTCCAGGACAAGTTGTTCATTTAGTTAATAAGTCAACCGGTCTTATCAAACCAATTAAGTTGGTCTCCAGTTCATCTACTCCAACATCGGTGGCTACGAAAACAATAACAGTTCAACAGTCTCCTTCAGTAGGATCACTTACACCATGTAAGTACTTAATTGTTTTGTTTTTACATTTTTTAATGATAATTTTTGGTAAATTTAATTATTTGTGGATGTTTGACGGTATGTTGAATTAATATTGCTATGGAAAAAAGATAAAGTATTCATTTTTCTATATTTTAGCTTCCATTTCTAAAGTTATTAAAACTATACCAGCAAGTATGTTGCAAATGTCAGGATCTGTTAAACCAATTTTAATTGCTAGCAGTGGTGGTATAACAAGAGCTGGTCAATCGACAGTTAATGTTTCCAACGCAATGCAGCGAACGTCTGGACAACAGATTGTTATCATGAATCCGAATAGTGAGTTTTTATGGTTTACATTTTAAATGCTTTTTGTTAACCATGTATACCTTTTCACATTGTAGTGTACAAGTTTTATTTAATTTTTTAGCTTTTAATTTCTGAAATTTGCAATTTTTTTTATATAAGGTACAACCGCGTTGGGGTCAGGAGTTACTACTGCATCACAAAATTTATTTCTATCAAACAATCAGCTTATTCGCCAGGCGGGTCAAAATCAATTATCTTTTCTACGACGTGATCAAATTGATTCTAGTGAACTGGATAACGCTAGTGAACACGCTATTCCACAGTTGGATGGAACTGTGGATGATGAGAGTGAATCAGAAGAAATGGCTAACCATCTTAACGACGAATCGATGAAAACCGATGAATCAACTTCAGAATTAGATGCAGCTAATGAGGTATAATTATCTTTAATTTTTTACCAAAACTACTTACTTATCTTTTGTTAATTGACGTTTGTTTATATATGTACAATTATTTAAAATTTTAACTTATTTAATATTTCAGGGTATTGGAGTTATATCTGAATTAAATCCATCACTAGCTGCTCAGGCTGCAGCTGATTTACTAAATGATATTACCGATGAATCCGTATCAACGTTACTTAGACCAAAGGATCCGTCAACTGAAAATGGCATTGAGCTCAGGGAAGAGAATGACACATCGGGTGAGTAGTTTGCAAATAAAATTGAATGTTCTAAATATTGCATTTTGGGTGTGTGATATTTTGGGAGATTGGCATTCTTTTTTGAATGTTTTACGAGAAACATCTTTTGGCAGTGGACATTTTAGTCAAACCGAACGTGGACTCACATTTAGTGCCGTTGGATGGATCGAACACATACCAACCCAGGTTCTATGTACCGCTAGACCATCCCGGCATGAATGTATGTATACTTTACTTAAAATAGGTGTTTTATTAAGAAATTTTAAAAGGAAATTATTTTATAATTATTTAGACTGTTAGTTGTTGATATTGATTTAAATACTATAGTTGAAGAAACATTCAGTAGGCATAAACATTATCATTCAAATGTCTACGGTATTTATTTCATTTTTAGAGTGAGATATGAGGATTTTTGGAACTAGAGAAAGTACATTTTCTTTTTTTTAATTAGTGACGTGATCACCTTTATTATTTTCCATATTTATATAGCATATAAAACGATCGACTTCGATGACTTGATAAGCGTAACAGACGTAGAAGAATAACGGACTTTTTTGGCTGGTAGACGGAGTTTTTTTGACGTCGCCACTGTTCACAAAGATTGTCGAGGCCACCTGATTTTTTGTCAGGGTTATCTGTCTTAGTCCAAGGGCCACATATGGTATACATATACCTTAAGATACCTTTTAAGTACTCTGGGTGTATGCTTGCACCCACAGCTACTCGCAAATTGATGCAATAGATCATATAGTTATATTTGTTTAGATATTTTCGTATCAGATAAATAATTTTATTTTACTCAATATTTGTGGACGTTTTTAAGCAGAAGATGCTAATGATCTTGAGGATTTGAGTAATGCTTATAAAGTCTCAATTTCCAATGATGATGATCATCATCATCAGAGATAAACACCCCCACCAGTTATTATTACCCAGGGTAGTCTAAATGATGGTGATATTCCTGACTTTATTCTCCGCGTGGTGTATCCTGGACTAGGTGCTGAAAGGCATCTAGACTAATAACAGCAAAGATTGAGTGCACAACGGTATAACTGGGCTACGGCTTTGGCGGGTGGGTGCAAGTATCCACCCAGGGTATACGCATACCATGTGTAGTCCTCGGGCTAAGGGAGATAACTCTGACAAAAAATCAGGTGACCTCGTCAATCTTTGCAAACAGTAGCGACGTCACAAGAATACCGTCTACCAGCCAAGAAACTTAGTTATTCTTTTACGTTTGGTACGCTTATCAAGCTATCGAAATCGATCATTTGGTATGTCGTATAAATATAGAAAACAATAAAAAGATGATCACGTTACCAACCAAAATGAATGAATGTTTGTAAGCAGTTTTTAAAAGCTTTGAATATTGATATCTATATTCTTTTTGGCGACCTCATCTACATTTGTTTTTTATCCAATATGTAACCGTAAATGGTTATGATTATCGTGCAACTTTTCTTCATCCACCAGAAATAATACCTTGACCCTTGGTCATCTAGTCGTACAGGGCTGGACTCGAACTTAGGTTGATATAGGTTTAAGTGCAACTACCAGCACACATGTGACATTTACATTGGTGTATATTGTTATATTAGTAGACTATTAACTGTAATGCATTTTCACAGTAATATGCCCTTTCATGCATTATCATAATGCACATGTGCTTTTGAATATCCGTTAATTTTGAGTGTGTGTATTATAATTATTTATTTTTTGGTTTTTATTTGGCCGATTTTACATAGTGCTGATTGTATTGTATTTTTTGCGCTGAAAGCTACTCCTAAAGCATCTAAGCTAATAACCTTACCAATAAATGCGGGTTATCATTTGGTTTCTATAACTTCTCTACCTACTGAAGAATGTTTCTTTCGAAGCATTCTACCAATAATAATATAGTAATTTATATTTTTAAGATTTTTTGGATTGAGAGATCTTATTCACAAGTATTTTTAAAGGATGTCACTGCAACTTTTGGTAATCACGTTTTAAAATCGTATTTGGAGTTTAAATGCTATTTTCATATGACACAACAATAAATTATTTACAATTATAGTTAGGATTTTACTTTTTATTACAAGTTGACATTTATAGCTAATGTAAACGTTTTGACATTTTATTCAGTTGAAAAAGAAGGTTCGACAGATCCTTTGGAAACGTTGGCTTTGGTTGCAGCCAGGCGTAGCAGCGATGGCGCTAGTCGTGGTAAGTAATATCTTATGCATTTATGTATTTTTCAACTTTTGTGTGCTTATTTGACACATTATTTACACATTGTATTCAATAGATTGTGAAACAGCGTCTGGTGCAGACAATAATCAGCAATTGCAGACTTCAATTGATGGTTCTTTGGCATCACTATCGATTATTCAAAGCCGACCGTCCGATGGTGTTTCAACAATTCGGCCGACTTTTGGCCTAGTTTCCACATCGTTGCCATCTAATCAGGGCAATGTTGCTGCTGTAGGTAATATGCCACCTGCTACGGTAACCAATTTTGGTGGATCTGTACTTGGACGTGGCGACAATTCTTGGCACGATGTTGGCATCATTAAAGCCACCAACTTTACGGTAACGACATACTTGGCCTATACCAATGATGTTGGTGTTAATATGGAAGTAAGTTGTTTTTACATTAATGGTTATCGATTAGTCAATCGTTTTGGTGACGTTTTTTTGTTTTTGAATAATTGATGTTTTGGCATTTTTAAGAAATGATTTATAATGGGGATTATTTGAAGGTATGTGTTTCTACAATTTGTCTTATATTGTCACATTTACCAAAAATTAAATATTTCTAGTTTTAGCCAAAGAAGCGTTGTATGACTTTGATATCCTTGTTAAGAAATGAGGTGTACATTGCTGATGATTTCTAACAAGAATAAAACAGTTATACAGTGTTTCTGGTTAACTCATTTCAACTATTTTCTTTGATTACTCAGTTTTTACTAACGACCTGCTTTATCACAAACAATGGATATGATTACATAATATATTTGACTTTAAACAGTTGTGTAATTCTATAGATAGTCTATTTTTGATATATATTTAGATAGTCATCTATCTAAACTGAGTTATGTTGATTTAGATTTTTTTAAATAAATATATTTTTGATTATGCTAATGATCTTATAAAGTCTCAATCTCCACTGAATGTGATATTCCTGATTGTTCTTCCTCCATATTGTGCATCCTGGACTACCTCAGGCATCTAGACTAATAACGGCAGGGACCAAGTGCACACCGATATAACTGAGCTTCCGCTTCGGCGGATGGATGCAAGCATACACCCAGGGTATTTAAGATGTATTTTAAGGTACATGTATACCATATGTAACCCTTGGGCTGAGGGAGATAAGTAATATATTTCATATATCACCATTCATAGTTAAAAAAATTTTGCCAGTGAATTATTATAAGCGTTGTTTCATATTTTCTGTAAATTATTTTGTTTTAAATTTTATAGGCTATTGATGCACTACAGGGACCAAATGGTATTGGACCCAATGGATTGACTATCCAAGGCCCTAAAATCCAACTTGCTCCCGGTACTGCCTATAAATTTCGCGTCGCAGGTCTAAATGCTTGTGGTCGTGGTCCGTGGTCAGAAATAAGCGCATTTAAAACTTGTTTGCCAGGCTATCCCGGTGCCCCAAGTGCCATTAAAATAACCAAGTCCGAAAGTGGTGCGCATCTTACATGGGAACCTCCCCAAAATACTGCTGGAAAAATTACAGAGTATTCAGTATATTTAGCTGTCAAATCTCAAAACAGTGGCCAAGAATCATCAGACTGCAAGGTTTGTAATTTACTATAGTCTAATTTATGTATGTATTATGTTTTTTTTCGATTGTTTAACTGTATTCACATTGTATTTAACAATAGAAACGATTATCTTTTGTATGATTTTAACGCTCATTTGAACAATTGTGTTGCAAATAGGTTAGTTCCACTCCTGCTGGTATGGCATTTGTACGAGTATATTGTGGACAATCTCCTTCGGCTACTGTTACAACGACTACTTTGGCAACAGCTCATTTAGATGTAAGCTCTAAACCAGCTGTCATTTTCCGGATTGCTGCTCGTAATGAAAAAGGATATGGACCAGCTACGCAAGTACGGTGGCTTCAAGATGTATCAAATTCACCTGCCACTCAAAGTAACAATAGCAATTTACATGGTGTTACCAAGCGCAATTTGAGTCTGGGTGCATCACAAGATAAGTAAGTTTTATTGTACGCAGTTTTGACGCTTTAGTTACATTTAATATGCTATTGTATTTTCACCTTTCTATGTAGTGTTCCATTTTAACCTAATTAACTTACATAAATTATTAAAACTAAAATTATAAAATTTTGCCTTCTGATCTAGCTGACCATTTAAAAGTAGTTGGTGACCTTCATTATTTCTATTTGTACGTCATATTAAATTATTGATATCGATTTTTTGATAGGCTTAAATGGCAATTTCATGGCTGGTAGATGGCATTCTTGTGACGGCGCCATTGTTTACAAAAATGGACGAGGCTGCCTGATTTTTGTCAGGGTTATCTCCTTTAGCTACATATGGTATATATATATATACACCCACCCGTCGTATCGGAAGCTTGCTTATACCGTTGTGTACTCAGTCCCTGCTGTTACTAGTCCAGGATGCATCACGTGGAGGAGGTCAGGAATACCGCATCATTGGATTATGAGCATCACAAATTACTGCTTTAAATGTTTTACTAGAATCATCTTTCAGTAGTGGTCATTTTGGCGAGCCGCATTTGGTGCCGGCGATAAACCCAGGTTTAAATCGAGCGCTGTTCCTTTAGACTATCCTGGAATATGTACGTATTAATTAATATATTTTCATTTGTGTTTTTAGTATTGCTTCATTTCCAACACCAGTGAAACGTTTGAAAGCCGACGATCAATTTTAAACCTCGATGCCGTTTATTTAATTTGAAGCAGTGAAGATGCAACCATTTTCATGTTTGAAAGTCGCACCTAAAATTTCCAAATGCATTTTTCTCATGTTTTTCGTCGACAGTTTATTTTAATAATATAAATTACACTCCCTTGTACATGCGTATAAAACCATATAAATGTATTTATTTATATTTTTGGCATAAATGTAACAGTTCACTTTAAATTCATATTTATTCTATACAGAAGTAATTGTAAATAAACGTTTTTGTTACTATTTCAATCGTTTGTGCTTATTTTTGTTTATTACATTTTATAAATAACTACATGTTTTTTCTTTTATCAAGAAAAATTTGGGTTGTTATCGTTAAGAATGATGATTGTCAATCAATAAATTGTTGCAGGTGTTATTTTATGCACTTACAGATGAACACGATGTTTTTTTTCAATTTCTGTTCCAATTTCGCTTTTTATTGGCAAATCTGATTTTTGTAAAAGAAATATTTAATTTCTGGAAATTATTAAATGAATACCTTTTTAATAGTTGAAGTTAAAATGTATGTAGAAAATTAATGAATCAGACATAATAATTATCCAAATCAAAATTTTAACAGTTAATTCCGTGTATAAGTATTTGCATAATCCGACGCACAATCCCTGTATACATTTAATTTCGTTAATTAAGTGATTCCAAATAGTTCGACGAAGGGGGAGGATCAGAAGTCAACCATTTTCGTCATTCCTAAGTCCGGGTTTAAGACAAGAAAATCATCCGGTAACCCAAAATAACATGCCATGGTCACGTTTTAAATTGGTTTGGTGAAAACTCGGCTGAATTATTTGCATTTTTTATTCAGTGTTCAATATGTACTCAACTACTCTATCCAGAAAGTAATGTTTTTTAGCTTCGATGAATTACAAGCGAATTCTACGTATATTCGAAACAAGCACTTCATCTGTAGATATTTAAAAGATTATGCAGGTTTAAAACCAGCTAACTTTACACATGTATTCAACTAACAAACGACCCTATTAGCTCCAGTGAGGTATTAAAGCTTATATCAATAACAATAAAGCACTTGTAAAATGTTTATATCTGAAAAACGAATGAAATTAAACACTTGAGTAGCATGATGTTAAAACTATTTTACATGTTTCTGGTGTATACTTTAGATTATGAACCATCAAATATGTAGTTCACCATTTTTTCTAGTTAAAAATATTTCTATCGATTATTATATATGGAAAAATATTGACATGGAATGTATTTATAAACTGCAATACAATGCTCTAAAGCATCTAGTAATTTGAATAAACAATGCTCTGGTGCACGGTCTAATTGCCAAGCTTCTGCCGTAGTAGTTGAGTGCAAGGTACCTAAAAGGTATATTAAAACATATGTAGCGATCAGTTTATCTTTTTGAATAGTTGCGACGTCTGAAAATTTAAAATATAAATTGTAAAGTTCAATTGACGCAGTAGTTCAAAGTTTCAAAATTAAACATTTTCTCACACACTGACCTCCCTTTAATTAATTTAAAACAACTGAATATTATACAATTAATAAAATATATTGGTAATCTGATATGCCGCAGCTTCTAATCCGAATTGGATTCTTCACGTCTAGCCCGTTTGGTTGATTTGGACTTCGATGATGACTGATGCTTTTTCTTCAACGGCTGTTTACGTTTCGCCTTTTCTTGAATTTTCTATATATATATATATATATATAGTTATTACATAATACCAGGTAATGTAAAGTATATCACATTAAGTAAAATAATTGCCAAATAAAACCCCAAACGCACTTCTCTCGCTTCCTTGTCTGCCAACTGAATACGTTCACGTAGGTCTGGACTTATGCAATTAGTTCCTGGCCAAGTCAATTGAGGAACTCTTTGTCCCATAGCTTCTTCAATTGCTTTTAGTTGAGTAGCGGAGTAGGGAGTGACGAGGGTTATTGCACGACCCGACCGACCAGCACGGGCAGTACGTCCAACACGGTGTATGTAGGCCTTAGCCGAATCAGACCACGAAGGTCTTTGTGGCACGTCGTAGTTGATAACAAAATCCACTTCGGGAAAGTCTAAACCTCTGACATGTAAGATGGACAAAAAAAATCATTATTACATTTTAAAAAACTGACGTGATATGTATTTGCCTGAAAAGCGAAAATACATTGTCAGTTGATAATTACTGCACAGATAGCACTTTTGTCAACGGTTTGATAAAAGTGAATGCATTTTATTTAAAATCTATTTTATAGTAAATGCAAGAAATTAAAAAACGAAAATGTTATAAACTTTGAATTTCACAACAAAAAAATCAATTTTACAGAAAAAATAAAAATCTTCATCCTTCACATAAAAAAGTGTCTTCAATGTATGTATTAATTAATAATAAACTCATGATGGTCGCAAGATAGCGGATCTTCAACATGCAGACGATGCGGTTCTTATGGTAGAAACCAAAAAAGGTTTGCAAAATGCGGTTAAACTTACTCAAAAAGCCTCAGAGAAATACGGTTTCTATCTTAATACTAAAAAACAGTGGTTTTAACGAACGTCCTCTTTAGAAATCCAATCACTTAATGGTAGCCCACTCTCTGTGGTTGATGAATTTACGTACCTAGGTTGGGTCATAGATAATAAAGGATCCAGCTCTTCAGAGATTCGGCGTCGTATTCGCCTCTGCTGCAGCCTTTAGGCGTTTAAGTAAACCTTTATGGAACAAAAGTAATATTTCTATTAAAACCAAGATTAGAGTATATAAGAGTTTAGTGCGTTCCATTCCACTTTATGCATGTAAAACTTGGACTCTCACCCAAGTGAATACACAAAAGCTTGTTCATTTTGAGCAAATCCGTTTAAGATCCATATGGTTTCACTCGTTGTCCTCTATTGAACGCATTCATTTAATAACTAGTAAAATATTTCTACCATTCCCAGATATTTGTAAGTCTCTTAACATTTATTGGTCACGTATCTCTAGCACAGTAAAAGAAAGACGATTAAAATTGATTGGCCATGTTTTACGTAGATCGCCCTCTCATCCAGCCAGAATAGCTATGAAAGCCCATCCATTACCTGGATGGAAAAGAAGGCCAGACGGCCAACAGAAAATTTGAACGGACATTGTAACATGAGAACTTAGTCCTTTTATTTATGCTAAGCCCCTCGTCCAAATGAATTGTTTAAATGGGCGTCCGTTTGTTTACCCTATGCAGCCAACAGAGATCATTGGAGGGGTTTAACTCGGGATGTAATTAACGTTTAATGTCAGCACACCTCAAGTGTCGTTCTTTAAGTACACTACAACAGTTGACGTTTTTGCAGACGTTTTGGTTTTTTGGACTACCCTGAGTGATAATAACCGGTGGGTGATTTTTATCCCCGATAATGATGATGATAATGAAATGTAATTTAATCTATAAAAAAATTATAAAAAGAATCTGACTTTTCTTGTTAAAACCGAATAAAATTACATTGTCCTCAAAACTAATGACTAATGTTAACGGTAAATAAATAAGTTTTGGAAAACAACAATAAAAGATTACCTAGAAGCCAAATCGGTTGCAACTAAAATCGATGCTTTTCCCATTCGAAAATCGTATAAATTGGCTTGTCTCTTATCTTGTTTCATTTGTCCATTAAGTGGAATTGCACTGGAACCAATAATGTTGGCCAATAATTTCAAAGTAAAAGCCAAACGGAAAGATTCTCTCCACGTAGCAGTAAAAATTATACAGCGATTATTTTCTGTTGTCTAAACCAAATTTTTTTTAAATTTTGTGAAGTGAAACAAGACTATAAACATTAATTAAGATAAAACTAAACGCTAATTATATAAATAAATAAAACCGTTTTTGAGAAAATAAACTTCTCTCACTTTTGATGCCGACATTAACAAATGTACAAGATAGAAATCTTTCTCATTGTCCGGTAAAAATGTAAATGTGTGATCTAACTTGTCAACTTTTGCATATTTCGAACTATCCTCAACAATAATGGGAAATTTTGTACACACTTTCTGAATTTTTTGCACCTAGAAAGCAATTCAGACATTTGACAATCAACATACATTTTGAGTCATTGTAGCTGAAAACATATAAGTCCTGTGATTTGGATGAATTTTTGTCAAAATATATTGCAAATGTTCTTCAAATGTCTCGTCCAACATTTGATCGGCTTCATCCAAAACCAAAAATCGAACATGACTCAATTTTAATTCTCGCGTGTTTTCCAAATGAAATACAATGCGACCGGGTGTACCCACAATTACGTGAAATTTTGACCGTTTCAGCTCACTGACTTGATCTTCAATATGCTGACCACCGACAAGACAACAAATTTTCAAACCAAGTGATTCACCTAATTCCATAAATAGTACCTTAATTTGAAGAGCAAGTTCTCTAGTGGGAGTAAGAATCAAGCCAAAATTATGCCTTGGTTTAGCCAATAAATTTTGTAGTATTGGTATGCCAAAAGCAGCCGTTTTACCGGATCCAGTTTCTGCTAAACCCACTATATCCTTTCCTTGCAGTGCAATTGGAATCGTTTTGGTTTGTATAGAAGATGGTGCACTCCAACCAATTCGGCCAATAACATCACATATTTCTTTACAAATTCCCTTAAAAACAGGAATTATAAAAAATGGTAATCTTACCAAATCCTTAAAACTCATTTTATTAAATCGATTTATATCAATCAAGTTAGATTCAATAAATTAGCTAAAATCAAACAAAATAAACAAAGTAATTTGACATTTGGAATATGATTCAACTTAAAAAATATTTTATTTATCTTAATTAATAGCTATAAATATTCACCTAATTATCATCACAGAAAAATATAATTTGATATTCACATATGCAATTATCAAAATAACCATTAAATAAAAAAATATCATAAAACATTACTTAATAGAATCAACCATCTATTAAAAGTAAAAAGTCAATCAATCGTTAGTATAACAAACATTCTCATGCAAAAATTGTAATAAAAAACTATTCATTTCGTTTTAACTTCATGATTTACAAACAACTAAGTCATACTACACTACACTTGTCAGTCTATTAATAAAATAAAATACGCCATCTTTTAACAAATACTCGGACGTTATCAAACGATAAAATCTAATATTCATTAATTAGCGCAGTAGCAATACCTTAGCCAGTGGAGTTCAATTAGCGACACTTAGTTCCTAATTATTTTTATTGTAATAGAAACCAAAAGAAGACTAGCGTTCATTCAGTTACGTTAAGACATTACAAACTAATTATGGTTATACAAACTACAGTATTTAAATAAACAAATAAAAACAACTGTCCTATTACAAAAAATGTTATCATTCATTTAAAAGTTAAAATCAATAATTCTTAATTGGTTGATTGGAAAATGTTCAGTAAATAGTTAAGTTACTCTTGATAAAATTTAAACATCAAACTTACTATAATCTTATTAAAAAATTTTTAAATATATAATTGTATTTAAGTTCATTAACTTAAAAAACAAATGATTTGCAAATATATATTACAGCTAACTGTACATTTATTAAATGAATAAATAACTATTTTAAATAGCATCATTAAATAATACAATCTAAAACAATAAATTAACGTAAATACATATACTTAACGCTACAAAAATAAGTAGAAAAGTATTCTCATAATAGATAATACCGAAACTAGGAATAATGTAATGAAATTAGATAAATAAATAGTAACGAAATTAATCAAACGAAAATTAATCAAATCGACCGCATAACAACAATGTATGCTTGTATATTAATACATTATCACTTCAAAACCTATTTTTTAAAACCTTACAAAAGATAAAATATTTAATACTAAGGCACATGCTAATAACGACCTTAGACCGCTGTAAAAGAAAATATTTTTTATGTATTTAAACACGTTTATAAATATTAATCTAATAATATAAAAAAATATTTATATACATATATATATTTAAATTATATTTAACAAATAATTAAATAATAATTTTAAAATATTTATTTTAATGCGAGATGAGGTGCGAGCGTTATTTACCTTTTTCTTTTCTTCTTTTTTAAAAATTATTCCAATATTTTGCACTAGAATATATTACAAATATATCTTGTACTATTATTGACAAAAAACTTAAAAGTTAATTAATAGACTGAAATCAAAATGGTCATGTTCTTTCATTCACCTGAAGACAAAACTTCGTTTGTACGCATCAAAAATCATTCCTACAGCAATATATGGGAGTGAATCGTGGAAGCGAACGGACAAGATTGATAAGATAATAAATGTTTTTTATTGCCGGTGTTTTAAAAGGATTTTAAAAATTACCTGGCGCGATCACAGTTCAAATGATGAGATTGTGAAAAGAACTGACATCATTACAATTACATAAAGAAAATTACTTTGTTAAATTCTACGTTTACCGCCCGAAAGACCAGTAAAAAAGATATTGGAATAAACAATTGTAAATAGTAAAAAAAGGTTGGCAGATCACAGAAAACTTAGTTAAAAACTATTTGGGAAGATCTAATTGAAATTAATATTTCATGGGATCAAGCAAAACTTTTGGCACAATGTTCAAATACATGGAAGCATCTTGTTCAGGTTCAGGTTCAGGTTGAATACACGAGTTAACTTTGTTGTTGTTGTTATCATTTTTTGTTGTAATTGTTGTCTTATTGCCTCATTCTCATTTTTTTAAAGCAAAAGGGTTTTGTAAAAATAATAATAATAATAATATAATAAAAAACATACTAAAAATTGCATATATATATAAATTTTAATAAAGTACTGTTTTTTTAGTTTAATTAAAATTGCTTTCTTAAGCAGCTTCGAAAACACTAATATAATAGTTTTAAACATTAAAATCTTGAATCATATGTTATTTTAAATATTTTTACATATTAGTATATAGTGCTTTCAATCTTATATAATTTTTTTTTAATTTTAAGCGTATTAAATATATTACAAAAATTTATAATGCTTTGTAGCGGTGACAATCGACAAAAAAAATTCGGAGTCCCAAGTAATAAATAATATTACTTTATTTCATCACAAAAATCAACACTTAATTTTTGGAATTAATATTCTTCGAATATTTGATTTTTTTGTTTAAATGTGTCAACGGTTTATATCGGTGGGAACTGACATTTAAACAACTGTTTTCACGCTGTTGAACACTTCTGTCCGTTTTCCGTCCAACCTCCATTTGTTTTAATTTCTCACCCATTTCCAGTTTCAATCTTGATTTTAGGTTTTTATCCCGCAGTCCAATCCTGTAAAGTTTGGCAATGAATATTTCTCTGTCTAGTTTTTTCGTCCTTATTCATTACTCCACGTAATCAGTAAAGACGTTAAATATTGGAGGAAATTGTAACTAGGTAAAAAACAAGTAACCTTTGACGACAAGCAACGTTGCTTGTTTTATCAAACCGCCCCATTGCGTTAATTAGTGAAACCAGGTTATGTAGCCTTTATTGAAGTGAATTTCTCTAAAGTTTACTTTAATAAGTTTTTATAAATTATTTTAAACAAAGTTTTGGTCTTTTTCATAAATTATTAAAAATTGTTACAATTGAAAATAAAATAAATTTTGTTAATACATTTTAGGTATATTTAATTTAATTTATAGTTTTAAAACTCAACCGTTTGACTAAGTGACAGTTATCGGACTAATGAGCACTTGCTTTCTGTTTACGTAGTTTTTATAATTTTATTAATATAATATGTTAGCCGTAATATATTATTTAAGTTTTAAATAGTTTTTTTTTACAGGATTCAGGATTCAGGAGGGTACACGAGGTGCGTTGGAATTAATCCTTTTGATCTTCGGTTTTTAATGTATCTGAAAGTTCAAAATCGGGGAGAATAAAAAGGGAGGAAAAAACTGGGACAAACAGGAATAAATAATATAAAAGATAAATAGTAGTAACAATATAGGAGAAAAGTGAGTAAATAAGTTGGACAAGATAAGTAGATAGGTGAAGAATTTAAATGAAAAAGGCAAGCAAGTGCTGATCATAATTAATCTTAAATAACTCTAATGACTTAGAATTGACTACATGACTAGGAAGCTTATTCTATTCTATAACGAATCTATGTAAAAAATAATTTTGTCTAAAGCGAGTGAGAGCTCTGGGTTTGTGAATCTTAAAATAATGTTCCCTAAGGTTTCCATTACTTACATTGAAAAAATGAGTGATGCGATTGCTAGCAAATAACTGATAGATTAAAATTAAGTTGCCTCGGAGTCGCCTATCTCCTAAAGGGAATAGTTTTAGTATCCGCAAACGCTCTGGGTACGACTTGAGACAAAGCTCATATGGGAGTCTGGAAAGCGTTCTTTGGAGTTTTTCTAATTGATATATATCCGCCTTCCGAGATGGGGCTGTTACCTGAATACAATATTCTAAATATGGTCTTATATATAACATAAAAAGTAGACGGCAGCAGTCCATTGGAATTTTACCTAAATTCCGTCTGAAAAACTTAATCAGACTAAAACATTTTGGGGTCGCTTTTTTGTGATGTAGTGTGAAAACTAGGGATGGTGTGAAAGTGACCCCTAGATTTTTAATCACACGATAATGATTCTATAATAAACATAAAGTATTAAAACGTAAAAATGTATTTAAGTAATAAAATTATTTTTACAAATTCTTATTTTACATTTCTAGCCGAGGCAATGCGTTGTAAAACCATTAATTAAGGTTAAATGAATATTAATTAATATAACTGTGCAACTATTATTTTTAAATAAGCAAAATTAACTGCACTCGCGAGGTGAGGCGCGCGTCACGCTACACGTCTATTGGAGCGTTATTCATCTTTTTCTCTTTTCTTCTTTTTTGAAGATTATTGCAGTGTTTTTTGCATTGTAATAGGCACTTGTTTTATTTTTTTAATATTTATAATTTTTGTTCGTTTTCTATAATTGGTAACTTCTACTATCTACTTTAATTTTATCTTGATTTCAAACACTTTTTTTCTGTGACTAATCCCCCTTTACCTCACCATCCATTTTATATTTTCCACCGAATCTTATTGATCTCATCGATAATTAGAACCGAGGATCAAAAGGAGTTTTACTCCTACTCAACTCGTGTATTAACCTGTAACCTGTAATTATATTCTATTATTAAGCGTATTTGTAAGTAATAAAGATGTAGTTATTTTTTTAGTGTTAATAAATGGAATCATGAAACCTATTTTATTATCTTTTAAACAAACAGGAATATTAACTTGTATATATGTGCTAAGTGCCTCGCAATATAACAAAATGTATTATTAAAACATATTTGTATTGATTTTATATCAATTTAAAAAATATTTACTATTTATTGTTAATAAAAAATCCTAATTTAATGTAAAATGTAATAATAACCAGACATTTTTACAAATTTCTAATATTTAAGAAATCAAAATTTTAAGGCTCTTGTTTTTCAAATAGTATCCAATTATTAATGTTTAAAATTTAATTTATTTAATTTTGTACTACATTTTTGTAATAGTGCCTGGGTAGCTAAATTAGATAAATTCTAGTTTTAATTGTTTAAAAAATTTTACAAGAAATAATTTTTGGTAAGTGGACATTTATGGAAATTAAACAATAACCTACATTTAATAATAACGGTAGTAGTAATATAAGTAGTATTAATAGTGAGATTTAAAACCATGGCAACCCGGTTAAAAATCAAGTACATTAACTATGTTTGCCATATTGGAATATAATCAAAAACACAAAAACTTTAATGTACTCGATAAAAATAAAGTATAACAAAAATAGTACAATAATATAATAATAATAATAATAATAATAATAATAATAATAATAATAATAATAATAATAATAATAATAATAATAGTGATAGTAATAATTACAGTTCACAAAATCATTTCAACAAAACAATGTGTTATTTTATATTCACAAAGTTAAAACCAATAATATTTGTAAAAAAAATCAGTTATCATTTTATAAATATTTTAACCATTTTATTGTTTATGTTTTGTAAATCTACTAAGAATCATTCTACAGTATAATAAATGATTTCAAAATGACTTCAATGTAAATATCAGTATCAAACTAAGGATTCAAAAATTGTAAATTTGTGAACACTAAGAAAAACAATAATAAGATCAAATACATAAAGAAGTAACAAATTTTATATCAACTTTTCATAATTTTTTATGCCAATACAATTTTTTTCACTTTATTATTTTTTCAAAAATGTTAAAATTGTTTTTTTTATTTTCAATAAACACTTGGTTATATTCTTTCATCCTCCTGAAGACAAAACGCATCAATAATCATTCCTGCAGCAATATATGAAAGTGGAACGTGTAAGTGAACAAACAAGATTGATAAGATGGTAGATGTTTTTCATTGCCGGTAACTTAGAAGGATTTAAAAGACTACCTGGAGCATCACATTTCAAATAATAAAATTATGAGAAAAACTGACTCTTGTTTACTACATGACATTATTACAATTAGACGAAGAAAATTAATTTGCCAAATTCTACGTTTACCGCTCAAAAGACCAGCAAGAACGGTTTTGGAATAAACGATTAAATATGGTAAAAGAAAGATAACTAGACTACAGGAAACTTGGCTAAGAACTATTCGGAAAGATCAAATTGGAATGAAAGTTCCATGGGATCAAACAAAACGTTTGGCAAAATATTCAAATATTTGAAATTTTTTTGTTGTCTTAGGTTATTTTTGAATTATGGGACTTTGTTGTTGCTTTTTTGCTGCGACTGTTATCCTATTACCCCATGCTTATTTTAAAACCAAAAGTGTTTTGTAATAATAATAATAATAATAATAATAATTATTATAATTATTATTATTATTATATAATATTAATAACAATTATTATTATTGTTATTATTACCATTGTTATTATTATTATTGTCATTATTATTATTATTATTATTATTATTATTATTATTATTATTATTATTATTATTATTATTATTATTATTATTATTATTATTATTATTATTATTATTATTATTATTATTATTATTATTATTATTATTATTGTTATTGCTATTGCTATTACAAAACTGTTATTACAACTTGTTATTACAAAACTGGAATAAATTATTTTAATTCACGAAACAAATTAAATAAATGCCCTATAAATTAACCGTATGAGGTTACATACATTTATCTATGTAATAATAATAATAATAATAATAATAATTATTATTATTATATTATTATTATTATTATTATTATTATTATTATTATTATTACCTTTTGCTTTAAAAATAAGCATGGGGCAATAAGACAACAATTACAGCAAAGTCTCGTTGGCATTGAAGATTGTGAAAATCGAAGATTGAGCTTCCTTTTGGCTTTCACTCAACCTTGTCATCAGTGTAACTCTGTCACCCAGATACGTGCAATCACTTCTTTGCCGTTGTTTGCTAAAATGGCATCCTCTTGTATTGTTTCCTTAGCAGTATAATTTTTTTACAGAGGCCAGGTTGCTAACCTTGCGCGCTCAAATCCTCCTCATTTATCCAGGCTTGGGATTAGCTAGATTAAATCATTTCTGGTCCAAACTAGGCGAAGTTAATAATAATAAGAAGAAGAAGAAGAAGAAGAAAAAGAAGAAGAATATACTTTTAGACTACAATTATAGATAGAAATTCATTTATTTAGTTGTTCATTGAATTAATTGTTCTTTAACGAATAAGCGGAAGTCGTATAATAGTGACAGTTAGACTTTAGCCACATGTCTACATAGATGGTGGTAGCAGAAAGCATGCAAACTACGACGAGCGTTTATTGACTTACATTTAAACATAATCGATTTAATATAAACTGGCAATTCACGAAACACAAAAATGTGACGTCTATTTGTTCAAAGGAAAAATCAATAATGATAATAATGAATAATAATGCTTAATTAAATGGTCATAACTAAAAATGTTAAAAACTGGATAGTCAAGTTTTAAACATTTTCATAATGTAAACTGGCAGCAATTCAAGAAACATTATTAAACATTTAAAATGTTGTTAAGCAAAGCAGAAGTTTTTTAATGTTTGTGCAGTTGTGTTCATTTTTTTAAATTTACGTAAACAATAAAAGTTTTATTACACTAAAAGTTTATACTGTCGTTCTTATTTATGGATGTGTAAAATAAGAAAATAATTTACACTAAATTTTAAACAAAATATGTTTTTTAAATGAATTTGAAATCGTATATATATATATATATATATATATATATATATATATATATATATATATATATATATATATATATATATAGTTATTTAAAGTAAAATGAAACAGTATGGCAAGTTTTGAAAGTTTTATATACAAATGTTCAAAAAATGTTGCCAACCATAAAATGTTTCCTAATAATGCTCAATTAATTTTTATTACTTTTAGACAATGGATTGTTGGAGCAATAACATTGAAAATGTGAATTTATTAATTATTTAAAAAATGGTTATAAAAAAGATGCGAATAATTTTTATGTCAATAACGAAATGCCAAATATATAAAATAATTTAATTAGCAAAAATTATGTATTTACATATTCCCAAAAAACAGAATAAGTTTTTTTTAATTGTTACTGATATCAAAAATAAATAATTTCAGTGTTTATTTATGGGTTTTTAAGGGTTTTCATTAGATTTGTCAAATCCACTTGGTTACAGTTAACCAGGAGCACTGTACAGCTGTTTCATCCTTATTTGGAATCATCACCATTGCACACCTTTCAAATTTTACACACATACACATGAACTTGAACCCACGTCCTATCTGGTATCAGGCCAGCGCCTTAAACACTGGGATCCGGGTAGTTGAAATTGACCCTGTAAATTTGTTATTTATAGTAAATCTGATTAATTCTAATTACCCAACGTCCTCAAATGCTGCTACGTTACTACCGGTTTAGCAAGTGAGTGATTTTTTCCATTACAACTTTACTATAATTATTTAATTATTTAAAAACATGGTTAAAAAACAGATACGAATGAATACATTTAATTTTTACTTCAATAACAAAATGCTAAATATATAAAATGATTTAATTAACAAAAATTACATATCTAGATATTCCTAAATAACAAAAAAAAGTATTTAAAAAAATTTAATCCTTACAGTTACTGATATCAAACTAAATATATGTTAAAATAGTACTAAAAAAATAGTCCAAAATTAGAACAAATTAAAAATAAACAATTTCAGTATTTAAAAATCAGTACTTTTTTGTAAAAATGTTAAGTTAACTATAATTTTATACAAGGTATATTGAGTGTATTTATTTCTCCACTTGGAATTGTTTATAAATATAAAACCTTTTTTCACAAAAATATTAATGATTGATTGATTACAATTTTAATGAATTTGTTATGCAAACACTTGAAACATGAAAACAACTCATTTATTTGATTGCTCAATTATTTTAGTATGGAGTTTATATTTCTCAACTAATAAAAATTATTATTTTTTAAATATTATTAAAGGAATGTCTTTTTGTTAATTAAAAGAAAAGTTGAAATTTCTATAAATTGCCTCTGGGTTATTATTATCAACTTTTCCTATGTTATATATATATAATTAATATTAATTATTATTAATTAATGAAATATACCACCTTACCAACATTTTGTTTTGATATTAACTCGTCGACTGATTGTACAAACAAAAAAATAATTTATTAATTTGTACACTAATGGGAATTCATTTTTTGCCTGACCAATTTAATTAATATAAATTGACAATTATAAATAAATATATACATATAGAAAATCTTTCGACAGATAAACTTGGTAAAAAAAATATGAGAAAATGTGTGTGTGTGGGTGTATGACTATTAACAGAAAATATTTTTATATCAAAAGTACTAAACGTTATTGAACCGCAACAAATTCGAACTAGGCGTAACAAAATATAATTATAGTGTTTTGGTTTTAACATAAATAGACTATATATATATATATATATATATATATATATATGCATAAAGAATGTATTAATCTTTTTTAAATCATTGTGTTTAGTGGCTTATATAAAGTCGTTACGCTCGAAAATAAATTCCATTACCTGTTACTTTGGCTTAAAATAACTAAAAAATAATAATAAAAGTTTGTATTTATAATTATCAATTCACTTATTCATTCATTGATATTGTTGGTGATATAGTTGCTTCTTCATTATATCTACATTTGTATGGAATATTAAACGATCAACTTTGATGGCTTGATAAGCGTAACAAACGTAGAAGGATAACAAAGTTTCTGTTCACATAGATTGACGAATCCGCCTGAATTTTGTCAGTGTTATTTCCTTTAGCCTAAGGGCCACATATGGCATACGTATACCTTCAGTTACCTATTAAGTATTCTGGATGTGTTCTTGCCAAAGTATTCTTTTCGAAGTATTCTGGATGTGTTCTTGCCGACGTATTCTTGCCGAAGTAATCTGGATGTGTTCTTGCCGAAGCGGAAGCATGCACCACATGGAGGAGAAATAATCGGGAATATTATCCTTATTGAAATTTGAAACTTGACAAGCATTATTCAAATTTTGACAATCATTTACTAATTCAATTTTCAATGACAAGAAACACGTAATATAATATAATATAATGCATAATATATGTATTAGAAATGTATACAAACATTAAAAAAGTCTTTGTGAATGCGTTACATGATTGTAAAATGCAATACCCTGCATTTTTGTTCAAGCTGTATGTTTTAGGTATAAAATGTTACTAATGAAATATCTATCTATCTATCTTGCAAGAACTATGCAAAGTGATGATAAAACCAACCAAGGGAGAAAAAGTTGCGAAAGAAGAAGCCAATAAGAGTCAGGTTACCTTTTGTGCGAGTGTGTGATTACTCGGCAGTTGAGGATGGAAAAGTCTCAAAAATTGTGACCAAATTTGCACGATGACGTAATACAAATCGTATAGTGCTATGTAAATATTAATTTTTCCACATTTTCAAGGTCAAACAATCCCCTTTTAATAGAAGAATGCACCAGCGTCACTCACACTCACTCACGGAGGTTGACCAATAAGATTTTTAAAAATTCTTTTCCCCTTGGTTGGTTTTATCATCTACCTGCTCCGCAAATTGCACCACTAGGTGACTGTCGTCTAGATAATGTTTCTGTGTGTGTGTGTGTGCACGCGTGTCTTTTTGTATATATGTAATCGCGTATGAATAGATAAGTGTGTGTGTGTGTGTGCACAACACTATACGGCAGCCAGTTGGATAATTATGCACATGAAAATTTGTGTGTGTGTCAATGTGCCGGGATGGTCTAGCAGTACATCGCTCGACTTGTGTCTGGATTGGCCAGTCTCAAGCCTGGATAAAGAATGAGGGTTGGCGTCAGGTAGGACATTCGGCAGTAAGACCTACGTCAAAACATGATGTTTCATATTGGTTCTATAATGGTTATAAAGCCAAATTTGATGTAGCTAGAATGTTATTAATTTGTAAAACTTTCAATGCATTACACATTTTCAAATCGTTATATTTACAAATCCCGTTGGTTTTTAGAAAAACAAATCTTACCTACATTGAACTTAGCTTAGTTAATTTGTTTGTTCAAAAAATATTCACACGAACCCGCATGGGCACGGGTTCGATTCCCAATAAATTCGGGTCCACGTTTGGCTTCGCTAAATGGTCTACTGCTAAAAGATGCGTTTCTCGTGCCAACATTCCAAGTAGTAAAAATACGATATTCTTTCGTCCAATGGGAATGGCGCACACAATGAGATAGGAAAAGTTGGGATTGGAAGGATAGAAAAATAATTGAAAAATACAGCGAAAATAAAATGATCATAACAATTGGATTGGTTGTTTTTTTGGGCAAATGATATTTTTTTTTAATAATTGTGATGTTAGGGAGATGTAATAGTTTTCTATTACAGATGTAAAAATGACAACAATAATTATTTAATATAAAAGATTAATTACAAGGTAAATTGTGGGGTTTTTTGTTGTGGCTATAAATGAAACTGCAATGAAATTGATATTTTGAAACTTGAAATTTGTTGCAATAATCATGACTGACCGATTTTCGAAAGTTTCCAATCGCGACGTTAAATTGGAATTTAATTATGATTCGTTTCAAGTTTGCTTCATCGTTCCACCACCATGGGTTTTGTTAAAAACATTTCATGATCACGCGTTTCAATTGCCGGTCACGCAAGATGGAATTAAAAATGAATTATCAAAGTTTGGCGTGGAAAAAATAACGAACGAGTAAGCTTTTAACTAATAAACGTGTTGTGTTTAACTTAATACTACTACTACTACTACTACTACTACTACTAATAATAATAATAATAATAATAATAATAATAATAATAATTATTATTATTATTATTATTATTATTATTATTATTATTATTATTATTATTATTATGATAATAATGATAATGAATGATGATAATAATGATAATGATAATGATAATGATAATGATGATGATAATAGTAATAATTAATACTATTAATACTATTACTACTATTACTACTACTACTACTACTACTACTACTACTACTACTACTACTAATAATAATAATAATAATAATAATAATAATAATAGCAATGATAATAATAGTAATAATAATAATTATTATTATAATGATAATGATAATAATGTTATTAATACTATTACTACCACTACTACTACTAATAATAGTAATAATGATAACAATACTAATAATCATAATCATAATTATGGTAATAATAAAAATTATTATTATTATTATCATAATCATAATCATAATCATAATCATCATAATCATAATCATAATCATAATAGTAATTATAATAATAATCATAATATTGATCATTTATTATTATTATTACAAAACCCTTTTGCTTGAAAAAAATGAGACAACAATTACAGCAAAAAATAACAACAACAACAAAGTCTCGTAATTCAAAGAAAACATGAGACAACAAAATGTTTCCATGTATTTGAACATTGTGCCAAACGTTTTGCTTGATCCCATGAAACATTCATTTCAATTAAATCTACCCGAATAGTTCTTAGCCAAGTTTTCTGTAGTCTGCCAACTTTTCTTTTACCATTTACAGTTGTCCATTCCAAAATCTTTCTTACTGGTCTTTCGGGCGGTAAACATAGAATTTGACAAAGTAATTTTCTTTGTCTAATTGTAATGATGTCATGGAGTGAACGAGAGTCAGTTCTTCTCATAATAATAGTAATAATAATAATAATGTTGATAATAATAATAGTAATAATAATAAGAATACTACTACTAATAATAATGCTAATAATAATGATGATAATAATAGTAATAATATTAATATTAATAATGATGTCATTTTTTTCCTATTTCATCTTAACTACTGGTTGTTTATTATATTTACAATCTTTTCACTTTAAAACGAGAATAGGAAAAACACTTCACTTTTTGTCAATTTTCTTATTTGATTTAATTTGGCATTTGATTTTTCAATACGTCTACCCAACTAATCTTAAGCCATGTTTTTTGCCGTCTAACAACCTTCAGTATACCATTTTCAATTTTCCATTCAAAAACCATTTTATACCGGTCTTTTGAAAGGTTGAATGTGCCTTTACAAAATTATTTAATTAAAAAACATAAATATTTTGAAAAAATAAGAAAAAAAATAGTTGAATAGTGTTACTTTTTGTAATACACATTCGTTTAGTATTGATTAATTAATTAATTCTTTTTGTAATATTTGAAGAAACTTTACTGCATCTGCTTCAAGTATAAAGTCAAGTGATTATCTATCGAACTTCGATTCAATTGTGCAATCGGAAAAAAGTATTATTGATCAAAAGCAACGTGGAAGTTGCATCTTTGACAACGACCAACATTCGAATAGGAACAAGACTGAACAAAAATTTAGCTGTTTCCAGTGTTCAAAATGTTTTGGTTCGAATTCAGGCCTAAAACAGCACATGCACATTCACGCCTCATTCAAGCCATTTATTTGTCAAGTAAATAATCCCTTCTTAAATGTGTGTGTATGTGTCTATTTTTTAGATTGTACTTTTATCAGTTTACTATGAATACTATTCATTTTTTTGTTAGTAGAAATTTGCACCATTTGTAGTCGATGATAAAATTATTGAGTAGTATATGATTAATGTAAAAATTATTTTTGGCTTTTTATACCACATTAATAATAATTTTAATTTGAACATAATTTAAATTACCTTGAAATGTACAATTTCATGAAAGGTTGGAGTTTATTTTAACATTTTACTATTAATAGCCAAAAAGTAAAAAAAATAATTTTTCTTATTAAATAAATTGTTTTAAAAACGACTGTAAATCGATAATATTTTATTTTTCTTAACTCGATAAACTTAGTAACGAACCATCACTAACTTACATCCATCACAATAAACAACGACATTTAAAATAAACTGATCACGTTTCACGTAGGCTACCCACTTATCCAGTCAGAATAAATATGGAAAAAAACCATTACCGGAATAGAAAAGAAAACCGAAAGTAATCAACGATTAATTTAAACCAAGATTGTAGCGCGCAAACTAAGTTGTTTTATTCTATGTTAAGCCGCTTCGTCTAAATGAATTTCTTAATTGGGCATTTGATTGCTTACCTTTGATGGTTTATTAGAAAAATCTAAATCGGGACAAAATTAACATTTAAAGTGTATCTGCGTTGTAAAACTTTTAAATTTGTTAACTTTTGGTAACTTGGATTACCCTGGACGATTACAACTGGTGGAGATGTTTATCTCCGATAATGATGATGATAATGATGATTATTAACTTATAGCATTGTAGATTACTTGGAATACAAAAAATTACTAAAATGACACAAACCATACATTTTAATACATTTTAAAATTTGTTTAAATATACTCGTGTTTTAAAAATATCAACTGATGTTTGATTAATATTTAATATGTTTTAAAACTTACAGTTTATTGTTTTATTCAAAACGAAACATTCTAAAAAAATTTTTGTCAAATTATAAATAATTGAAAAAAAAACTTTTGTTAATCTTGTCCGTGAATTAAAATAATTTATTCCAGTTTTGTAATAATAATAGCAATAATAATAATAATAATAATAATTTATTTTATTTATTTTATGTTTTCTACTTTGAATGTTTCACAAAAAACATCTTTCAGCAGTCGACAGTTAGCGAAGCCAAACTTGAGTCCGCATTTTAGTGCCGGCGATGGGATTCGAACCCATGTCCACCGAGGTCCGAATTCGAGCGCTGTACCGCTAGACCACTCCGGCACTAATAATAATAATAATAATAATAATAATAATAATAATAATAATTATAATAATAATAATAACAATAACAATAACATTAATACTAATGATAATAATAACAATAATGACAATAATAATAATAATGGTAATAATAACAATAATAATAATTGTTATTATATAATAAATTTAAAAAAAAATTATTATTATTATTACAAAACACTTTTGGTTTTAAAATAAGCATGGGGTAATAGGATAACAGTCGCAGCAAAAAAGCAACAACAAAGTCCCATAATTCAAAAATAACCTAAGACAACAAAAAAATTTCAAATATTTGAATATTTTGCCAAACGTTTTGTTTGATCCCATGGAACTTTCATTCCAATTTGATCTTTCCGAATAGTTCTTAGCCAAGTTTCCTGTAGTCTAGTTATCTTTCTTTTACCATATTTAATCGTTTATTCCAAAACCGTTCTTGCTGGTCTTTTGAGCGGTAAACGTAGAATTTGGCAAATTAATTTTCTTCGTCTAATTGTAATAATGTCATGTAGTAAACAAGAGTCAGTTTTTCTCATAATTTTATTATTTGAAATGTGATTGCTCCAGGTAGTCTTTTAAATCCTTCTAAGTTACCGACGATGAAAGACATCTACCATCTTATCAATCTTGTTTGTTCACTTACACGTTCCACTCCCATATATTGCCGTAAGAATGATCATTGATGCGTACAAACGAAATTTTGTTTTTAGGCGAATGGAAGAATATAACCATATTGATTTGAGTCTATGGAATACTGACATTGTTTTTCCAAGTTTGGCTTTAACATCAAGTGCTTATATAGACAAACCCAACCTCATGAATTTAGTTTATATAAAATTTATTTAATTATTTTTTGTTATAAGATTATTAATTTTATTTCTCACTAGTCTATATGTTTCTTGATTTTGTCTTGTTGTTGAGGTATGTAACAAATCCTATACGCAATTCAGTAATTTGTGTCGACACAAGCGCCTACACAAGTGTGGACGTCAACAATATCAATGTACGACATGCAAACAAGAATTTTTGAATTATTACGGATTGGTGAAACACCAGTTGGGAAGTGACAGTTGCCAAATTGGCACCATCCCGTCACTATGTCCATCAACGTCATCAGCAAACCGGTCCGATCAGAAACGTCTTTTAAAAGGCGGTCCAATGCCAAATTTTTCTTTGTCGAAAAATGACAAAAATCTATCGACACATAGCGCAAATAAATTGAAAAATTCGAACAACACCGCCAGTAGAGTTAAAAAATTGTCACTTGATTGTTTAAAAAGTGCAAATATGAAGCGAAAAAGTAAATTTGCTTGCAATTTTCAAAAAATAAACAAGTTAGTTTTTAGTATAGTGTTTGATGTTTCAAAACGTTTAGAGTGAAAATAAACCGACGGTTTTTGTTTAAATGTTTTACGAAACAATATTTGTTAGAAACGATTAGAAATGATTCAATCTAGCCTGTTCCTGTTATCCGGGTACGTGCGATTGCTTCTTTGCCTTTGCTGGAATGGCGTCTTCTCGATTGTTTCCGTAGCAGTATACATTTTTTACAAAGGCCAAGTTGCTAACCTTGCGCACTCGAACCCTCCTTCTTTATCCAGGTTTGGGACTGACTAGATTGAACCATTTCTGGTCTAAACTAGCTGACGAAAAAAGTGATAGCATGACTCAGATGACAAGATTGAGCAAAAGTCGAAAGACCAGCAAGAACAATTTTGGAATATACAATTGATAATGGCAAAAGAAATGTCGGTAGACCACATAAAACTTGACTAAATACCATTCGGGAAGGTCAAATTAAAATGAATGTTTCATAGGGAATCAAACAACATTTTTGGCAAAATGTTCAAATATATGGAATTATTTTGTTGTCCCATGCTTGTTTTAAAGCATAATAATAATAATAATAATAATAATAATAATAACTCCGCCTAGTTTGGATTAGAAATAATTCAATCTAGCCAGTCCCAAGCCTGGATAAAAGAGGAGGGTTTGAGCGCAAGGTTGGCAACCTGGCCTTTGTAAAAATTTATACTGCTGAGAAAACAATGAAAGATGACGCCATTCCGGTAAACAACAACGTTTCTGGATGGCAAAGTTACCAGATGACAAGGTTGAGTGAAAACCGAAAGAAAGCGCAATTTTTGATTTGCAGAATATTTAATGCCAATGAGACTTTGTTATTGTTGTTGTTGTTTTGCTGTAGTTGTTGTCTTATTGCCCCATGCTTATTTTTAAAGCAAAAGGGTTTTGTATAATATAATATAATATATATAATAATAATAATAATAATAATAAGACAAGCATTGCACGTAAACAGAAAAAGAATTATTAAATTAAATTTTGACTTTATTTATTGTTTAATAAAGTGCTTACCCACCAAGCTACATTCGATACAAATGCCAATAAAAATCACCAATTTTGAAAATAATAAATAAACATTTAATACAAAACATTGTAATCACATATTTATTTTTCTTAGTATATAATAAAAAGCTTTACGATTACAAATCATTTGTGTTGCAGCATAATCAATCTAAAATCAAATAAAACATTGAATATTTCAATTATACAATCTATAATTTTTAGAATACCGGCAGTTCACAGTACCAAGTTGACAATCAATAACGCAGACAATTTATGGGAAATTACCTCAATGGCAAAAGACAAGCAAGCACTCAAACAACTTTGTATAAAATCATACAGCCCAAATAAACGGCATTACAATCACCTTGCAACTGGTTGCCATGCAGACGAATCAAACAAACGATTTGCAAAAAATTATTTCAACAATTTTGCCAATAAAATCGTTACCAGTGTTGACAATGATGCTGATAAAAAAAGTAATCTTCCGTTGGATTCGTCATCTGCCGACTACAAACCGTTTTGCACCAATTTATTGACCAATTATTGCAATTCATTGTCCTATTATACAATAAAATATTTAAAAAATAATCAATATTCCAACAACAACGACAACAATGTGGTAACGTATTCAGCCAAAAACCAAATTTCGTCATTGTCCACAAAATTGACCAATCAAAATCAACACTTGTACTACGACAACAGTGATTGGCTAAATGATGAATTGGCAAATGACCTTCATGGTCAATCACAATTGTCAAAAGGTTGGTACACATGTAGCGTCTGTTCGAAAAGCTTCTTCAGAGCTGCCAATCTCAATCGACATTTGCGAACACACACGGGCGAGCAGCCCTATCAGTGTTTGTATTGTGACAGATCGTTTAGCATTTCATCGAACATGCAACGACATATTAAAAATATACACATTAAAAATAATTTTTAATATATAATAATAATAATAATAACAAAACTGTTGGTTCGATATTTGATTGTAAATAAAATATATGCATTTCCTCTTCTTCTCTAACTAGCTATTTGAAAATTTTTATTTTCGTCTTTAAGATGCACTATTTCGTATTTTTAAAATAATAAAATAATTTCATATTTAATAAAACTTGATTTGCAAAGTAATTTTTTTTTTAAATTTACAATAATAAAATCAATGACTGCCTGTAACATTCAAACATAAATTGTTTCGAACTGGAAAATTTAAGTTATTTTAATTCTTAATATATTTCTAAAATTGATTGATAAAAAATTATTCAATTAAATGTTTTTTTTGTTGAAAATTAGTATTGTTTTAAAAATTCGTGCCTAATGAAAATGTTTTACTTTCTAGAAACCTGGATAAAATTAAGTGTCAAAATTATTTATTTAGGCTTGGAACTGGTTGGATCGGTTTATTTCTAATCCTGTCTCGGTTGATTTGCATTGGCAACACGCTAAATATGTTTTGTAATGTATTGTTTAAACGCTGAATATAAAACGTGTTTAGCAAACAAAGACCAGCATTTAGTGGGACTTAAACCCAGCCTTTAGTAACTTGTACCATCTCGTTTAAAGTATTTTAACAAGAAATAATATTGTAATAATTACTATTGCTTAGCATAAGCATACAGCAAACTCCTCTGTTGTCAGTCCAAAGTTTAGTTAAAAAACATTTTAATTAAAGCCTTGTTAAAAAATAAACATTGCTAAAGAAACAACAAAAGTACTCCACTATGTAGCAGATTTGTTTTATTATTAAAGAAAATAATTAAAAACTATTTTTTATAATTTTTATTATTATAGCAATTAATTTTATTATTAGTGTTATTGTTATTTTTATTGTATATATTTTTTGTTGTTTTAATGTAACGAGTATTTTAGAAGCTTCATGTAGCTTCACTTTTGTTTTGTGAACGTGACAATGAACACTTCCGTTTTGTTCGTCTTCTTTCTATTCAGTTAAGGTAGACGGATCAAACCTTGGAAGTATAAGTTGTTTTGGTTCAATTCGCTGTACGTAGTCAATTATTTATCTGTGTAGTCAATCGTCTAAAACTAATGTAAACACACGAGTTTAAGTGAAAGCAACATGAAAGCTCCATTTTTGATATACAGGATCTTCAATACCGCATATTTAATATGTATGGTCACATTAATTTGTGCAGTCTCTGGAAACTGGACAGTTAAGTCAAGCTTTTAAAAAATACAAACATTTTGGGCATTAGAGAAATGAATGCGGTCCATAAGTAAGAACAAATTTAAAAGTGAAAAACTCATCAAATTTGTTGACTAGAATGCTCTATTGGATAAAAACTTGTAAACGACTGTATTATTTTCTTTTGACTGTTACTATTTTGAATGCTAAAGATCAAATATCTTTGAGCAAAGGATGAGGTTGCATTGAACAAAACCCATTAAACATTGCCAATAAGTTTAAAAATTATTTACAATTGATTTAGTTGTTTTTACAAGATCTTTTAACACTATTTATTAAAAGTCTCTATTGTAAAGCTCTACTACTGAAGTATGTCAATATTATGCGTTTGTTATACCAACATTGCATTTGTTGTTAAATGCAACCGAACCGTACCATATTGGCTATTAAACCTGGTAGTATGCAAGGACCCACATGGTAAAGTCCTAGTAAAACGGTTTTCCAACTTACTAAACCGGTAGTAACGTAGCAGCATTTGAGAACACTTGACAATTAGAATTGATCAGATTCACTATAAATAATAAATTTACAGGTCCAATGTCATCCACCCATAGCTCCGTGGTTTAAGGCGCTGGCCTGACACCAGATAGGGCGTAAGTTCAAGTTTATGTGTGTGTGAAACTGGAAAGGTATGCGCTGCTGATGATTCCAAATAAAGATGAAACAGCTGTACAATGCTCCTGGTTGACTTAAAAAAACCTAGTAAATTTATTATTCAAGTGAATCTGACAATACTAATATAATATCTCTTAAAAAACCCATTGATAAAAGCAATCATATTATGTTTGAACTTCTTACAGAGATATTCCAATTGTATTTAGTTGCTGCTTTTATTTCTAGTGGTAATTAATTTTATTGTAATAAGGTAAAAAGACATTTGTTTTATAGTATCAAGTGCCAAACTGGTCTAGCGATGCAGCGCTCAATTTGGACCTGTGTAAACATGGGTTCGAATTCATTAAATGTGGGTCTACATACGGTTTTGCTAAAATGTCCACTGCTAAAAAATATTTCCCGAAAAAAAATTTAAAGTAGTTAAAATAAAAATAAATACGTAGAACTATGATTGAAATAGGTCAATTTTCTCACATATCTGGGAAGCATCATTGGTAAAGACAAAAAAAAATGTTCAAGCAAGACTTAATAAAAATTCGATGCGTTTTTTATTAATTCAAACCAATATAGTCATGTTCTTCCAAAACTTTGTTGTACGTATCAATTTTTATGTCTACAGTCAAGTAAAACTTGAAAGTCAATAAACAAGATTTACAAAAAACAAAATATGTTTCATTGTTGGTATTTTCAAAACTGTTAAAATATTGTTGGCGCTATTATAGTTCAAAAATATATATTATGAATAGAACTGACTTTCATCTATTACACAAGATCGTCACAATGAGATAAAAAAATTACTTGGTAAAATTATACGTTTATTGTCGGAGATACCAGCAAGAACGATTTTGGAATAATCATTTAAAGATTATAAAAAAGTCCGTAACCCACAAACATAAAAAAAGTAAGATTAATTAAAAACTGTCAAAAAGTGTAAATATTTATTATTTTATTTTTATTATGTCGTATGTTTTACGGGGAAACGCCAGTTGTGGGATTCGAACCCATGTCCACCTAGGTCCAAGTCGAGCGCTGTACCGCCAGACCACAAGAAAGTCTCATTGCCCCGTACTGTTCAGAATGAAAAGGTTTTTTTACTAAAATTTAATATATATTCATCCAATATATATAAATCGTAATGTGTCAAATATAGCTCATAGTTTTTATAAATTCATATATTTTCAAATCAAAACGGTGTTTCTTTGTACAAATGTTTGGTCAATATTTTTCAATTTATTTGTCTCATTACATTGAGTTTCTTTTGCCAGTTGAAATTTTCGAATTTTTCTCTACAAAACAACAACAACAAAAATGTTTTAAAAAATAATTCATAATTAGAAATTTTAAAATCAAATTTACTTGTAGTTGCAATTTATTTGTAAAAAATATTGTTTTCCATCCATAACATTGAGCCAACTCTTCAACATTTTTGTTTGACAAGTTTGAAGAATATTGATAATATATTTGGCGCCATAGTTCATTGCTATTGCACAACTATTGCAAAGTCATGGATTAATGTTTTAGTTTTACAAATTGAACTACAAACCTTATTAAAAAAGGCTGCAGTTTTTCCAAGATTTATGAGGTCTTCTAAATTTAAATAACTTATTATATATGCCAAAAGTTCAATCGGCAAGCGAATAATAAAATCAACATTTCCTCGAGATATATTTAAACAATATTCTAATGTATCTGGTCCCATTATATTTAAAATTTTTGCTTTTAAACAACAAATAAAAACGGTTAATTACAAAATGCTTTCATTTACCTTGCATAAGTTCATCATTTTGAAATTCATCATAAGAACAACTGATTTCACCGGGTTGAAATTTATTGCAATCGTTTCGCGATGTAATTCTCCACGATCGCCAAATAAACTGCAATCACCAAAATATATTTTAATGCAAATCGTGTAGTAAGATTTTTAACAAATATTTTTTAAATGTAAATTTTGTTAATTACGACGTTTATTAATTACGTACAAAATGCATTAAAATTGCAATCAATTCAATATGATTATTTTTATCTTGAGGAAGATGCTAGGTAACAAAAAATAATTCTCGTTTATAAAATTTATTATAATTCTTTTTATATGACAGCTTTTTTACAATTTTCATTTAAACTTTTCATCAAAAAAATAAAGAGGTGGCTTTGCCACCAACTTTTTATTATTATTATTATCAAAATTGTGCTTTTATTGCTTGCCGCAGTTTGCCAAAATGGCATTTATTTACTAACATTATATATTTATTATTAATTATTTATTTTTACTACTTTGAATGTTTTACGGAGAAAGGCATTTTTTAACAGTAGACATTTTAGCAAAGCCAAATGTGAGCTCGCATTTAGTGTCGATAGTAGAATTTAAGCCCATGTTTACCTAAGTCTAAGTCAAGCGCAGTACCGTTATATCACTCCGGCAACAATATCAGAAAATTCAAACGTTCTAACCTTCTCTACGTTTCTCAAAAAAATATGAAACTAACTACTGTAAAGTTTTGTATCAAAGTGCATTATAAAAATCCGATATATATATATATATATATATATATATATATATATATATATAATTTTAATAAGAAAATTGTATGTGTATTGTCGTTACGTTTAGTGTCAGAAACAAATTTGAATATTGTTAATAAACGACAAAAGTTTTTTTAACAATTATTTAAGTTAAATTTTATTATAAAACTACAAAAACCTTATCAAGTTAAAACGCATTGAGTTGCAAGTTAATATTCAATATAAATTATCCAAAGTCATAGTCCCTCTCGCCAGTAAATATTGTCTACACTACTAAAAATTTTGTATATTCATAAAATCACCTCTAAGTAAACCTTCAAATATACACAAAATACAGATGTTTATTAAAAACACAATTAATACATACAGTGTACATCAAATTAAAATAACAATAACAATAGCATGAAAACACTTAACTACACATAATGCAACTTATAATTTGCTAATTTTTTTAAAAATATTAAATAAAAATTTTTGAAAATATTATTTATAATTATTTTTTCTGTTTGTGACAGTTTTTATATAAGTAAAATCTATTTAAAAAATATCTAAGAAACACCTACTTTATTCGTAGTTAAAACAAAATTATAATAATCTTTGTTTGGTGCAGGAGCAATTTTATTAAACTCAGCAATATGTTTTTTACTAAATAGCTTATAATAACAGAATATTGGACTCTCAAAAATTTTTAACCCACAATCGATCATTTTAAACTCATGTTTTCTAGTTAATAGGCCTATTAATTCAATAAACAAAATTACTAAATTATATTTTTTTATTATTTTTTTGTGTTTATATTTTATATTTATAATTTTAAAAATTAAACTAAATTTTATTTTTTTAATGCATTATATTTTACTCTAGCGATTATTGTGTGCTTAATCACTTATATTACTACTGTAAAATTTTATTTTTAAATTATGTTAATTTTCTAATATTTTTATGTAATTTAATAATTATTAAAATAGATTAAAAACTGCATAATAAATGACTTTATGAAAGCTTTTGACAGTGTTCATTGAGAATCTATCTGAAAAATCGTAAGCTTAAGGGAATATTACTAAATTATTTTAATTGTATGTTTGCTACTTTAAATGTTTTACGGGAAACACCTTTCAGCGGTAGACATTTTAGTGAAACCAAACGTGGGGCCGCATTTTAATGCTGGTGGTGGGATTCGTACTCATACCCACCGAGGTCCAAATCAAGCGCTATACCGCTTACCATCCCGGCAGAATATTATACGTTTGCTATAAGAAATTTAAGTCATTGTGTTTGAGCAAAAAGTGGTTACACTGTTATGTTTGAAATTGTCATAAGAGTACGTCGTGGATGTATGTTGTCACCATTTTTTCTTCTGATAATTGATTTTATTGATTCAGTCTATGGACCTAAATTTAACCATGGCAAATCAAATAATTATTTGCGTATCAAAATTTGTAAACAAAATATAGCTATTGTTTATACTGTCACATATCTAGGAAAGATCATCGGTTAAGAAGGATAAACCAAAATTTACGTTAAAGCAATGTCACTCAAATCAATACAGTCGTGTTCTTCTAATCACCTAAAAACAAAATTTTGTCTGCATACATTAATAATTATTTCTACAGTAATATATGGAAGCTAACAAACAAGAATGTAAATGTTTTTCATCACACGTGTATTAGAAATATGTTAAAGATTACCTAGATCGATAACATTTCAAACATTAAGTTCTTGAGAAGAACTAATTCTCGTTTATTATATGACATTATTACAACTAAACAACATTATTACAACTAAATCTGCCTATTTTAATTTGTGACCATTTATTATCCTTTATCCAGGGTATTATTTTATTAGCCATGCTCACTCATGAGTCATTCGCATTTCATGTATACTCACATATTTGCACACTATTAACCATAGTGTCCCCTAAATAATAACATGCCTCTTTACGCATATAATATTGAACATGACTTTTAAATATACGTTGATTTTGAGTTTTTTTCTTCTTTTAGCCTATGTAATTTAACCTTACTTTACTTATTTATTTTTGGACTGGTGTTACACACTGCTAATTGTATTGTATTTCTATAATTGTACATATTTTTTGTGCTGAAAGTTACTTCTACTGAAGTATCTAAGCCAATAACCATAAATAAAAAAATAAATAAATTACTCCGTAAAATTCTACGTTTATCACTCGAAAAGCAGCAAAAACGGTTTTGAAATAGGTAATTGAAGATGGTAAAAAGGTTGGTAAACGATAAAAAGCTTGGCTAATAATTATTTGGGAAGATCTAATTGACATGTCTCATGAGAAATTTTTTTAGCAAAATGTTCAAGTACATTGAACAATCTAGTCGCCCCATGTTTTTGAAATTAGGGACTGTTTTTGCTATAATTGTTGTTTCATTGCCCTGTAGTTTCTTAAAGGAAAGGGGTTTTATAATTATTATAATAAAAGTTACATTATTATAAACACATTTAAAAATAGAGTAGTTAGTTTTTTGTGCTTACAATTGGACATCAGTTTTAAAATTTAAAAATATTTAACTAACTGTGTTAATCAAGACTTAAAAGTTATTAAAATTTGTATAAACCATACATGTACACATAATCTGTATAGTCCATTTAAATAATACCTTTAACTAATTACTAGACTAATGTTTAATATTGATAGTAATTAACTATATTAAATGACAAAAGTATTTACGTACTTCTTTGTAATTGCGGTCTATAACTAATACGATAATACAGAGTACTAAAAAGCGTCTGCCCCACTTAACATACGTACCCTAGAAAATTCGACTTGATACTGAAGCAACACTTGTCAAAACTTATTATCATCCACTCGGTTTGAGTAGTCTGTAAATCACAAGATTTATATAATTCAGAAAACTGGTACTTGTAGTCGATTTCAAGTAAGGATTATTATTATTGTTATTAATTATTTATTTGCACTACTTTGAATGTTTTACGAAAAACATCTTTTAGCGTAACCGAACGCGAGCTTGCTCTTGGGAAGATTCGAATCCATTCCCACCCAGGTCCAAGTCGAGTGCTGTACCACTAGAACACTGACACAGAAGTATGAAAATCAAGTTATTCTTAACCCGAAGTCTAAAATAAAATTCTTATTTTAAAACTTGAATAATTGAAAACAAAGTGATTAGCAAATATCAATTTATTTTGAAATACCATACTAAAATTACCAAAACAACACTCTGTTAACATCCATACAAAAAACTGACTAAAAATGAAATACAAGGACAGACGAAGCAAACAAACGTAATGCAAAGGTTACACAATAAAATTAATTAAAATAAAACACAATTAATATTCACTAAGCGGTTGAAAGCAGAAAAACAACGTTAAGTTTAATTTTGGTAAAATTACTGCAGCTGTAAAATTGCACAACTCGTTTAGAAAAACATCATTAATTCGTTAAGTCTATCAAAATACAGCGCTAAACCGATTTTAAGAAACTAGCAACCACTCGACATGAATAAATTGGTGCATCATCAATTTAAATCTCTTCACGCAATGTAATCAAAAGCAAACATACACACATGAAATACGTGCAAATGAAAACACTTGGTGTGTACAATGGATGACATAATGAAGTTAAATATACAAAAGTCATCATCATAAAAACATATAGATCATTGTGGTTAATGCTTAATAAATATGTACGTAATGTAATATAAACAATTCAAGCTACCCATACAAAAATTCATTGTTCGATTAAACAAGGATGGCAGTTAGTCAAACGTATCATAATTACGAAAAATGCTAAAAAAAAACCGCAATCCCACAAAAAACACGCTTTCACGAGTACAAAACATATATAAACGCAGAACCCTAAACTGTGTATGTAATCGTACATATATATATATATATATATATATATATAATCGTATATATATATATATATATATATATATATATATATATATATATATATATATATATATATATATATATAAATGGAAAGCCATAAGTAAATGATTAGAAATGAAAGCCAAATAGATTCAAAATTTGCCAAATTAGAAGTAAATTAAAATATGCGATTTGAAAATGGTCAGTGGAAAAAGTGAATTAAAATTAAAATTGAACTTATTTAGACATACATTATGCAACTTCAAAATAAATATCCAGCATGTTATTTGTTAATCGAAAATGAAATATTTTCACCATATTAATATAATCGAGTTGATTAAAACACACACACACACACATACACACTCATCTTAATTATGTATTGATTACATCAGTAAGATTAATAATGGGCAAAATATACACTTCACACATGTGTGTTAAATAAAATAAATTAAGCTCAATGTTAGTTCCAAATTTTTAATGAACTATCCCACGAACCTGTGCATACAGCCATACCATCCTCAGAAATGCCCAAGCACGACACGCGATTATCGTGACCAGCAAGAACACCTTGAAAACAACAAAAAAAACAAGTTGACAATAGAGAATAAATAATTTTTTATCTATCAAAATCATAGGATGCTAATGATCCTGAGGATTTGAGTAATGCTTATAAAGTCTCAATTTCCAATGATGGTGATATTCCTGACTGTTAGTCCTCCACGTGGTGCATCCTGGACTAGGTGCCCTAGGCATGTAGACTAATAACAGCAGGGTCCGAGTGCACAGCGGTATAACTGGGCTTCCGCTACGGCGGGTGGGTGCGAACATACACCCAGGATACTTAAAAGGTATCTAAAGGTATACGTATACCATATGTAGCCCTTGGGCTAAGGGAGATAACCCTGACAAAAAATCAGGCGGCCTCGTCAATCTTTGCGAACAGTGGCGACGTCACAAGGATGCCGTCTACCAGCCAAGAAACTTTGTTATTCTTCCACGCTTGTCAAGCCATCGAGATCGATCGTTCTACATGTCGTATAAATATGGGAAATAATGAAGAGGTGACCACGTCACCAACCAAAAAAAATAGTCAAAAGATTGAAAGTAGGACAAATACACACACACACACACGCGCGCGCTTGGACAACAATAACTTACCACTGCGTTCCTGCTTCAACGTGTCCCACACATTGCAATTGAAGTCGTCGTAGCCACCGAAAAGCAAACGACCACTTTTGCTAAATGCCACACTGGTAATGCCACAAATAATATTGTCGTGGCTGTACATGGCAATTTCTTGATCGGCACGAATGTCGAACAGACGACAAGTCGCATCGTCACTGCCAGTTGAAAACGCCATTCCACTAGGAAAGTATGTAGTCGCATTGATGTCCGACTCGTGTCCCGGAAATGTCTGTTTGCATTGACCATCACGCAAATCCCAAAGCTAATTTTTAATTGGGGGGAAAAAATCATTTTGGTTTCCATATGTATTCGGTATATGAAACGATTGACTCCAATAGGTTGATAAGCGTAATAAATGTGAAAACCCAGTTGTATCTCGGTACACTCGATCCATGCTGTTATTTGTCTAAATACCTATGAGCACCTAGTCCAAGAAGCACTACGTGGAGGAGGAACAGATAGGAATATTACCATCATTAGAAATAGAAACATTATAATCCAGAGGATTTGAGTAATGCTTACAAAATCTCAAATTTAAATGAATTATCATCATCCACGTGCTGCATCCTGGACTAGATGGCAACAGGCATCTAGATTAATAACAGCAGGGTCCGAGTGCACAGCCGTATAACTGAGTTTTCATTAGATTCACACTCACTGAATAGGTGCTAGCATACACCAAAAATGCGTAAAAGATATCTCAAGGTATCTATTCACCACATGTAGCCGGTTAGGCTTGTGAATTTGGCGTTGTAACAAATTGTAACAGTCTTCCGACAACCTCTTCGAGTTGCTATACGAACATGGCATTAATAAAGAAGTGAATCTGTCACCAACTTATGTTATGTTAACATTGGAAATTGAAACTTTATAAGCATTACTCAAATCTTCAAAATCATTAACATTCCAGAAAAAAACGAATTCCCAATAAGTATTCATGTTTTATTTTCTAGCGGTACAGCGCGTCTGACTCAAATCTGGGTGGAGATGGGTTCGATCCCCACCATCGACACCAAATGCGAGCCCACGTTCAGCTTCACTAAAATGTCCGCTGCTGAAAAATACGTTTCCCTCGTAAAACATTTAAAGAAGTAAAACAAAAAATAAAAAATAGACACGTACCTTGGCAGCTGCATCACATGCCCCCGAAATAAATGTTTGAAGATCTGGAGCAAGACTAAGACTCATAACGTCACCGCTGTGTCCAGTAAAAGATGCAACCTGTTGACCTGTTTCAATATCCCATAAAGCACTAGAAAAACAAAGAACAAAAAGTCAATAAAAAAGATACAAATAACATTAAAAAGTTGGATAGAACCTTTACTCACCAAGTACCATCACCAGAACTGGTAACAATTTGATTGTCATTCAAAAAACGACAGCAAGATAAATATCCTGTGTGACCGGGTAATTCGCGACTGACGCGGACATTGCCTTCACGCGTCTTCAAGCTGTATATGGAGCAAATATTATCGAGACCACCGCACGCAACATAATTTCCCGATGGAGCATAAGCGCAGGTCATCACCCAACTACTTCTTAATGGAATAGCGTGCACCTGTATATTGGAAAGATATTTTTAACAAGATAAAATCCTCAATGACTTATTTATATCCATAATTATTACTACAAACCCTTTTGATTTTAAAATAAGTATGGAGCAACAAGATAACAATAATAGCAATAACGACAACAAAGTCCCATAATTTAAAAACAACATGCGGTAACAAAATGATTTCACGTGGTCAGACATCTTGCTAACGGTTTTGTTTAATCCCACATGAGACATCTATTTCAACTAAATCTTACGCAGTAGTTCTTAGCCCAGTTTTCTGTGGCCTAACCCAACATTTCTTGTGCCATCATCAATTGTCCATAACAAAACCGTTCTTGTTAGTCTTTTGAATAGTAAACTTAAAATTTGACCAATTTTTTTCGTTTAATCGATTGAGTTTCCTTTCGGCTTTCACTCAACCATGTCATCTGGGTACGTGAAATCCCTTCTCTCCCGTTGTCTACAGGGATGTCAACCTCTTATTGTTTCTGTAGCAATATGGATTTTTTACAGGAGCTAAGTTGTTAAATTTTCGCCCTCATCCAAACTTGGGACTGGCTAGATTGGTTCATTTCTGATCTTCTCTAAGCTTAAAACCACGTGCTTTATTTCTCTAGGTAGAGTTACATCCGTTAATAAAGACAATTATAGTATAACTATAAAACACTCATCAGTATTAATTACATAAGCCGAACTCTTACAAATTTTAAGTAAAATACAACGGTACATCATTATCATAATCAGGGATAAACACTCAGCTAGGGTTGTCCACACCCACAAAATATCAACTTTCACAATGTGCACTTAATAAACGACACTTGAGATATGCTGACATTAAATGCTAATTAAATCCTGAATTAAACCCCTCCAGTGGTCTCTATTGACTACAAAGGATAAGCAATCGGACTCTCAATTAAGTAATTCATTTAGACGTGAAGGCTTAGGATAAATAAAACGACTGAGTTCACCCCATACAATGTCAATTCAAATTACTCGTCAAACATTTGGTTTTCTTTTCCATCCGAGTAATGGTTGAACTTTCATAGCTATTCTATCTGGATGAGTAGGCAACCTTCGTAAAGTATGGCCATTCTATTTTAAACGTCTTTCTCTTATTGTGTTAAAAATACATAGCCAAATAATGTTATGTGCTAAAAATATTTGATTACTTATTAAATTTAAGTTAAACGTAACAGTACAAATGCATATCAAAACAGTAAAGTATAAATGCTCAACCGTCAGTATGTAATAATTAAAATGTAAGCCAAATATTTAATTTCGACTTAAATGCCAAAAAATAAATAAAGGTCAAACATAAAATTACAAACCATCTACCTAGATAACTTAACTAACTGTCAGACAATAACCTTAAACCAAAAGTACTGAACGTCAAACTTCACCTAACAGCACATACAAACGTATGGTTAAAAATATCCCGATTCAAACACAAAAATACTTCACACTTCTATTTTATAAATTAAAAAATTGAAGATAATAAACAACACATCAGTTACATTTCCAGTATTTTAAATTACAATAATTAGTGATCGTATCAAGGTAACAGGGTAAAATGCTCATTTGAAAAATCACTTGTCTAGTGAGATACTGAAAACCAGTTACCTACTTCATACTACTAATTTCGATTAACTAATGTTTAAAATAAAATCAAGACCTTTAAAAACACTCGTTTTATTAAAGTGTGCATTGTTTGTATTTTTTCCATCTATAAAAACTAAATTTTAGAATTTACGTAAAATATTGAAATCATAATAGACTAATATTTAATCTTAACAAAACCTTGAGAAATAATAACATCAATAATCTGAAAGCATCAAACAAAGTGGTTCATCAAATCGAACATCCCAGACGTGTAAAATCTCAAATAATAGCATCCCTGTATTAACTCTACTGATCAGAAAAATTAAAGTACCGTTTATTTTTTGTTAAAGCTGTCTTCCTTATCCAAATGGCTATATGGTATGTATATATTTTATGAAACGTTTTAAAGAACCTTGGATACATGTTTGTACAAATCTATCAACGAGGTTTATTTATACAGCTGCGCACTAAGTTGCTGGTTCATATTAATCTCATAATAGGATGCATTCCATTAAGGCTTCATAAGCAATGGTAATATCGTCCTCAATTACATTGTGCCGGGGTGGTCTAGCGCTCAATTTGGACCTCGGTGGGCACGGGTTTGAATCCTACCACCAGCACTAAAATGCGGGCCCAAGTTCGGCTTGGCTAAAATGTCCACTGCTAAAAGATGTTTCTCGTGATACATTCAAAGTAATAAACAAAATAAATGAATAAATAAAAATAAAAGCTTTAATAATGTTACCAAACCAAATAAATAAATCACTATCAAAAATAAAAAATGCAATAAAAAATAACAATGTAAATAGTACTAACCAACTTCACAGCGTTGATAGCATTTACATAATTTAAATTAAACTCAAAATCACTAACAAAATGTTCAAATTCATTCAAAATCTATCCGTAAATAAAAAATACACTTGATAAAATGGCGAACTTTGATAAACAAACTCATTTATAACGACAACCAATCATTTAATATAACCATAACTTTTAACTAAATAACGTTTTGTAAACCTATATAATAAAATTAAAAACTAATAATAATTATTCTTCCGTAATATTAAGTCTAAATGATAATATTCAATAAAAAATGATTAATTTAAATTAGTTCAATTCACCAATTATAATATCAAATTAGCTAGCTAATAAACAAATAGTGTTAAATAAATTTATTCCAAAACGTTAAATAAAAAAATAATAAAAAACCAAAAATCTTTAATAAAAACCTAAAATAGTTCAATAAATAATTACAACTAAACTACAATGATTTTTAAACGTCACAAAAGATCAAAGTATAAACAGTGCTAAATAAAAAACCCTAATATCTAAAATCAAAATAGCCAATCTTTTTTTGAACAGTTTCCTTACAACATTTAACCACTCATTTCTTAAATATGAAATTCTACGAATATATTTCATGATGTCCCAAACCAAACACACAACCTTCGCTCTGTACTATGTGAGAACCACATGACAATCTAAACAACATTATTTCACTCAATGCATTAAATAAACACTCTATACATCATTAATGAACACCTAATTTAATCTATTAATTAAAAATCTTAAACTGAAACAGAATCATAGTTACTATATAAAAACATCTTTTAAACAACTAATATGAACATCGAAAATATTAAAAATTAATACAGACCTTATTTGTTGTAAAACCATCCCAAACAATTAGTTTTCCATCTTGGGATGCAGAAACTAAATTTTGAGAATCTGAGCACCATTGCATTGCATAAATCTTCGCCAAATGTCCCCTTAGCGTACGTCTACAACGAATTTGAATCCTACTGATACATTCAACGTTAGAAGTTGCTTGAGAAAGAGTGGTATCTGCAGCAATTCTACGTGCTTCCTGTGAATAAAATAAATAAAACTAAAATAGTGACGTACTCTTATTTGACTTTTAAGTTGCTCAGTTTCTTGCCGAAGCTGATCAAGCTCACCCATTTTTTGACAAATGTGTCCAAATGAAATCTATAATATGTGCAAATTAAGCAAACAAATAGAGAGTATATTAAAAAGACATAGGACACACATGAACAAACGGTCTAAATCACAGAATATGGTGAGTGAAGGTTTAATTGGATTGTTTAAACAAATATTAAAATTTAACAAAATATTAATACAAAAATTTAATCAATTTTAATAATTATTTTTACAAATGTTTAATTTTTTAAATTAAAAAATAATTTATTGCAGTTATAATTATGTAAAATAACTTATAAATATTTTCATTTAATTAGTTTCTATAAGCAATAAAAATCACCATAACCGGTCTCAAATGCGGTTTTAAAAAAAGACGGTTTGAAGGTAAGGTTAACAACTTGGGGTTTGTAAAAAACCTATATTGCTACAAGAAAAAGAAACTCAATATTGATAATGACAGAAAATTATAACACAACTTGGTTGACAGTGAGCAAACTTTTCTTGTTATACGACTAAAATAAACAATTTTAGGGTTAAATTAAAACCTATATTTTGATAACCAATAAAAATAATATTAGAATAAAATGTTTTAAATTCTAGTACTGGCTCTATTAGTTATAAAAAGGTCTATTTTAAATAACCTTGAAATTGTTTATTTTAGACGTATAACGGGAAGAACTTGCCACTCTGTCGAGTGAACTAAACGCTGAATTAAATTCAATTTTTATTTTGCAAGATTTTTGATGCCAAAATCTTACCAAACGTGCAAACATGGAATTTACGCTTACAATTAAAAGTTTTTAAATTTTGGGTATCAGCAAAATTCAATAATATTTTATGAGTGGACATAAAGTCTATCATATTCACGGAGTTTGTATTATGTTAAATAAAAAAATTCCTTAATTAGACTAAAGCTCATAAGTGACCGGTTTATTTTGGCCATATTTTTAAAAGTAACAGTTGAGTACATATATATTTTTACAATTAATTACTAAAGTTCTTGAAAAGTGTATCTTAATAGGATATATTAAATGAGGTTTTAAATGTGAAATAAAATAAACTTAGTAATGGATTTTTTTAATGGTAAAAAATAACTGTAGAATTAATGTTGGAAACACGTTTTTCGCTCACATGAAGCAACTTTCAGGTTCAGGTTTGTACATGAGTTAGATAAGAGAGAAACTCCTTTTGGTCCTCGGTTCAAAAATGTCAGGTATTATATAACGGGGTAATATAAATGAAAATAGAAAATAAAGTACATATCTAATAAAATTATGAAGATAATTTGAATCATAAGCCGGTTTGAAGGCTTTAAAGGACGAGGCCGTGACGATGTGTGTGGGTAAACTATTTCATGGTGAAATAACCCTAAACGAAAAATGATGGGAACTCACACAGGATTGGACCCTAGGTTTGGAAATCTTGAACGGGTATTCTAACCGTGAATCGTTGGAGAGGACAAAAAATGATTAAAGTGTTAAAAATTAAGGAGTTTAAAAACTAAGATAAGATCGCCTTGGAGTCTCCTATCTTCCAATGGAAAGAGTTTGAGAGCTTTAAGACGCTTAGGGTATGGGATATTCTTAAGCAATTGAGGCTTTTTGGTGAAACTCCATTGCACCTTGTCAAGTTATAGAATGTCCGCCTTTAGGATGGGGGACGTAACTTGAATGCAGTATTTAAGGTGCGGCCGAATATAGAGTTGAAAAAGGAGGCGAGTACAACTAATAGGAATGATACCTAAATTACGTCTAAAAAATTTGGCTAACTGATAACACTTAAGAATGGCCTTATTATGATGACACGAAAAATTAAGAGAAGAGCTAAATAACACACCCAAATCCTTTACCAGGTTAACTGAAGAAATAAGCTGTGAATCAGGCGCTCTAAAAAGATTGCCTAACTGTTTACCAAGGGTAAAATGATTACATTCAGAGGCAGAGCATTATCCAGAGACCACTTATAAATATTATTAATGTCCTCTTGTAATTGTTCAGGGTTCATATCCTAGATTTTAACATTATCAGCATAAAGCTGGATGTCAGAGTGTGCAATCGAGGGGAAATCATTAATGCAAATGATGAACAGTAAAGGGCTAAAAACTGATTTTTGTGGGACTCCTGAAGTGATGAGGGTAGGTGTAGAGGACACATTACCTAACTTAACACTGAAATGACGGTTTGTAAGAAAATCACGTATCCACATCAGGAGTGGAGGGCTTACACCAAATGATTTTAACTTATTTAACAACGCGGAGTGAGGCACCTTATCGAAGGCTTTATAAAAGTCAAAGTATATGAGATACGTGTTACGCTTTTAGCGAATAACAAAAGGTTAGAGAGATAGGATTTTATTGGCATAAACCCATGTTGGGCAGGATTTATGAGATTATTATTCATAATAAAGCTAATGGGGTGAGATTTAATAATTCTCTCTAAAATTTTGCTAGGACCAGATAGAATACTAATAGGCCTAAAGCTGTCTGGTTTAAACCTGCAACCTGACTTGTGGATCGGACAAATAAAGGCAAGTTTCCAGATAGCAGCTACTTTACCTAGTTGAATAAAGAAATTAAAAAGATGAGCAAAGGGAGGAGCTAGTGCTAAAGCACACTTTTTAAAAAACTCTCGGATAAAGTTCATTAGATCCTCTAGATAAGGATTTAAGCTGGATAAGGTATTTAGCGATCAGGCTAGGAGTGATGGTAGAACAACCAGAGTCAAGAGAAGGCTCGGTGGGTGAGTTAATAAAAAAATCTGCGTTGAACACAGATTTAAAGTAGACTCAGAAGGTGTCACAAACTTCAGGCAATGAAAGGAAAAAGCCATTACGATCCTTTAGTTTGGGAAGGGAGATATTACGACTACGCCTATTTTTAATAAACTTATAAGGAGGTTTATATCGGACTTGGCATTACCCAAAAGTGCACGGAGTTTTTGATATTTGAGCCGCCTGAAACAAGCTACTCCTTTATTCCGGAGATCGAGATATCTATAGAAGAAACACGGGATACCAGTCAATTTCCACGTACAAAACGCAAAATTGAGTGATTTAAGGATTCGAAATAGATTGCGTAGAATTTTGGGTTTGGAATGGGATATAAAAAGGGATAAAATGGTTTATGCCTAATTTTATCGTGTTGGTGAAAATTTCGTAAAAACTATCAAAATGTTTTTTTTTTCAAGCGGAAATATAACAAATGAAATTTATTACATTTGCGTAAAATAACATTTTTCCTTGAAAATGTTGGTTTTAATTATAAGTTTATTGAAAAAAAGTTTAAAGCAGAAGGGCGGCTTGATTAAGTAATTCTAGAAATGCTCAAACATAGAAGTAACGTAGGAGCATGCAAGCTTGCTTATTTAATATTCAATGACATGACAAACAAATACCAAATGATTGAAAACAGCGGGTTGCTATTATTTTTTAAAGACAATAAATCTAAACGATTGAACCAATTGTCAGTGAATAACATTGAACCAGGGTTTAATATTTTGCAAAGCATTTTGAGAACAACAAGCAGGTTTTTATAAAGATAGAGGTTGTATTTAGCAAATATCTACTATCCATAACATTATTAAACATTGTCAAGATTTTCAGAAATTACCTATGATTCATTTTATTGAATTTACAAGTGTTTGTTAAAAAATTTTGTGAGGAATCATTAAGCTTTACGTTATACCGGTAAAAATATAAAAATCATGCGTTTGTTATACCGAAATCAAAGTTGTTTGAAAATTATTACTTGTACATTAGAAACGCATTTTGTCAATTTTGTTATAACTCGATCTACAAATATTTTGACTTATAGCATTAAGTAGAACCATGACAGATTTGGACTTCGTGGATATATCGGTTTATTGAGTGATACCCCAGAAATGATGCAAAATGTTACTACACATCCCTGTAAGATTGGTTTTCGAGTATAACTACAGATTGACTATTTAAAAACAAGTGTTGTACACAAAATCAAATAATTATTTGCCTATCAAAATTAATGGGCAAGCTATGACGTGTCGATTCTTCCACACATCCAAAAAACAGTAATGATAAAAACGGAAAAACCTAAATTAATGTTAACGCCAAACTTAGAAAACCAATATAATTGTTTCACTAACCCAATATTATAGCTGTTTTTCCATCTGCCTGAAGACAAAGCATCATTCGTATGCATTAATCAAATTTCCTACAGCAATATATGGAAGTAAAACGTGGAACCAAATGAACAAAATTTACAAGTTGTTGCGTGCTTTGTATTGCCAATGCTGTAAAATTATTCTAAAAACTATCCGACACACAAATCTCGAACAATATGCTTATGGGCGGAATTATTCCGTTTAGTAAATATTTTTATTGTAATTAAATGATGAAAATTACTTGGCCAAATTTTACGTTTCCCATCCGAAACACCAGCAAAGACGGGTTTTTTTCCATTTGGTTGGTGACGTGCTCACCTCTTCATTATTTCCCATATTTATACATGTAGAACGATCGATCTCGATGGCTTGACAAGCGTGGAAGAATAACAAAGTTTCTTGGCTGGTTGACGGCATCCTTGTGACGTCGCCACTGTTCGAAAAGATTGACGAGACCGCCTGATTTTGTCAGGGTAATCTCCCTTAGCCCAAGGGCTACATATAATATACGTATACATTTAGATACCTTTTAAGTATCCTGGGTGTATGTTCGCACTCACCCACCGTAGCGGAAGCCCAGTTATACCACTGTGCACTCGGACCCTGCTGTTATTAGTCTACATGCCTAGGGGCACCTAGTCCAGGATGCACCACGTGGAGGACGAACAGTCAGGAATATCACCATCATTGGAAATTGAGACTTTATAAGCATTACTCAAATCCTCAGGATCATTAGCATACCAAAGACGGTTTTTTGACTGGCTAATTAAAAATGGTAAAACAATGATGCAAATCGATTCGAAAAGATGTAAATGCAATAACTGTTACATCGGATCAGACATGTTGCCCAATGCTACATAAGGTCATAGCAATAATAAAAATGTAACTTTGTAACTCAAAACAATGCTACTAACAATCTACTACTGAATATAACCATTTTTCGTGATTGAACATTGATTAACATAAATAAATTAAATTGCTTAAACTAATTTATTTCAAATATATTTTGTCTTAAGCAGAATACTTTTTTATAGTAAAAAACCACAACCATCTTTAAGTAAATTAAACACAATGGCTCATAAACAATACATATATTAAAATTTACCAACTCAAAAAAGTTGAAAACATAAATGTACAAAATAAATTAATAAAAAATTGCTAACATTATTTCAAAAATTCACATATCAAACAACGTTTTACATTGTTCAATAATGTAAAGTAGTGGCAATCAGTTCGGCTATATCGTCCATAATCTACAAAAAACAATAGCAATTTAAAAATTACAGCATAAAAACATATTAATAAGTGGTAAATAGTTAAAATCAACAATTTCGCCCGCCCACGTTTGGCTTCGCCAATTGTCCACTGCTGAAAGATGTGTTTCTCGTGAAACATTCAAAGTAGAAAGTCCAAAGCGTATGTCGCTCAACGCCAACCTAAGTTCGATCTCCACCACCAGCACCAAATGTGAGTCAACATTCGGCTTTGTTAAAATTCCAAATAAAAATATGAGAAGACGCAAATTGAATTCATTTCGTATATTGTCGTCAGTCACAAACATATAACATTTTAGTATATATATACAAAAAGGGGGTATAGATGACGTTTAAGTTAGTACAACTTACAAACATTACGACCAAGCTAAGTTGCTTTTAGCCGGATTTTGAAAAGGTTCATAATATCATATCCTTTAAATGGTAATTTTAAGAAAACTGGCTTCTATTCATCGCCGTTTGTACCCAGATTTTTGTATAGCTTAGAGTGGTGTTCGATGAATGGTGTTGGATACCCATTATTGATTAACAATTGTTTAATAGTTTCTCTTTCTTCATCGATTGTTAAAATATCAAATACTGAGAGATGTTTTGCCGTAAAACATGTAAAGTAATAAAAATGCTATAAATATTATTATTATTATTATGTTTGCTACTTTGAATGTTTTACTAGAAACATCTTTCACAGTGGGCATTTTAGCGAAGCCGAACGTAGACCCGCATTTGAGTGCCAGTGGTGGGATTCGAACCCATGCCCACCGAGGTCCAAATTCGAGCGCTATACTGCTAGACCACCCCGGCACAAAACCATAATGGTAACAAAAGCGCCAGATACAAAACTGGACGGAAAAAGCATCGAGTTCCACAACCGGTGCCGAATACGAGGTTTCGTTTGGCATTTAAGCCACGAAAACTGCATAAAAGCTATTTCATTGTAATTGTTACGCACAAATCTGCCTGTAGTTTGCCAGGGTTATCTCTCTTAGCCTTAAGCGTAGAATAAAATTTCTTACCTAATAGACAGCATCCTTCTGACGTCGCCACTGTCAGCAACATTTTACGAGGCTACCTGAGTTTTTGTCAGGATAATCGCCTTTAGACCAACGGCTACATATAGTATGAATATACCTTGGAAAACTTTTTCAGTACTATGGGTGTTCATTTGCACCCATCTGCCGAAACGGAAGCATGGTTATACCGTTATGCACTCGGTCCCTGCTGTGTTGGTATATGTTCTTGAGTGCATCTAGTCCAGGATGCACCACGATTAATCCCTTTCCATTGTTCACGGTTGTCGAAGGCGTGTAGAAAACAGTCAGGAATAGCACCATCATTGGAAATTGCGATTTTATAAACATCACTCAAATCCTCAAAAACATTAGCATCCCCAATATCAACTACTTTATCAGTAATCATAGAATAAACAAAAAATGTACAAAATTTATAAATACAGCCTCAACCGACATAAAAAATGCAAATATATTGCAACATTAACAATAAGATAGAATCGAAATTTATCAATCGAAAAATGCCAAAGTGCAACTTTCATTTATTTTCAAATAAGTATGATTGCCACCAATTGAGTAATAAACATAATTATAAAAACTAAATACGTTTTCAAATAAATGAAGCATCCACAATTGTATAGAATCAAACCAATTAGATTATCAATCTATCTGTGTAGGAATAAAAGGTATAATTAGAGAGCATTAAATTCAAAATTGGAAACCGTGAAGATGTGACAGTGAAATTCGTGTAACATCCACGTGGCATATCCTAGACAAAGTGCACCCAAGCACATAGACTAACACGGTAAGAACCGTGTACATAGCGGTATAACTGGACTTCCGTTTTGGAATATACATGTAAGCATACATCTAGGGTATTTAAAAGGTATTTTAAGGCTAAGGGAGATAACCTTGACAAAAAATCAGACAGACTGGTCAATCTTTGCCATCACAAGGATACCGTCGACAAACAAAAAACTTCAACATTCTCCTGCTCATCAAGCCATCGGTGTTGATTGTTTAATATGCCGTACAAATTAACAATAATGAAAAGTTAATCACATTACCAACCACAATAGAAAAAAAATTAGTTTTTTGTAAGAGAGAAAAAATGGGGGGGGGTTTCAATAACAAAAATCAGCGGTACACCAACTTACACCCTCCAAAGTTTGTCCAGACTTTTTGGCAATTTCCAAACGCTGCCGATGAGTTAAGGCCAAATACCGCCAAACGAGGGTTCCATCGCAAACCTTGTCACATGGATTGGTCAGTTCGGGCTGAGGTCGGTCGTAAGGTCTGGAAAAAGCAAATTAGAAAGACATTGGTGAAATAGCTATCATTCAAATGATGCTTGTAACTAATAACCAACAGGTGGCGAATCTTATTTCTCTACAACTTTTCGTCAGAGGGAAATTTTATAAAAAGTTGACGTTTCTCCAATTGGAAGCATTGTGAACATTGACGTAAATTTTTTTACAGACTGATTCCCTTCCTGCTGCAGAGCCTTGTCCTCCATCCAGGCTTGGGACTGGCTAGAACGGGTTCTCTTCTAATCCTCTCTAAGCGAGTAGCAGATAGAATAAATACAAATTGTAAAAATATCAATTCCAAGTGAATAAAAGTATGCATACGTCAATAATCTATTTGAAGTACCTATTCTATTGCAAGTCCTAAATAATGTTTTCGTGAAAGATAAATATTTATGTAACAGTTAACATAATTGTTTAAAAATATTGTTGATATAGTTAAAAACCTCCTTAGATATGCATAGGATAAGAAAATATAAACAAACTACTTGTAATTTAATCTTAACAACCAATAAACTCTAACATTATAAACAAACATTCTTTATCGTGTTCCATCTTAAGTACACGTCGCTGCAATTACAAGCCTCTTTTCCGACTACACTTAATTCAGAATAGATAGAATACTTCATTTCATTTTGGTTAGTGAAGTCTCCACAATTTTCCATATTTATACGGCATAGCAAACGTTCGACTTCGATGGCTTGATGTGTAACAAACGTAGTAAAATAACGTTTCTTGACTAGTAGACGGCGTCCTTGTGACGTCGCCACAGTTCGGAAAGATTGACGAGACTGTCTGATTTTTTATCAGGCCTAACGGCTACATATGGTATACGTGTAGCTTAAGGTATCTTTAAGTATCCCCTTTTGTTTGCTCGCACCCACCCGCCATAGCAGAAGCCCAATTATTCTGCTGTGCACTCGAATCCTGCTGTTATTAGTCTAGATGCATATGTTCACTATGTGGAGGGCAAACAGTCAGTAATATCATCATCATTAAAAATTGAAACTTTATAAGCAATAGTCAAATCCTCAGGATCGTTAGCATCGCAAATAGAAGAATGTAATAGATGTTTAACAATCCCTCCTTCATCATTTTTGCTTAACTTTAAATTGGTAAGAATTAGATGATGGAGCAACAAGATTGTTCCATATAATTGTACATTAAATGTTTGACTTTAAAAATTGTGCATATTGGAAATTGAAATTCTATTCAGATCTTGTCAACGCAATCATGCTGTTTCCATTGTTTAACAAAACACTATCCTCTTGCTGTTTCTTTAGCAATATCAATCTTTTACAGACACCAGATTGCTAATCATGGACTCAAGCCCTCCACCTCCTTTCCCAACCAGACTTGGAACCGGATAATAGAAATTGTGCCAATAGGGGAACCTTTACTCTTTGCCCGATAGATTAACACGAATTGGCCTACACGCTAGACTAACGACAGAATTGTTGTAGAACCCATCGAGAAATGAAAAAGAAAAGGTGCATTTTAATGGTGGTCTCGACTTAGACCTGGGTAGGCATCAGGGTTCGAATCCCGCGTTTGGCTTCGCGCAAAATGTCCACTACTACAAGATGCATTTGGCCCGTAAAACATTCCAAGGTGTGTAAAACTAATAAAAAACTGACAGACGAGTTTTGGGTGGCATGCCACACGTCGGACCCAAATAATGAATCAAATTCTTTTCGGTTATGCGCAAACGACTGAACATTTTGTCTCGTATCGGACCAATTTGATAGATGGCGCCACTTTGAGTACCTGACCAACAAATCAATAACAAAATTATTAAATTACTTTTATAGCGTTTTGGTTTACAAGAATGACAAACGTTTGCATTCATTGTATTTATTATTATTATTATTATTATTATTATTATTATTATTATTATTATTATTATTATTATTATTAAGCTTTAATATCTCACTAGAGATACATTCAGCGTAAAATACATTTTTACCATCAATAAAAAAAGTAGTAGTACAAATAATGGGATCAAAATGAAATATTTTTTTAATGTTTGCCACTTTGAATGTTTGCACGAGAAATATCTTTCAGCAGTGGACAATTAGCGAAGCCAAACGTGGGCCCGCATTTTAGTGCCGGCGATGGGATTCAAACCCATGTCGACCGAGGTCCGAATTCGAGCGCTGTACCGCTAAGCCACCCCGGCACATATATCATATGTTAATGAATATAAATATCGTCAATATAGTATGCATGTGATTTACAAAAAAAAATAATTCAAAATTACTATACATAGAATGAATCATTATAAGGCACACTTGTTACATTATACTGTGAGATGTCCAAATTAGTTCAACTAAATGCGTGGGTGGAACAATTCCTACTTTGATAGGTCTCTTAGTAGTTCAATTTTGTTTGATTCTGGATTGGTTAATATTCTGGATGTTTTGCAGAAAACGCATGCCTTTCAGCAGTGGACATTTTAAGTGAAGCCAAGCGTGGGCCCGCATTTAGTGGGTATCGAACCCATGTTCACAAAGGTTCGAGTCGCGTGATGTACCGCTAAATCACACCGACACATATTACATAGTATATGATATTTTATAATGGAAGTAGCATTTTTTCCATCTTTTAATAAAGAATTTACTACCAACGTATTGAAGTGACAAACTAAAAACTTTCGATATTAATCTTATTGTTAGCCAAAAATATAAAATTTTGAATAATCGTCATATCCCTGACCTCCGCCTCCACGTCGCGCATCCTAGGTTCAACACATCCAAACACCTAGACCAACACAAGAGAGGCCGACGGATGGGTGGAAGCATACATATCTAAAGATACCAAATGTAGGGTGATGCTATTTAACGTGACAAAAACTCAGCCTTGTCAATCTTTGCGATTAGTAGTACCATCACAAGAATGCTGTCTATTAGTCAAAAAACTTTTTGATTCTCCCACTTTTGTCTACAAATACATAGAAATAATGAAGAGGTGACTGCGTCACCAAATTACGTAAAACATGACTTATCAACAAATAAGATATTCATCCTTGTGTAAAATCCACTTGCCAAAATAAACCGAATGCCTGAATCGTTCCAAGTCCGCATCAACCCCACCGCCCGACGCCGCCTGGGCCAAACTGGGCTTGACCGATAGAAGGGCGTGACGCAAGCGATTGGCCACACGGAGAGAACACGTCGCCCGAAAAGGCAGACGCATATCGGCCCGCCTAACCAAACGGCGACCCGAACGACTTGTCGGATCCAGAGGATCGTAGCTGTAAATGATGACATTGCCAAGTTCGTCGCTCACTAAAGGGACACGAATATAAATATGAATATATATATATATATATATATATATATATATATAGTGTATCTTCGATTAGGTGCCCCTAGGCATCTAGATTAATAACAGCAAGAACCGAGTTCATAGTGGTATAACTGGGCTTCTACTACGCCGAGTGGGTGCAAGCATACACTCAAGATACTTAAAAAGTACATATATATATATATATATATACATATACAATATGTAGCTATCTGTTTTTTCAATTTTCGCAAACAGTGGCACTGCCGCAAGGATGCAGTCTACCAGCCAAGAAAGGTCGTTATTCTTGTACGTTTGTTACATTTATTAAATCGTAAGAGTAAATCGTTTAGTATGCTGTACTCATAGAAATAATGAAGAGGTGATTGCGATACCAACCAACCAAATAAAGTCCGATACAAACTAAAAAATTAATGGACATTCAACTATATATGGATTATGATAATATAGATGAAGGGTAAGTTATTATATTGGAAACGTAATATATAACAAAGGTATGCGCTGATGATGATTCCAAATAAGGATTAAACAGCTGTACAGTGCTCCTGGTTGACATGAAAACCTAGTAAATTTCTCTATACAAGTGAATCTGACAATACTATTATAACAATATACGCCAATATGTGAATGACTCATGTGGCACTCCCATCCGATTTCAGTACTGTATCACTACAACACCCAGGAGTACACATACACAAAAAGAACAATCTTCAAACTACTTACGCAAAAAGCCCAAGCGCCGACCATCTACAAAAAAGTTGGACGTGTACACCTCGCGCGCGGTGTAGTCTCGACTGACGACGGACAAAACGCGCAAATCGGACTGAAATCGAAGCAGCTGGGCCGATTTTAACACGTCGGTGGCCAAAACCAAATTCTTGACGCACAACAAATTGTGAATGTGAATTTGGCAATCGACGAACGCCACGCCCACCAAATCGGCGTTTTTCAACGACCAAATGTAAATCTGCCGATAGCAACAGTGCCGTCGATTACATTACAATTGTCATTATTATTATTATTATTATTAACTCATTTTATGTCGAGGATTTAGGTAATGATTATAAAGTTTCGATTTACAATGATGATGATATTGCTAACTGTTTATCCTTCACGTGACGAAGCATCTAGACTAATATAACAGGGACGAAATGAACAGCAGTATAACTGGACTGTTGCTTTGGTGCATGAGTGCATACACTCAGGAGACTTAAATAGTATCTTAAAGTATATATATATCATATGTTAACCCTTGGGCTAAGGGAGATAACCCTGACAAATAATCAAGCAACCTCGTCAATCTTTGTGAACAGTGGGACCGTCTACTGGTCAAAAATCTTCGTTCTACTTCTACGTTTGTTATGCTCACCAAACCATCGGTATCGATTGTATAATATGTTGTACAACTAGGGAAATAATGAAGAGGTGACTGCATCACCAACCAAAATGGATGAAATGTCAACGAAATGAAAGTATATTGAATAAAATTGATACAAGTATCGGTGTAGTAGAGATGACAGAGGTCAGGTACTAAATGCGAATCCTCATTTAGCAACACCGAATGTCCTTCGAGAGTAACATTCAAGCAGTAAAAAGTGTATATTTTTTAAGACTAACAGTAATATAAAAATAGTTTACCATAAGTTCACTTGTTTTTGCCAATATATTTCCTTATAATCGATATTTGTGTTTGGGATGCTAATGATCCTGAGGATTTGAGTAATGCTTATAAAGTCTCAATTTCCAATGATAGTGATATTACTGACTGTTCGTCCTCCACGTGGTGCATCCTAGACTAATAACAGCAAAGTCCGAGTGTACAGCGGTATAACTGGGCTTTTGCGGGTGGGTACAAACATACACCCAGGATACTTAAAAGGTATCTAAAGATATACGTATACCATATGTAGCCCTTTGGCTAAGGAGGATAATCTTTTAAAAAAATCAGGTGTCCTCATCAATCTTTGCAAACAGTGGCGACGTCACAAGGATGCCGTCTACCACGTTTGTTAAGCTTATCAAGCCATCGAAGTCGATCGTTTGCTATGTCATATAAATATGGAAAATAATGAAGAGATGACCACGTGATCACCAACCAAAATGAATAAACGAATATTGATAAGAAAACAATTATTCAAAGAAGTACTTTGCACTTAGTCACATGAGTACCTACGACAAGTAATAAACACAAACCTTTTGGCCAACAGCACTGATCAAATGACCTTGGCAACTCGTCAAGGCTGCTATTGGGCCCTTTTGTTCACCATCATGAATAAGCTTGAGTTTGTGTCGTGTCAACGGCTGGCCCGGCTCAGGAACTACGTCAATCAAGTCGAAAATCATGATTCGGCCACGAACGGGAATTTCTTCGCCGTAAGACAAATTTGATCCCAACGCCAAATAATCCTTAAGACCGTGGAACGTTTGTTCGGACGTCAATTGGGCAGTGATCAAACACGATACCACTTCCCATGGCTCAAACTCGATACTGTTATAAAATTTTCACACACAAAACAAATAATTATTTAATATGTATACATGTCATCAAGAACTTCGCCTAGAGAAGACCAGAAATTAACCAATCTAGTCAGTCTCAAGCCTGGAGGAGGGTTTCAGCACAAGATTAGCAACCTGGCCTTTGTAAAAAAATCTTTATTTCTACAGAAACAATAAGAGGACGGCATTCTGGTTAACATGATAGCATGACTGAGATGACATCATCATCATTGGAGATAAACACCCCCACCGGTTATTATCACTCAGAATAGTCCAAAAAAACCAAAACGTCTGTAAAAACGTCAACACTTGAGGTGTGCTGACATTAAATGTTAATTACATCCCGAGCTAAACCCCTCCAATGATCTCTGTTGGCTGCATGGGGGTAAACAAACGGACGCCCATTTAAATAATTCATTTGGACGAGGAGGCTTAGCATAAATAAAAGGACTGAGTTCACATGTTACAATGTCTGTCCAACTTTTCCGTTAGCCGCCTGGCCTTCTTTTCCATCCGGGTAATGGGTGGGCTTCCATAGCTATTCTGGCAGGATGAATGGGAGATCTACATAAAACATGACCAATCTATTTTAATCGTCTTTCTTTTACTGTGCTAGAGATACATGGCCAATAAATATTAAAAGACTTACAAATATCTGGGAATGGTCGAAATATTTTACTAGATATTAAATGAATGCGTTCAATAGAGGACAACGAGCGAAACCAAATAGATCTTAAACAGCTTTGCTAAAAAAAACAAGCTTTTGCGTATCCGCTTGGGTGAGAGTCCAAGTTTCGCATGCGTAAACAAGAATGTAACGACTGAGATGACAGAGTTTGGAGGAAAGCCGAAAAAAACTCATTCTACGATAAGACAAAGAAAATTATTTGGTCAAATTCTACGTCTACCGCCCGAAAAACAAGCAAGAACGGTTTTGAAATGGATAATTGATAATGGTAAAAGAAAGGCTAGCAAACCTCGGAAAACTTAGCTAAGAATTTTTATTAAAATAAGTGTCTTATATGATCATACAATACTTTTGCTAAAATGTTCAAAAACATGGAATCATTTTGTTGCCCCATGTTCTTTCTAAATTGTGGGACTTTGTCGTTGTTTTTGCTGTTTCTGTTATCATGTGGCCCCATGATTAGTTTAAAGCAAGGGTTTTGGAATGTCATAAACGCGAAAATTAAACTAAATTGAAAGAATTGGGATAAGTAAATCGGACATGACAACTGTAGGAAATCATCATTCATTTTGGTTGGTGACGTAATTATTTCTTCATTATTTGCCATATATAGTTAAACCGATTTAACCCAATAGATTGATAAGCGTGACAAAATTTCTTGACTAATAGACAGTATCTTTGTGACAAAAATTGACAAAAGCGTCTAAATTTTTGTAAGACGTATAATATTTAATAGAAGAGTAACTTCGCATACTATGTGATCAGCTGCATGTTAGAGCATCTCTGCAATTATTTCGTCAAGTCCTCCTGCTGTTTGCATTGTATAAATCGCTTCAGTTACAGAAAAAACATCACTATAAATATTTCCAGCTATTTCAACATATTCATCTTTGTCAAAATCTATAAGGATATTAAGCGTAGTCGAGTTGAGTACTTCTTTAAAAGAGGAGCTAATGATCCACGAGGATTTGAGTAATGGTGATATTCCTGATTGTTCGTCAACTAACAAATATCTGGTTGAGAAATGCGAAGTGTTTGGGCACAAGATTAGCCTCTGTAAAATACTTTTTTATGTTTGCACGAGAAACATGCCTTTCAGCAGTGGACATTTTAGCGAAGTCGAACGTGGGCCGGTGGTGGGATTCGAACCCCGATGCCCACCGAGGTCCAAATCCGAGCGCTGTACCGCTAGACCACCCAGGCAAATAAACAACAAGAGGACATCATTTCATAAAACTATGATAAAGATGTAAAAGCATAATTCCAATGACAGGGAAATCTCAACCGAATTTCAATCTTTCGATCTTGAAATCAAGCCTTTCAATGTACAACCAATCTTGTTTGCGCATGCTCTTCAAAGCGAAATAAAACATGTCGCCACTTATGTCACAATCACATAAAACGCACGTGGTGTTTGGAATCAAATCCCAACTGTGTTCGGGCGAATTGAAATCCGACGCGTACATTTGGAGTGAATAAAAATCCAAGCTAGGCAAGACACACGAGTCTGGTCGGACCAGAGTTTCTTCTACCTTGTTGCCTTCGGCGTTCAAACGGAATATGGACTTTCGGGGACGCGATTGGACACCAATTACGGCATAAGTCTGACATGCAACATAAATGTAAAAGTGAGACATGTAAGCGAATATACTGGTGGAAGATGCTAATGATTACGAGGATTTGAGTAGAAGCTTATAAAGTTTCAATTTCCTTCCCGTTCCTCTTCCACATAGACTAGGTGCTCATAGGAAGCTAGTCGAACAACAGCAGAGACCTAATACAAAGCGGTAAAATTGAGTTCCCATTTTGGCGATTGGATGGTATACGTATACTTAAAGTAATCTGGTTGCAAGTAGCTGTTGGGCTATTAGAGATAACTGTGATAAAAAATTAGACAACCTCGTCAGTTTTTATAAACAGTGACGCCGTAACAAGAAATCTTTCCTATACTTCTACATTAGTTACACTTATGAAGCCATCAAAATCGATCGTTTATTCATGCCACACACGTATAAAAATAACAAAAAGTGACCAACCAATGAGATGCTAATGATCCACGAGGATTTGACTAATGCTTATAAAGTCTCAATTTCCAATGATGGTGATATTCCTGACCTGTTCGTCCTCCGCGTGGTGCATCCTAGACTAGGTGCTGAAAGGCATCTAGACTAATAACAGCAGGGTCCGAGTGTACAGTGGTATGACTGGGCTTCCGCTACGGCGGCTGGGTGCGAACATACACCCAGGATACTTAAAAGGTATCTAAATGTATACGTATATCATATGTAGCCCTTGGGCTAAGGGAGATAACCCTGACAAAAAATCAGGCGGTCTCGTCAATCTTTGCGAACAGTGGCGACGTCACAAGGATGCCGTCTACCAGCCAAGAAACTTTGTTATTCTTCCACGTTTGTCTACGCTTGTCAAGCCATCGAAATCGATCGTTCTATGTGTCGTATAAATATGGGAAATAATGAAGAGGTGACCACGTCACCAACCAAAATGAAAAAAAAATGAATCATTCGGCAGTTCAGCGGTATGGCGCTCAATTCGAACCTGGGTAGTCAAGGGTTCGAATCATAAATGCGGGCCACGTTCGGTTTTGCTCAAATAATTACCATCCGTCAAAACATTGAAAGTGATAAAAATAGAATAACATAATTTAATAAAAGCCCCCATACAACTTACCTTGCTTTCTACATGATATTGGACAAAATTGGGTACACATTCCAAGTGAATCGATTTTGTGCCCAAATGTTCTTCGTACGAGTAGCCGGGAGGCAATATTGCTAGTCGCATTTCGTTCTAAGATATGAAAAAAAGTTTAATATGCACCTTATACAGACTGATGGAGATGCTAATAATCCTGATAATTGGAGCAATGCCTACAAAGTATTACCGACAGTTTTTCCATGCGGAGAATCCTAGACTAGGTGCATCTAAGCCCAGGGCCAAGCATACAATCAGGATACTTACAAGGTATCTTGAACTATATATGTACGCCTTGTGCAACCATCGGACTAAAAGAGATAACCCTGACAAGAATCAGGCAGCCTTGTCAATTTTTGCGAACAGTAGCGCCATTATAAGGATACCGACTGTCAGTCAAAAAGCTTGCTTATACTTCTACATTTGTTACGTTTATCAAACCATTACATAGGATCATTTAATGATAATGTAACTACGTAACCATCCGCAATGAATATACTCCAATAATTTACCTTATAACATCAAAATAAAATGGAAATGAAACAGCTGCTACCAAGAAGCTATTTTCCTAGACAATTGCATTGCATTACATACCGAATAGGTGAAATAGACGAAACCAAACTGACAAATCTGGGCGTTCAACGGCGCGAAACTGCCCATAATACCGTCAATCGAATGGGGAAAAACACGAATTTGACCGCTTTTCGTACCAAACAGCCACAACGGATTGCAGCCGCACACAAAAACGCCACGATGAGCGCCAATATTGTCAAAACTTCGAAGCATGGTCGATCGATTTGATAGGATAAGCTAAAATAGACGTTGTGCATATTCATTTCATAGCCACCTCTTCATTATTTCTATATTTGTACGGCATAACAAACAATCGATTTCAATAGCTTGGCAAGTGCAACAAACGTTGAAGAATAACAAAGTTTCTTGGCTGGTAGACGGTATCCTTGTGATGGGGCCATTGCTCGAAACTTTTGACAAAACCGCTTGATATTTTGTCAGGATTATCTCCCTTAGCCCAACGGTTACATATGATATACATATACCTTAAAATACCTACTAAGTATCCTGAGTGTATGCTTGCACCCAGCCGCCGTAGCGGAAGCCCAGTTATACCGCTGTGTATTCGGTCCCTGCTGTTGTTAGTCTAGATACCTACAGTCCAGGATGCACCATGTGGAGTATAAGCAGTTAGGAGTACTAGCATAATTGGAAATTGAAACTTTGTAAGCACAACTCAAATCCTCAAAATTATTAGCATCCCCCATAGATTGCACAAACAAACAAGCAAATGCATGTCTCATTGTTAATTAAACGTTGTTCGTGAAAGAATGCTAATGATCCTTAGGATTTGAGCAATGCCTATAAAATCTCAAATTCCCAATGATGGTGATATTCACGACTGTTCCACCAACACAGTAGTGATAGAGTGCACAGCGATATAACTGGGATTTCACCTTGGCGAATGAATGCAAGCATACACTCAGAATATATAAAAAAGTATTTTAAGGCATCCATAAACCATATGTAGACATTGAGCTAAGGGAGATTGGCGGCCTCGCCAATCTTTGCAAACAGTAGTGTCGTCATAAGGATGCCGTCCATCAGACAGGGAACTTCTTTATACTCCTACGATCGTTATGCGCACAATAAGCCATCGGAATCGATCGTTTAATATACTGTACAAATATAGGAATAATGCAGAGGTGACAGCGCCTTACCAACCAAACTGCATGAATAAATGTTCACACATTGTTCAGACAACTTTCAATCGTAGCTAAAAAATTATAATTATTCATAGGCTCCCAAATCCCTTCGCCCGCAATGCCAAATTACCTCGACGTCAGCAATTTTCGGATCGTTCCGAATGCGTTTGGGAGCCAAAAGCGGACAAACGATGGGCAATCGTCGCCAGCGAAGTCGCGTCTCGTAAAACGACATGCCCGGCACAGTCGGATAGGCTTCGAATGGCGTCGGACACAGGGCTTCAAACAAAACAATTTCCTGATTGGTACGAACAACCATCACAGGCGGCCGATCCTTTTGCAACCCGAACGAATAGATGAGAATTTCCGAAATTGGAGGCGAAACGGTTTCCTCGTCGGTTAACGATGCACTGGACAATCAATATGGAAAAAAGATTTCAAAAAATCATGAATTTTCGATAGAAACAATAACAAGCGTTGGTGGCTGAGTCACCTATTTATGAGGTCCGAGTTCGCATAGCAGCCCTAATTCCTATGCAAAGAGGTTGTCGGATGAAGACTGCTACTTGGCGACGATACCAGTGTTCACGGGAATTGACGAAGAGATTTTCTTTGGGGGAAATGGGAGCTGAGGCGGGTTGGCGGATCCACAAGCCTAACCTGCTACACATAGTAAATGGATACATCAAGATACTTATTATGTATCTTGAGTGTATGCTAGCACCCATCCACTGTCCAATAAAAACGCAGTTATACCAATCTGTACTCAGTCCCTGGTGTTATTAGTCTAGATGCCTACAAGCACCTAGTCCAGGATGCACCACATCAAGGAAGAACCGTCAGAAATATCACCATCATTAGAATGTGAAACTGTATACTCAAGATCATTAGCACCATAACTTGATTGTAACACTTCACATTGAATGCTCATCTAATTAAGCATACAAAAAGTAATACAAAATAAATAAAACTTTGGATTGTGTAGAAGCGGAAGTTTAGAGCAGTTGAAAAGTCGTTTGCACTAACTTTTCACAATCATTTTTAAAAATAAAAAATACGAAGATAAACTGAAAAACATACCCTGCATTGTCTACTTTTAAAGGATAAGTTTCAAGATCCACCCCGCGATGATCGTTAAGCATCGAAGGCAAATCTGAAAATCGACGAACTTCATAAAGCAGCGTAAAATCGGGTAGACTATAAATCTATACAATAGGGAGCGATCCATTTGCAAATTCATATAAAAAGTTTTATTTTTGTCTTTAGAATACATTTTTTTAACATTTTAAAAATAAATTAAAAATTGTGCATTTTATAAAACTTGTTTGGTAAATAAAAGTTTTTTTTTAAAATTTACTATAATAAAAACAATGACTGATTGCAATATTCAAACTGAAATTATGTCGAATGGAAAATTTAAATTGTTTTACTTTTCAATATATCTATTAAATTAATTAATAAAAAAATTATAATTTTTAGATTATTATTTCTTTGAAAGTAAATATTATTTTTTCTAAAAATACATGCCTCATATAAACAAAGAATTTTGCACCAAACATTTGATTGGTCAAATGAAAACAATTTAATAATAATTTAATATACATAATTTTAAAAATCCTTCGTTTGATAATAATTGGTACAATAAAAAAATATCTAATTTAATGAATAAGGTCAATGTAGCCAGTTTGAAAATTTTGGTAAATTTGGTGGTAATTTTGTCTGGTTTATTCTATCAATTTACATAGGATTACGCTAAATTTTTGTTAGCCAATAAAATTAAATTAGGTCAAATTTACATATCTATACAATAATTAATATGAAGACCGTGTGAAAGAGATCACTCTCTTGGACGTTGGGAATAGTAACGCACAGCACTTAAAGTAACTAGACAACTAAAGTATTAATCACACAAGATCTGAAACAACCATTCATAATTCAGCAAATAAGATTTCCATTTAAGGAACGAAAGGATAACTCCGTATAAAGTCCTGCTAACACCTAACAAAATAAAACAGCTGCACAGTGCTTCTGGTTTGCTCAAAACTATTTCATTTATTTTTGATAAACGCTAATAGCAGTCTCCAATTTATGAAATAAATAAAAAAAATAATTGGTTTTTGAACGAGCAAAATCAAAACATACTTCTAATACGCCATTTGTGAAGACAATAAATGCGAAATAATTGGAATGATTTTCATAGTCCTTTGTCTCCAAGGCTCTGTGCAATACAATAGAATAGAAAAGAAATGAGTACAATCACAACCAATTGGAAGGATAGTGAAAATGAAAATTATAAAGTCAACGCTTAAAATTGGCAACTGATTTATTGTCTGCAAAATGAATCTAAGTTAAAACGATTCCAACTTCATCGCAACCAGTCCCAAGTCCGGTTGAGAAAGGAGGAGGAAGAGGGAGCCTTAAGTGCAAGAATAGCAATCTGTCCTCTGTAAAATATTGATATTGTTAAAAAAACAACAAGAGGACACCATTCCATTAAACTAGAGCAAAGAAATAAAAGCACAATTCCAATAAGAGGATACCATTTCTTTAAACTACAGAAAATCAAGTGAAAACAACAGATTCCGATAGCGGGGGTTCGGCAAAACTTAAACAGAAATTCGATTTTCAATATGCACGACCTTGGTATACCCTAAGACACCTTTTAAGTATCCTGGGTGTATGCTTGCACCCACTCGCCGTAGGGGAATTCCAGTTATACTGCTATGCACTCAATCCCTGCTGCTATTGGTCCAGATGCACATGGGCTTCTAGTCCAGGATGCACCACGTGGAGGACAAACAGTCAGGAATATCACCATTATTGAAAATTGAGACGTTATAAGCACTACTCAAATCCTCAGGATCATTAGCATCCCAAATTCCTTTAAACCGGATCATTTAGTTAATATTAATCGAATAATTACATGAAACATTCTTGTTGATAAATGCTCTTCAGACCAAAAAGGTTTTAAAATAACAATAATTATAATAAAACAATTCCGCATTAATCACTGTGTATCTGTTCCTACTTAACTTTGCAAGCATTAACCGAATATATATATATATAAACATAAGACATACATAACTTACCCTAGAGTAGCTTCACGAGCGTAACAATTAGTATCATCTGGTTTGGAAACGGACAAATTTGAAGTTGAACGCATAAAAACATCGGTTTTCGAATTGAATTTGGGGAGAATGTGTTTTTTCGGTTCGGTCTTGCACATTTCAATCGTTTCTCCGTACAAAAACAAATCTTCTTCTTCGGCCACAGACAATTCGTGACCAGGTTGACTAATAATCGAAAACGTTCAAACCACATTCAAGTGACAGGCAACAATCAACAATATTCACAATACATTGCTTTATTATTGACTGCAAAGTGGCGGCTCATCACTAAAAGCTCCGACCCACATTGGCAAAAAACAAGTTTGGTACATTCAGCATTGCGTATCTTGTGTAAATGCTGACAACCTATCAGTAGTATAACCCTGAACATTTTATAAATACGTGAAACCTACAACAACAACAACAACAAAAGTTAGTGGCAATGCCACATCTTCATTCATTCCAAATTTGCATAGCATTTCGAACAATTCCTTTCCATTGTTCACAATTTTTGGAGGCATGTAAGGATATGTACGTCCATCGACTTAGCCATTGTTTCCAAGATAAAGTCATGGCCAAGATTGTGTGAAGATCGTCCCGAACAGCATCCATCCAAGTACGTTTTTGACCACCTTTCCTCTTCTCCCAATAGGTATTTGGACAAACCAGGGTTACGATACGTGAGATTGCATCAGAATTTCTACGAAGAACGTGACCAAACCAGCGCAATCTTCGTTGTCACGATACCAATATAGGAAGATTATGAAATTGAAGGTCATTTCGAATTTGGCACTTACTGATCTTTTTTATCCAATCCCATGACACGGAGAATGCAAAATGGATGTTGTACCAAATGTATAAGACATCTTGCTTTAAATTTGTCAAGCTTCTTGATCTCTGACCCAGTAAGAATCCACTTTTCAGCTGCATACAGAAGAAATGTGCGAACCAATGAAGAGAAAATGTTCATCTTTGTCTTTGGATTAATGTTCTTTCGTCTCCATAGTGGATCGACAAGTTTGCCAAACGCAGCAGCAGCCAAACAAGTTCGACGATTTACTTCGTTGGATAAACCAACGTCAGAAATAATTGAAAAGCCCAGATAGGTAAATTCCTTTACATTGAAGAGCACAACATCATTTAGTACAATTATCGCATCAGGAGCTTGAGACGACATGATGACTGATTTTTTGGGTTGATCTTCTGACCATATTCACCGGAAACTTTCACAAGAAAATCCAATGCATGCTGCAACTGAACTTCGTTTTCAGCTAGAAGTACAGCATCATCAGCGTATTCTAATTCCGTAATGGGCGTAGTACCAACATACACACCTTCCATTTGTAGAGATCTTGGCAAATATAGCATCAATTGCATAGTTGAACAAAAGTGGAGCAACCACGCAGCCTTAACGGACACCACTGCAAATTTCAAACGGCTTTGTAGTAGATTTGTTGCAATTGCTGAAACCTACTAGTAGTGGTGCAGTTAGTTGGAATCTTAATAATCCTGAAAATTTGAGTAACGCCAATAAAGTCCCAATTTCCAATGATGATGATAATCCTGACTGTTCCCCCCTCCATCTGGTGCAACCTGGAGTAGGTGCCCATAAGCATATAGACTGACAATAACAAGGATCAAAGGCACAGCAGTACGACTAGGCTTCCACTTCGGTGAGTGGGTAAAAGCATACACACTTAAAAGATATCATAAGGTATATGTATGTCATATGTAACCCTTGGGCTAAGGAAAATAACCCCGACAAAAAGCAGCGGGGCCTCGTCAATTATTGAAGATAGTGGCACCGCCACATGTATGCCATCTACCAGAAACCTAAAAAACTTTGTTATTCTCCGACATTTCTTATGCCTATCAATCCATGAAATTCAATCGCTTAATGAACAAATTACCAGGCCATCAATCAATCATTATTTGAGTTGTAGTCAACCTAAGGTCGTCAATGAAATGCATCTACCCTGGACCAGTAAAAATAGGGCCGCTTATTATTGTCCAATCGACAATAACCACGCCATTGACTCATGCAAAAACACCAAATCCATACTCTTCGCCATTGACGGTAACTGATTCGCCAGGATTGGGCCATGTGTGGTGAGTCGACGAAAACGATTGGTCTGCGCCGACCGATGTCTCTGGTACCAAATCGGTTGCCAAATTTCTGCACGTCCACAACCACTTGGTCAAATGACCCGAACGATCGTGATAAATGGTGAAACACAATGGCGCAGAAACCTGAACAACAAAAATGATCGCTATGATGAAAAGTTGTTGCATTTTTTGTTGGCTAAACAAACTCCCACAATAAACAACCGTGTCATAAAGGCTATGAAACTTGTGGTGCATGTCAAGACTTATATGGAAAAAGCCCTAGTAGAATGAATTATTCACTTGTTAAACCGATAGTAACGGAGCAGCATTTGACGATACCAAAAAGGCGTGCATTACTAATAATTTCAAATAAGGATGCAACAGTTGTACAATGCTTCTGATTAACTGAAATCAAGTCGATTTATTATTGAAGTAAATCTAACAATTCTAATAGTTCACTATTGAAAACCCATAAGTCAGTCGCTGGCCTGACACCAGATAGAGCATGGGTTCAAGTTCACATGTGTGTGTGTGTGTGTAAAACTTGAAGGTATGTACCGCTGATGATTCTAAATAAGGATGAAACAGCTGTACAATGCTCCTGGTTGACTTAAAAAATAGCGAATTTATTATTCAAGTGAATCTGACAATTCTAAAACAAATAATCCCTTGAAAAAAAACCATTAATAAAAATAAATAAATGGTTTCCTCTTCTTACTGCTTTGAATGTTTTACGGAAAAGATCTTTCAGTAAATGGACATTTTAACCAAACCATCTAGTGTCTTATAGGCTGTTGAACTTATGCAATATGCCACGACCCATATATAGCAAAAGCCCTAGTGAAATGGATCATTAACTTGCTTGCTTAACAATTGAAGACAGTGAGCAATTAACAATAATCGGATATTCATTATAGGTAATGAATTTACACAGTCGATTTCAGCCACCCATAGGTTCAATAGCTAAAACTTCGGCCTGACACCAGACAGGACGTGGGTTCAATTTCATAAAAAGTTTAAAAAGCGTGCACTGCTAATGACTCAAAACAAAGATGAAACAGCTCTATTGTGTCCTTGGTTAGTTCAATCAAATAACCTTGTGAAACCACATATTTATTATTATTATTATTATTCTATATATTGCTTGAACATCTTTCATATTTTTCTAAACAATTTTCTAATGAACAATCGAAGCTTACTTGCAATGCAACAACGTTGTAGACAAATTTATTTAATTTTTGTAAGCAGTTATTCAGTAATATTTTTTATTTGCACAATACTGTAAATCTGTATATATAGACAAGTGGTTTCAAATTTTGGTCATTTTATGTTGGAAAAATATTTGGAATTTTTTTCCTAATTATTGTGATTTATTGTAATATGTTTTTATATATAATAGTTCCACTGATGACATTCCTGACTGTTCCTCCTCTACATGATGTATCCTGGAGTAGGTACCCATAGGCATCTAGACTAATGTCAGGAGGGACCGAGTACATAGTGGTATAACTGGACTTCCGCTTCGGTGGGTGAATGGATTACATTATTCCAAACACCTAAAATTATAAAGTTTCTTATGTTTCTTTTATATATTTCTGTAGTTTTCTAAATAAAGTATTTTTTGATTCGATTTCATTATCCAATGTAATCCATAGGCTTACAAAAATTCAAATATTACAAATAAACCCCAATTCGTATTCCCACAGCCAAAAGTTCCTTACCTGGCCTACTTTGGGTCGCGTAATTTCCAAATGCGGGGTAGACAAACTTTGACTTTCATCGCTACCAGTCACCGCCGTTGAATCGTCATCACGTCCTTGAGAAACGAGCGACGAAGTGATTACTTTTAACTTGGACTGATCCAACATCGCGGTCGATAATTTGACTTGATCGGGATGCTTCAGCTGGACAAGAAACAGTTCGTCGTCTTCGGTGCACAAAAGCACAAATGGGTCAGCGGCACTCGCCAAGTGAATACGCCATTCCAGTGTAATTTGAACATATTCTATCAATCTGGGTCCATCAAGTAAACGCAGAGAAGTGGGCGAAACCTGAAAGTTGGTTAAACGATACGAAAATAGAAGATATATATATATATATATGTGCCCGGGTGGTCCAGCGGTACAGAGCTCGACTTGGCCCTGGTGAACATTGGCTCTAATCCCACCATCGGCACTCATGCGGGCCCATGTTAGACTTCGCTAAAATGTCCACTACTAAAAATATTCAAAGTAGTCCATTATATATATATATATATATATATATATATATATATATATATATATATATATATATATATATATATATATAAACTCTGCCTAGTTTGGATTAGAAATGATTCAATCTAGCCAGTTCCAAGCCTGGATAAAGGAGGAGGGTTTGAGCGCAAGGTTGGCAACCTGGCCTCTGTAAAAATTTATACTGCTGCGGAAACAATGAAAGATGACGCCATTCCGGCAAACAACAACGTTTCTAGATGGCAAAGCTACCAGATGACAAGGTTGAGTGAAAGCCGAAAGAAAGCGCAATCTTCGATTTGCAGAATATTTAATGCCAACGAGACTTTGTTATTGTTGTTGATGTTTTGCTGTAATTGTTGTCTTATTGCCCCATGCTTATTCTTAAAGCAAAAGGGTTTTGTATAATATAATATATAATAATAATATATATATATATATATATATATACTGGCTCTAAGCGTTGCCATACATACGTCCATCGTAAACAGTAGTCATTTACTTGTAAAATGTACGGATAATCGACGCCAACTGTCAACTTGGTATTCGGCGTAACCGATTGCGCCGACGCCACTGGTGGTAGTGGTTCAGTCAAAGTGGACTTCTTCGACTGTTCGATGTATTCCAAGCCAAGGTTGAATGCTCCAACTGTCATTTCGGTTGTGTTGAATCCGCTAACTTCGAGTTCCACAATTTCGTGACTCACTTCAAGAATCTGGTTCCAAACGGAAAAAATCAACACAAGCAAGATATATTTATAAATTTTCCAATGACAAATAGATTTCTCAAACGACAGTCAATTAATCTACATCACTACAACATGATTCTAAGAAATTGAATAAAATGCAAATGATTGTGAAGATTTTAGTAATGCTTACAAAGTATCAATTTCCAACAATGGTAAAATCCCTGACTGTTGTCCCACGTGGCACATCCTGAACTAGATACACCTAATCACCTGGACCCAGTAACGGCAGGGACCAGATGCACAGTGGCATAACCGGACTTCCTCTTCGGCAGATGGGTGCAAGCATACACCCAGAGCAGATGAAAGAAATCTCAAAGTGTACGTATACCATATGTAGCCGTTAGGTTAAAGGAGATAACTCTGACAAAGAATCAGACAGCTTTGTCAATATTTGCAAATAATGGCGACGTCATAAAAATGCTGTCAACCAGCCAAGATACTTTGCTATACTTCTACATTAATTATGCTTATCAAGCCATCGGAGTCAATCGTTTAGCATGCTGTGAACATATGGAACTAATAAGGTGACTGTGTCACCAACCAAAACGAATAAAAAAATAATTTGCCGCTTCAAAACTACTCTTAACACTCACGGCAAGTTTTCAAAACTTAAAATTATGTATTCGTAACACGTTATAAATCATCCAATTTTTCAAATGTAAATTGTCAAAAAATTTTCTCTTCACTGGTTCGCACAGTGCTTTTATATGCAGCTGAAACGTGACTCTTACTGGGTCAGAGATCAAGAAGCTTGACAAATTTAAAGCAAGATGTCTTAGATACATTTGGTACAACATCCATTTTGCATCCTCCGTGTTAAGGGATTGGATGAAAAAGATCAGTAACTGCCAAATTCGAAATGACCTTCAATTTCATAATCTTCCTACATTGGTATCGTGACAACGAAGATTGCGCTGGTTTGGTCACGTTCTTCGTAGAAATTCTGATGCAATCTCACGTATCGTAACCCTGGCTTGTCCAAATGCCTATTGGGAGAAGAGGAAAGGTGGTCAAAAACGTACTTGAATGGATGCTGTTCGGGACGATCTTCACACAATCTTGGCCATGACTTTATCTTGGAAACAATGGCTAAATCAATGGACTGACATATCCCTATACGCCTTAGAAAACCGCGAACTTGGAACTAATGAAGATGTGACTTTGCTACTAACATTTGTTGTTTTATTGTTGCCTTAAAAGTATTTGATACTAAAATTTACAAACAGACAAGAATTTAAGAACAAATACATAAACGTGACAAGAAAACAAATTGTACTAACCATTGTGGAGTCTTCGCGAGTTAGTAAGAGATAACTGTGTTGCATCCCAGAAGATTGGTTGACTACTTGCTTAGTCGGCGGCTCATTGAATTCGGATGCATCCAAAGATGGTCGGCTATCCTCAACAGATGCAGCAGATGCATCTTTCATTTCATTTTCCTCATTTTGATCAATAAGCTTAACTTTTTCATCATTCACTTCTATTTATTGGAAAATAAATTGACATTATTGTTATCACAATCAAAATGCGATATATAGCACTACTGACATTAACTATTGCCCTATTTAAATAGGACAAATATATATAAAAGTATAATACACGATCTAACAACAATACAATGCTAGCAAGTACAATTGTTATTTTCATTTATAACGGCGGTCAAATAGACTAAAACTAAGACGTAAACCGTGAGACAAGTCATTTCATGTATATATATAAGTCATATAAACAAATATATATATATATATATATATATATATATATATATATATATATATATATATATATATAACTGTATACAGTTAATTTCACATTAATGCAACAAATAAGCATATACTAACTTCAATTGGAATGCTAAAAATCCCAAGGGTTGTCTATAAAGTCTTAATTTCCAATGATGGTGATATACCTGCCAGTTCGTCCTCTACGTGGCGCATCTGGACTAAACGCACCCAGACTAACACAGTTGATACCGAGTGCATAGGGTTATAACTGTGTTTCCGCTTCGACTGATAAATAAAAGTATACACACAGCGTACTTAAAAGGTACCTTTATGAGTACGTATGCGCCAACAGCCTAATGGAAATAGCCCTAAGATAAAATCTGACATCCTTGTCAATTTTTGTCACAAGGATGCCACCTACCAGTCAATCAAGTCGATTGCATAATATGTTGTACAAATATAGCAATAATTTTTTCATCAGCATTTTGGTTGGTGATGTGGTCACCTCTTCATTATTCCCCATATTTATACGACATAGCAAACGATCGACTTCAATGGCTTCATAAGCGTAACAAACGTGAAAGAATAACAAAGTTTCTTGGCTGGTAGACGGCATCCTTGCATCGTCACCACCCGATTTTTCATCAGGGTTATCTTCCTTAGCCAAACGGCTACATATGGTATACGTATAACTTTAGATACCTTTCAAGTATCATGGGTGTATGCTAGCACCCACCCGCCGTAGCGGAATCCCAGTTGTACCGCTGTGTAGTTGGACCTTGCTGTTATTAGTCTAGATACCAGGATGCATCACGTGAAGGATGAACAGTCAGGATTATCACCATCATTGGAAATTGAGACTTAATAAGCATTAGTCAAATCCTCAGGATCATTAGCACCCCGATATAGGAATAATAAAGTTGTAAATGTCACCAACCAAATAAATGAATGAATAAATACAGCAGCATACAAAATAAATTCTTCTCACAGTTTACGTCTTCCAATATTTTTACTCAGACTACGCGAGTTCATCATTTTCTAAATCCACATATTCGAACACTACCGTATCACAATGACCCTATATCATCCTCATCATCATTCAAGAGCAAACAAAAAACACCAACTCGTACCTTCTTTAACATTGTCCAATTTATTGCCGTCATCCATTTCCAAACTCACGGCGCTATTCGTCTGCAACTCGTCGACAACATCGGACGGCGCCGACTGACCGATCGACGTATCCAAAACATTTTCACATTTGTTGACCGGAACAATAGGCGGTCCGTACAACGACCACAAACTCACATATTCGGGCAATTCGAATGCAGTTAGACCGCGCGGTCTCACACTCGTGTGGAGCAGCAACAATCCAGCATTCAAATGCTTGGTCGAATTGTCACTTGTTGACAAATTGAATAATCGCGGCACCGTAGCAACCATCTCGATGTGGTGCATTTCAGACTGGGCCTGCGTCAGCGCCTCGTCAGTCGGGTCTGTGTTGCCCGGAGCCAAACACTGGACTTCGCCCGATGTAAGTTGGCCAATAGGACCAAAATTGAAAAGACGATCGACAATCTGCAATAGTGATAAAAATCAATATTTATTGTCCAAAGGATGATCATGGTCGTGACGATCAATGACGGTAATATTTCATTCATTTTGGTTGGTGATCACGTAATCACCTCTTCATTATTTCCCATATTTACACGACATAATAAACGATCGATTTCGATTGCTTGATAAGCGTAACAAACATGGAAGGTTAACAAAGTTTCTTAGCTGGTAGACGGCATCCTTGTGACGTCGCCACTGTTCGCAAAAATCGACGAAGCCGCCTGATTTTTTGCAAGGGTTATCTCCCTTAGCCCAATGGTTACATATGGTATACGTATACCTTTAGATACCTTTTAAGTATCCTGGGTGTATGTTTGCACCCATCCGCCGTAGCGGAAGCCCAGTTATACCGCTGTGCACTCGGACCCTGCTATTATTAGTCTATATGCCTGTGGGCACCTAGTCCAGGATGCACCACGTGGAGGACGAACAGTCAGGAATATCACCATCATTGGAAATTGAGACTTTATAAACATTACTCAAATCCTCAGAATCATTAGCATCCCGATGACGGTAATATTGCTGACTATTCCTCATTCATGTTGTGCATCCTGGACCCACAGGTATTTAAACGAATAACTGTAGACACCGAGTGCGCAGCGATATACCAGAGCTTACGTTACGACACTCGAATTCGAACCTCGGTAGGCATGGGTTCGAATCCCACCACCGGCACTAAAATGCGGGCTCACGTTTGGCTTCGCTAAAATGTCCACTGCTGAAAGATGTTTCTCGTAAAACATTCAGAGTAGCAAACATAAAAAAGTGCGCAGCGATATACCAGAGCTTACGTTACGGCGAGTGAGTATACGGCCACGTGGAGGACGAACAGTCAGAAATATCACCATCAATGGAAATTGACACTTTATGAACATGACTCAAGTTCATTTTTTAATACAGAATCCAAAATAAAAAATAATACACCTGTACATGTGATAATTCTTGTTCTAATAACGTAAATGAGAAAAAAATGACTAAACATTACCTTTAATTGGTAGCTAGTAATTTGGCGATAAATACATGGTGGATTCAAGATGCTTTCTCCATACAATTCAACGTCCACTTCGTCAAAATTGTACAAAAGTTTGTCCTTCGCTTCAATTGAATTTGTCGTATTTTCAATGTCCAGACAACTCTTTTTCGAAGGTATCTAAATGAAAACAATATTTGTATTCCATTTACGAAAATACACAGCCAGCAATACTCTTTATATAAAATACACAAATATTTAAATTAAAATTTTGATAACATGCATATCAATGGAAATAATATTTGCTCATCCAAACGCAAATTATTCAAAAATCTAATATCCGCAAATCAATAAAGTTTTGATTTCAAAATGACTCGATCACCACCACAACAACAACAACAAATTCGGAAACGTGCATTCTGTGCATTGATCTTTAAAGTTTATTATCATTATTATTATTATTATTATTATTACAGTCAGTTTAAACACTTCAGTAAAGTACACTGAGCATCATGAAATACAAACCACTGCATTATTGGCATTAGCAAAAAAACTAAAAATTCCAAACTATTCATTTTACTTTCACTACTACAAGAAACGTCTTTCATCAGTAGACATTCTAGCAAAGCCGAACGTGGGCCCGCATTTTAGTGCCGGTGGTTGTGATCAACCCTTTACCTACCCAGGTTCAAGTCGAGTTCTGGACCACTAAACCACTCTGGTAAGCAAGATTTGAATAATGCATTTGCTCATATACAATTTACTAGTGCCACGATATACTTAAGCAAAATTATCCTAATAATTATTACGCATTAAGAACAATGTATTTTTTAATTTATCACAGGAAATAAATACACTCTATTAAGAATAAATAGCAACAATGAAAGTTGGTGACAGAGTCACCCCTTTATTAGTTCCAAGTTTGCGTAGCATCCCGAATTCTTATACAAAAAGGTTGTTGGATGCAAAGTGCACTTTGGAAGGGGATAAATGAAGTTTGTTGGCTAGAAGACCTCTTCATTACGACAACGCCAATGTTCACAGGAATTAATGAAGCAACCTTCTTCAGATAGAATTGAGGGTTGATGCTGGTTAACAGATTCACAAGCCTAACCGGTTAAATATAGTAAATGAGATACCTTGGTGAATGGCTAAATGGAAGTCCAGTAAAAGCCCAGTTATACCACTGTACACTCGATCCCTGCTATTATTAGCCTATATGCCTATGAACACCTAGTTCAGGATGCACTGCGTGGAGTAGAAACAGTCAGGAATATCACCATCATTAGATTTTGAAATTTCATTGCTCAAATCCTCAAAATCATCCCACTGACAGTTGAAACTGGCAAACAAAATTACAACTTACATCTTCTGACGAATCAGGTTCGTTTCCATTTTCAACTTGCAATTCGTCACCAATTGTCACTGGCTTGCCAGCAGCATCGACGCAAATTGATTCGCACGTAAATTGAAGCAATAGTGAATCGCACAATTTTGACCCAATAAACAAACAATTCTGATCCAGCAATGTCATCTGCATAGAAGACAGTAAAAAACCGATTAATGCAACTTTAATTGAATTGATTGGTTAATAGCAAAAGATCAAACCTAAAATACTCCAATAAAAATTTTAAACCAAACATCGAATACATAAATACTACTTATGTCAAGCTAAAAGAAAACCCTTAATATAATATTTTAACAATTACAATATTAATTTTTTTTTAAATCAACAATTGAATAAATTTTATACCGAAGAGTAGAGCGCAAGATTAGTAACCTGACCTCATTTAAAAAATAATTGTTTAAAAAAACAAGAAAGCAACATTTTGTAAAATTATAACAAAGAAGTGAAATTATTGTGCCAATGCCAAGCACTTCAAACAATCTCTTCAGAATTAGAAAGTTTTGAAATAAATAATACATAAATACTTTATATTATCGAACTTACACAATGAGGAGGTACTCCTAAGCCAATTTCATGAAGCAGCAAACTGGTCACTGTTTGTGTTGCTTGTTCCAGCCAAAGTGACAATAAATAGATTTGACCCGATCGCGATCCAATTAAAAATTGACTGTCATCCACATTTACTGCACGACAGCAATCAAGACTGAGTGGACCACATAAAGGAATATCGTGTCCTAAACACCGTTTTTAAATACGTATATAATACGGTCATTCATATGAATATCAATATACAATTGTGCTATCAAGAGACAACACTGTTTTATTTAGAATTTTTACATTGTCCGTTGATTTATAAATTTCATTTTCATTTGTTTATAATTATCTACGATTGTGTAGAACGTAATTCCAGTAAAAAATCAATATTTTAATATATTTCATTTTCATTTAAAGATTTGAATAATGTACAATTTGTAGGATAATCAGAAATGATATAATCTAGCCAGTTCCAAACCTGGATAAAGGAGGAGAGTTTGAGCGCAAAGTTAGCAATCTGGCCTCTAAAAAATCTATACTACTACGGAAACAATAAGAGGACGCCATTCAGGCAAACAACGACAAAGAAGTGATTGAACGATAACAGAGTTACACAGATGACAGGGTTGAGTGAAAGCCGAAAGAAAGCTCAATCTTCGATTTGTTCAATGCCAACGAGGCTTTGTTGTTGTTTTTCTGTAATTGTTGTCTTATTGCCCCATGTTTATTTTTAAAGCAACAGGGTTTTGTATAATATAATAATATATAATGTCTGAATTTTCAATAAGAGATATTCCCGACAGTTCATCCTCCATGTAGTGCATCCTGAACCAAGTGCATATACGCATTTTGACTAATAAAAGCATGAAACCGAGTGTACAGCGGTATAACCGAGCTTCCGCTTCGGCGGATGGATGCAAGTATACTCAAAAGGTATCTTAAGGTATATATATATATATATATATATATATATATACCATATGTAGCCCCTGGAAAAAGGAACATAGCCCCAACAAAAAATCATGCGACCTCGTTAACCTTTGTGAACAATGGCGCCGTCACAAAGATGCCATCTACTAGCCAAGAAACTTCATTATTCTTCTATGTTTGTTATGTTTATTAAGTTAGCGAAATCGATCGTTTTCATATGCAGTACAAATATAGAAACAATAGAGAGGTGATTATGTCATCAACCACAATAAATTGAAATGAATGTAACTAATAGATCACAAAACAATGTATTTATACATAATTTCAAATTAAACAAACTCTAAATGTAAGGTTTTATTTAATTATCAACCACAAAATTATATCAATACTTTTAAATGTTATAAAATAAAATCAACGTGTTTACAATAATCATATAAAAATTATAAATTACTTAATACTAATAAATATAGATAATACTTACGCATAGGAAAGTTTGTTGAAATCTGTCCATAACAATTTAGTGGCAAGCCACAAGATGGAAGAGTTTGTTTCAAATATATTATTGAATTTGTAGCCAAAATAACGACACCACCTTGTAATTATATATATATATATATATATATATATATATATATATATATATATATATATATATATATATACTTTAACCCCGATCATACGAGTTTAAATTATGTAATGCTAAAAACATTTCAACCCATTGCAAAAACAAAATATTTTTTCTAATAGTAACGAACAAAATAAATAAATTCAAATTAACTTAATGAAGCAAATATATTGCATGCGCTTAATAAAACTCAATTTATCTTTAAAAATAACAAAATCTAATATGTTTTTTTTTAATTCAGAAATGTTACAAATATAAAACATTATTAACGCCTTTTAATACTAGAAATAATTGCATATCAAACCAGAATAATTTTAAAACTCCTATAAACATTCAGAATATATATTAAATAATTTTGTTTAAAATTCTCGCTCACCAATTGGTTCAGGAATAGGAAGAATTGAATGACAATCAAATGGCAACAATTCTTGAAACCAAATAACAGGATTCGTTCGCTTTTGTAAATTAAAGGACAATGCCACAATGCAACACGTATCTCTCCTGGCCGATACACGACTAAAAATTATTAATTTTTTTTATCAAAACATACCCAGCCCATGTTCCAATAGGTTCATATAAAACAAGCAATGTCGGCTCATAAAATCCATGCAAAAATTGCATATCAATAATATTGTTAATTTTTTCACCAGTTGATGTACTTAAAGAAGTTGTAAAAGTTGCCAATAATGGCGCTGTTGCTCGCTGTTGCCAAGACAATGAGTATTTTGACGTTGCATTTATTTCGTTAGATTTATTTTCTGATGAAAATACTTCGGTTCGACGGAAAGGTAGCACAGCTAAATTTTGATCATAAACCAGCATAACTGCACACCTTTGATGATAATCAATTCTCAAAATTGGCAACTTTGTAAAATGTGTGCGACCAGACTGCAGAGATAAAATCTATAAAATTATGCATTACTTTTAAATTCTGATATTCATAGTTATGCAATGAAAGTGTCTTGAGTTCAAATGTTTCAACATTAAAATTCATAACAGTAACCTAAAAATAATCTTTTTAAAGAAAACAAACTTTGGCCTCTGGAAAGCTAATAATAAGAGAATCTAGCGCATCACCACTAAACGTAACAGCAACAATATCAGCTATTTCCTGATAAACAGGAGCAGTACTCAACCAATTAAAATATACCTCTCCAAACTCACTATTAACAGATTACCATTTTACAAGTTACTTACTTATATTTTACACTGTATAAATCTATATAAGTACCACGAGATAATACAAGATTTTTAAATTTTGGGTGAATAACATTGCAATATAAACATTTATCTACAATAGTAGGAGGACAAATTTGTCTAAAAATAGCACTAAACGTAGTCGGCTTTGTATAGTCATACACCGTATTTGAAAGAGCTGTCATACCTCCGGTTAAAGGTACCGCAGCTTTGGAAAAATCCGGGCAAAATATTTTACACAAACTAATAAACTTTAAATAAAATTTGTAATATATATTTAAATATTAATTTAATAAAATATAAATTATTTTAACAAGCACAAATTACATACGTTTAAAATTTATTAAATTCTGTCATTTATTATTATTATTATTATTATTATTATTATATTATTATTATTATTATTATTATTAAGCTTTAATATCTCACTAGAGGTACGTTCAGCATAAAATACATTTTTACCATCAATATAAAAAAGTAGTACAAATAATGGGATCAAAATGAAATAGAATGTCATGTTAATGAATATAAATATAGTCTATATAGTATGCATGTGATTTTTTTAATATTCAAAATTGCTGTACATAGAATGAGTTATTATAAAGCACAACTTGTACTGTGAGATGTCCAAATTAGTTCAAATGAATGCGTAGGTGGAACAATTCCTACTTTGATAGGTATCTTAGTAGTTCAATTTTGTTTGATTCTGGATTGGTTAATACTCTGGATAAGTAGGGCAGACATTAATTTTTGTATTGATTAGTTTTGGATTTCATGTGCAGGTAAGTTCTTCTTGTTTTTCCAGAAGCTTTAGAATTGTTAAAAGCTGCATGTAGCGGGTGATTGTTATTATTTTCAATCCTTGATGCTAATTGTATACAGGATTTAAAATGTTTATCAACAATTAATTAATTTTAGCTCATACAAACCTTCATCTCAATTGACTCAACTTATCCAAAGGTTTGTATTAAAAACGTGGAAATTGACATTTGTGATAGTTTTCAATATCTCGCTGTTTCACTGAATAACAAACTTACCTGGTCCGATCACATTGACCATTTGTTCATTAAAACTCGAGGTTTATGTTACTACATAAGACGTTTAAGGAACCTGCGTGTTCGCCAACATGTTATTAATACTTATTTTAAAGCTACATTTTATCCAATAATATTGTATTGCTCCCCTGTAATATTTCCGGGATTAAAAAGAAAGGATTTTATGAAGTTAAAAAAATGTATTACCATAATTAGTCGATCATCAAGTACTCCTTACAATGACATTCTTTATGAAATAATTCATCGACACTTTAAGGAATGTTTTCAATTAATCCGTCGTATTTCCAACAACTCCAATCATCCACTTTATCGTGATTTCAGCAAATCATTTGCATTGGGAATGACAAAAAGATCACATATACACGTTAAGTGCAGAACCAATGTGTACTTAAATTCATGTCTGCCATATTTAGCAAGGTTACTATCCAATCCCAACAAAGATCAAAGTGACCTTTACATTAGCCTATCCAAATCATGAGTGTTTTTTTTCGTTTTTTTTAATCTGACCAATTACCGTTGTTTGTAATCTGCCCATTTTAATTTGTGACCATTTATTAACCTTCATCCAGGGCATTACTTTATTAGCCATGCTCACTCATGAGTCATGAATCATTCGCATTTTATATATACTGACATATTTGCACATAGTGTCCCCTAAATAATACCATGCCTCTTTACGCATATCATATTGAACATGACTTTTGAATATACTTTGATTTTGAATTTTTTTCTTTTTCTAGCCTATGTAATTTAACCTTACTTTTTTTGGATTGATGTTATACACTGCTAATTGTATTGTATTTTTAATAATTGTACATATTTTTGTGTGTGCTAAAAGCTACTTCTACTGAAGTATCCAAACCAATAACCATAAATAATAATGAATAATAATAATAATATCATTCAATAAGATAGAATATTTGATTCCTGAAGATTTTGATACCAATGATATGCATCTTTTTTAAAATAATGTAATCCTGTTTTAATAAACCAGGAAAAATTATGGGTGAGCAATATAATATTAAAGGATAAAAGCATGATGTAATGAACAATTTAGTAATATAATTGTTAACATTTAGTTTTCTTAATCTTCTTATATAGTAGCATAATGATTTGGTTTTTAAAAATATATGCTCTACATGATCACACCAGGTAAGTATGTTATTTATGTGTACACCAATATATTTAATTTTGTTACAGGTGCATATATTTGTTTGATTTAACTTGAATGTTCTGTTTAATTCAATTGTTTCTCTTGGACGCCTCGTTGTAAATTTAATAAACTTGCATTTTGATGGATTTAAATTGAGATCAAAGTTAGTAGACCATTTTTCAATTTTATTAATAGAATTTTCAAAATTGTTTAGATCATTGTTTGAAGAAATCTTTGTGTACAATACCATATCATCTGCAAATTTAAAAAAAGTGATGGCTTCGGCACTAGCAATGGATCTACGTACAGTGAAAATAAAAACGGAGATAGTACTGTACCTTGTGGAACTCCATTATTATTTTCTGTTAACTCTGATTTATTACGACCAATTTGTGTATATTGTTTTCTTTTTGAGAAATAATTTCGTAGCCAGTTTAAAATGTGGTTGGGCGTTTCAAGTAGCTCAAGACGTTTAAGTAATTTTTCTCTTGATATATAAATATATATATAAATATTTTTTTAATATTTATATATATATTTTTTTTGGAGATTTATTTTTGATATTTTGAACCGAGCACCAAAAGGAGTTTCCTCCTACATAACTCGTAAATATACCTGACTACCTGAATACCTGAAAACCCTATTCCTTCAAAAATAAGGAAGGTAACAATTACAGCAAAAAACAACAACAAAGTCCCATAATTCAAAAAAAAATTAGAACAACAACATTTTCCAAAGAATTTGAACGTTTTACCAAATTTTACCAGATATATATTATTTTTTACAGTATATATAAATATATATATATATATATATATATTCTATAATTTCCTTTGCATAAATATATTACCATTTAATTTTTAGTTTTTTTAAACCGCTATAATATATATTTTCCTTTTAAAAATATCCAAGTTGAATTACAACGAACCTGAATAGCATATTACTATAATTATATTTAATATTTCTTTTATTTATTCATTTAAATAGTATACTTGTTATAACTTTCTGTAAATTTTGTAAACATTTATTTATAAAACTATTATATTTAAATAATTATAGTTTAAAAACATAAGTTGCTGATAATATTCTTTCTTTCTAGCGCTTTTTGTTAATTTCATGATGTTTTATTATTTTAATTTTATAAAATACACTAATAATGTTTTTTTTAATTATTTATTAATAAATGTTTTTTTTGTAAAGTTAATAAAATATTTTTAAAAACATTTGTTAAGACTTATGTTAACTTGTTAAACTTGATAAAGTTCAAAAAGGCTTCACTAGACTTCCGCGTACCCTAAAGAATCTTCTTACTTCAAGCAACTGGAAGCGCTTCGTCTCTTCCCACTAAAAGATAGGAGACTCCGGAGCGACCTAATTCTAGTTTTCAAACTCATTAACTTTACCCAGTTAAAGCACGTTTGCCCTTTCCCATGATTCCCGTAAAGGACATCCTCTTAAGCTCTCCAAGCCGCGAGTTCAATCCCGACTAGGACTTCATCATTTTTCCTTTAGGGTTATCACTGCATGGAACAATCTGCCCCCGCACGTCGTGTTAGCCTTATCCTTTCAGGCGTTCAAATCTGCATATGATAAATTTTACCTTCTCAAGTTTACCTAATGCTTTTTCTTTTTGTTAACTATTTTTATTTTTTTTATTGATACTTGATACCCTGAACAGAGTATTGAAAAGAGTTTTCCTCCTATTTAACTCTTGTACAAACCTGAAACCTAAAGATTATACTCAGGTTGAGTAAGCCAAACACCTTTTGGTATCTAGTTTTGATGTATTTTAGTTAATGCAAAAAATAGAAGATAGAGAGTAACATAAAGGTAAAGATTTAGAACAGAAATTAAATTAATAAAAAAAATAGAATAACAACTTTTCTTGGCTAGTAAACAGCGCCATCGTTTGCAAAAAGTAACGAGGTCACCTTATTTTTTGTCGGAGTTATATCCCTTAGCCCAAAAGTTACATATGGTATACATATAAATTAAAGTACCTTTTAAGTACCTGGGTATATGCTTGCACCCATCCGACTTGTTATACCGCTGTGTACTCGGTCTCTACTGTTATTAATCTAGATATCTATAGACACCTAGTCCAGGATGCACCAGATGAAGGATAAACAAGTAAATGCAACCAACAAATTACAGTGTGATGCCTATTTATTTAAAAAGAATTAAATAAACAATTATTAGAATTGTTTATATTAATTAATTGACTAGTTATATTTTAAATTGTTAAACTATTATTGTTTTTTCATAAACGTTGGTAAATCGTTCTTGTTACAATTTAAAAATTAATAAGTAAATTTTAACGGCAGTTGTTAACCGTCATATAATTTTCAATTAAAAAGTTTATGATCATAATTTTGACCAATAGAAATAGCCTCAGTGTGAATGTGTCAAAACTAATAAAAAATTAATACAAACAACCAAATTTTCTGAACTACAAATTTATTAACAAAAGATACAAAGCAATTGGTATATAAACATTTAAAAATACCAAAGTGCCATGTGAAAGTCTAATGTACCAAAATTATACTTGTTCGTTTTGTCATTACAAAAATAAATTTGTTTAAAAAATCATTTAAAAATAGATTGCAATTAATTTACTTTTAAATTATAAGTAATTTATCACACATAAACACGCAAAAGAATACAATTGTACATCGATTGCACATTTTAGTTCAAAGATTTTCCTGTCAAATTCAAACAACAACCATAATGCTCCAACTCGCCAACCTTCGGATGACGAACGAAAGCGCTATTTCCGATACAGCGCCTACACGTATAACATCGTGTAGTGGGAAATAGCAAAAATTGAGTGCCTTTTGTTTTAAATAGGGCTGCACGTGAAGTTATCAAATCTGACATAGCCGCATTTCTCAAAAAGGTTAAATGAGCCAATTTGCTTTCTTGATTGATGAAAGTATTCTACAAAGTAATAAATAAAATAAACTTTGTATAAATCCCTAATTGTTTGAAGCTTTTTACAAAGCATTTACAAAGCGATATTGTCAATCAGCAGTTATATAAACGTACGGGAAGTTATTAATCCTAAGAATTTAAGTAATGTCTATAAAATCTCAGGCTCCAACGACAGTGATATTCTTAACTATCACCTCCTAAACTAAGTGCACTTCGCAGGATGTGTAAAAACATCCATCCAGGACAGTTAAGAGGTATTTAAAGGTATATGTAACCGTTAGGCTAAGAGAAATAATCCTGAGAAATATCAAGCGACCTCGTCAATGTTTGTAAACAGTGACACACCGTCATAAAGATGCCATTTTTCAACCAAAAACTTCGTTATTCTCTTACGCTTGTTACGTTTACAAAGCCACCAAATTCGATTGTTTGATATATTGTATAAATATGGAAATAATAAAGGGGTGAGCACACCATCAATCACAATAAACAAATGAATAATTACTCAACTTTTGTCCTCACCTTGAGATAAACGCCCAAGCTATTCATACTGGCACTGGGAAAAATTTGTATCACCTTAAATGGATCAATTTGATAATCAAATTGCTGCAAAATTTGAACTGCTTCAATCAATTTGGGAGCAAAACTAACTAAAAATTAAAATTTGAAAAAAAACTTGTTTGTTTTACAATACTTTTCAAACTTTGAATTAAGTATATTTATTCAACTAACTGCCCAACAATAGAAACCCCAAAATAAGTCAATTGAAACGTATGCAATACGAAAATCAACTGCGCGTGCTTACCCAAGTCACTCACAACAATTTCCACCAGTTCCCAATCGACGTAATAACCGCTCATAAAACGTTGTGTTGTAAAATACAGTGCACTCACAAGCCACATTTTCAAGATGAAACAATTCCCTTTCCCTAGACACCAACGCGGCACATCAATAGGATTTTTTAATTTTTTTGCCTTTGCGTTAACAATCCACTAACAAAAAATTTATTTTTACTACTGTTTTACGAAAAACATCTTTCAGCAGTGGACAACTTAGTAAAGCTGAACGTGGGCCGGTGGTAGAATTCGAAATCAAGGTTCAAATTCGAGCGCTGTACCACTAGACTACTGCGGCACTTTAATACTGCCAGACGGTGATTAACGTAAATTGAAAGTCGAAATTTCTCCTGTCTCCAAAAAAACTGAATTTCTTATCATTTAAAGTTACTTAGCCATTCAAACAAAAAAATAACACAAATATACTTACCGTCTGAATTCATCAACTCTGGCGGTATAAGTCCACATAACATGCGATCAGGTGGTTCTAGGCATATCTTGACCAACGTATAAAATATATCAGATCCGTCTATTTTTTGGCTTTCAACTGAATTTTCAACATGTTCACTTGATTGTGCCGAATTCTTGCATTGTACATCATCATTGCCAAACGTCAAACTTGATTTTTCATCGGGACTATTGGAAGGCGACAATTTTGCGACTGTATTTGTGTTTGTAACCATGGCGATTGCCTGACTGGTAGACGCCAAAGCGGCTTTGTCGCTCCTCCAGTCTGATAGTTTAGTTTGAACTGAACAATGATAAACGTCAGAACAATGATTCACCGCTTGCGACCAGTTATCCAATAAGTAAATCCACAATGCTAACGCCTTTGATTACAAATACAATTGTTAAAAGTGATAATGTTATTATCGGCATTGGTCAATTGTTCCTCATTTATATTACTTAAAATGATACAAATATTATGAATGTATATATATACCCCATCCAAAACCTTACTTTTGTGCCGGGGTGGTGTAGCGGTACAGCGCTCAAACTTGAACCTCAGTGAGCATCGGGGTTCGAATACCACCGCTGGCACTAAAATGCGGGCCCATGTTTGGCTTCGCTAAATGTCCACCGCTGAAAGATGTTTCTCGTGCAAACATTCAAAGTAGCAAAAATTAAAAAAAAAATTTTTAATGTGGGCCCTCGTTTGGCTTTGCTAAATATCCACTGCTGAAAAATGTTTCCCCTAAAATACGTCTGAACAAACGTATTTATGTAAAAATGTTACTATAAAATAATGACTATATTGCAAATCGAATTTCTAAATATCAATATTTATCGTTAAGATTCATGTCAACAAAAAATCTAAACCGTAGTTATATCCTAAAGCTTTGTTTTGCTGAGGCAGTCTAGTGGTATAGCGCTGGACTCTAATTTAAGTAGGCATGGATTCGAGTATCACTTCTCTTCTTCTTCTTCAGTTTTTTCATCTTTCATAAAGGTATGCTGTTTGTGATGAATCTTCTCCACTTGGTTCTATATATAACCAATTTGAAGCATTATGACAATTACGTTGTTTTGATAATTGCTAAACCTGTAATTATGATTATTTAAATTTAATAGTTTTATAAATAAATGTTTACAAAATTTACAGAAAGTTATAACAAGTATACTATTTAAATAAATAAATAAAAGAAATATTAAATTTATTCATAGTAATATGCTATTCAGGTTCATTGTGATTAAACATGGACATTTTTAAAAGAAAAATAAATATTATAGCGGTTTAAGAAAGCTAAAAAAATTAAATGGTAATATATTTATGCCAAGGAAATTATATAATATATATGTATACCTACTGTAAAAAATAATATCTATCTGCACTACATGTAATTTAGTGCTACCACTGAGTATAGTAAGCAAAATGTTTTATTTCAAGATGCCAAAAGATTATATGGTTTTAGTAAAAGTAACATTCGCGAGGTGAGGCGCGCGTCACGCTACACGTCGATTGGAGCGTTATTCATCCTTTTCTCTTTTCTTTTTTTTTTGAAAATTATTGCAGTGTTTTTGCATTGTAATACGAAACTTGACTTATTATTTTTTGTATATTTTTGCTCGTTTTCTATGATTGTTAACTTCCATTATCTACCTTGATTTTGTCTTAATTTCAAAATATTTTTTCTCTCATTAATCCCCCTTTACCTCACCATCCATTTCATATTTCTCCCCTAAAATCTTGATACAATTTGAAAACCGAGTACCAAATCCTGAAACAAGTAATTTGATTACACTATTAAATAAAAAACTAAATTCTCTATTTTTATTTAATCTACCAGATGTAAAATTAAAAATTAATATTTGACCAAACGTTTAACTCAATTAACAGTTTTTCTAGTCAGTGATACTCGTATTATTAATTACTGTAAATTATATCACGACAATCAATTATAAAATATAATCCATACTGTAAAATTTACATTAAGTAAGTAGTTTACAACGCTTACTTTAACTAAATAATTTATTCATTGTCGTTGGGATGCTAATGATCCTGAGGATTTGAGTAATGCTTATAAAGTCTCAATTTCCAATGATGGTGATATTCCTGACTGTTAGTCCTCCACGTGGTGCATCCTGGACTAGGTGCCCCCAGGTATCTAGACTAATAACAGCAGGGTCCGAGTGCACAGCGGTATAACTGGGCTTCCGCTACGGCGGGTGGGTGCGAACATACACCCAGGATACTTAAAAGGTATCTAAATGTATACGTATAACTTATGTAGCCCTTGGGCTAAGGGAGATAACCCTGACAAAAAATCAGGCGGCCTCGTCAATCTTTGCGAACAGTGGCGACGTCACAAGGATGCCGTCTACCAGCCAAGAAACTTTGTTATTCTTCCACGTTTGTCTACGCTTGTCAAGCCATCGAAATCGATCGTTCTACATGTCGTATAAATATGGGATCTAATGAAGAGGTGACCACGTCACCAACCAAAATGAATGAATGAATGATTTTATCACTTCTTCATTATTTCTATATTTGCACAGCATATTAAACGATTGACCTCGATTGACCTATCAATCGTTTAATATAGAACTAATGTATAAGTGTCATAACATCACCAACTAACCAACCAAATAAATGAATGAATGAATGAATAGAAAGAACAAAACACAAATAGCCATCCAAATCGTGCATACTTGTTCGTGTTTATTTTGTTTGGCCAACAAGAAGGCCTTTTCTTCGAAACATCCGTCCAAAGGACATTTGGCCAAGACTGTTTGAATGCAATACGTTGCATTCGGATGATTCAAAAATCGAATAAGACGCAACCGAAGACGTGCAATCAGCCCCGATTTGGGCAGTTGTCCCGCAATGCCAAACGACAGCCGTTCGTTCTTCGATCGACACGTTTGAATTCTGTCGCTAGGATAGTCCAAAAACATTTATTCATTGTTTTTTTATTGAATGCCAATGATCCACGAGGTTTTGGGTATGGCTTACAAAGTCTCTAATTCCAAAAATGGTAATATTCCTAACTGTACCTATTCCACATGGTACATCCTGGACTAGGTTCCAACAGGCATATAGACTAATAACAGGGGGCTCCGAGTGCACAGCGATATAACTGGGCTTTCATTAGATTCTCACTCAGTAATTAAGTGCTAGTATACACCTAAGATGCTTAAAAGATATATCAAGGAAACTATTTACCACATGTAGCCCGTTAGGATCTGTCAACCACCGACAATCTCCTCGTATAGAAATTCGAGATGCTATGCAAACTTGGAATTAATAAAAAGGTAACTCTGCCACCAACTTAATGTTATCTTTTTACTACTTTATTTACCAAAACAGGATATTAAAATTTTTTTATTGATGTTGACTACTTTGAATGTTTTAACGGGAAACACATCTTTCAGCAGTGGACATTTTAGCGAAGCCAAACATGGGCCGCATTTAATGGACCGGTGGGGTGGGATTCGAACCCCGATGCCCATCCAGGTCCAAATCTAGCGCTGTACCGCTAGACCACCTCGGCATAGATTCGATCTCTACCGCCAGTCCCACGTTCAACTTCGCCAAATTTCTACTTAATCAAAAAATGCGCTTCCTTCAAACAATCAGAACTAATCAAAAAACTAAAACGTTTACTTTTCAAATTACATAAACATAATTTTTCCAATGGCGTTGTATGCCCGGGTGGTCTAGCTGTACAGCGCTCGAGTTGAATCTGAATGGCCATGAGTTCGATCTCCACTACCTGCACAAATGCAGGCCCACGTTCGACTTCGCTAGAATGTCCACTGCTAAAAGATGCGTTCCCGTGCAAGCATTTAAGGCAGTAAAAAAGATTAGCAATACTGTCAACGTTCCAACATCTAACTAAACCTCAAATCAAATGTCACATCAAACCATGGACTTTGTAATGTACAATTTGACGGTTTAACGAACCCACAAGTTTTGCACTAAATGAGAGATATTAGAGCTTCATGTAATAATAATAATCATAATAATATTGCCTTGGTACAATTATTGTAAACATTTAAATAATAAAAACGAAAATAAATAGTGATAGTAAAAACCTTAACTGTGTGTACATTGGCTAAATTAAACCAATTTTATGACAATTATTATTAAATATTAAAAAAATAATACTTGCTTACACAAGTGAAGTTGCATAATATGTATGCAATTTCAATTGATCCTTTTGAGGATAAATATTAGTTAAATAAGGTGGCAACTGATCGGGATCCACGTTTGTTTTCAATTTTTTCGACTGATGTTTGACGCAAGGTAGTGGCATTAAAAGACATTCGTTTTTTGCATTAGATAATCGTCTTTGAAATGGAGTACTGGTGTTCTGATAATAATGATGATAACAATAATAATAATATAATAATAATAATAATAATAACACACAACAATACCAAATAATAATTAAACTATTCACTTGTGCCAAAGTAGTTCTCAGGGTTACAACGCTCGACTTGGACCTGGGTGGGCATCGGGGTTCGAATCCCGCCACCGGCCCACTAAATGTGGGCCCACGTTCGGCTTCATTCAAATGTCCACACTGTCCAGTAAAAGATTCAGAGTAGTAAAAAATGAATAAACAAATTCAACCGCCAAATTCAACTCACCATCAATTTATCTGAATCCTGTATAAAATGTTCAATGGTCAAAATGGATACATTTTCGTTCACCAATTCATCTTGTCCCGCTGTATCACTTGAATGTAAAATCATGTCTTGATTGCTTTCTGCCTCTTCTTCTTCATCATCATCATCATTATCATAATCGTCATTATCATAGTCATCCTCGCCATAATCATCAAAAGTGCTCCAATTTGTAAAAGTTACCATTTCCAAGTAGGACAGGATGAGATGAGGCGCATGTTGTTCAAGATAAACCAAAATCTTGTTGCGACATTTCGACACAGTGATTGCTTGGAATAGAATAAATAGAAATGTTACAGTTTCACATATTTGTGTTGAAGTATTTAAATCATTCCTAACAAGCACATCATCATCATCATCGGGGATAAACATCCTCCACCGGTTATTATCCCCCAGTCTGCAAAAACATCAACGTTTGCAATGTGCATTTTTTGACCTTAAATGTTAATTATATTCCGAATTAAATTCCTCCAGTGATCTCTATTAACTGCAAAGGGATGCCCAATTAAGTAATTCATGTGGACAGGGTGTTTAGCATGCATAAAAAGACTGAATTCGCGTGCTATAATGTCCGTCCAAATTTTTCGTTAACCACCCAGTCTTCTTTTCCATCCAAATAATGGATGAGGTGGCATAGTCGTTCTGGCTGAATAAGTGGGCAACCTTCGTAAAACGTAACCAATCCACTTTAGTCACCTTTCTCCTATTGTGTTAGAAATACACAGCCAATTAATATTAAGTGTGCTACAAATATTTGACAATGGTAGAAATATTTTATTAGTTATTAAACGGTTGCGTCCAATAGAGGACAGCAAACGAAACCATATATTAAGAACGAAGGAGGGTTTGAGCACAAGATTAACAATCTGGCCTCTGTAAAAAATAGTATTGCTAAACAAACATTAAAATAAAAGAAATAAGTGAAAAGAGCATGATTCCGAATAGAATTTCCATGTTAAATATGTACAAACTTCAACGCCAATAATTATAATAAAACATTAGAATGCAATAAAAAACAACTGCCATAACAGACCTTCAAAAAGGAAATGACAACTGTCTTTGAAACGCACAGCCAATTAATATTAAGTGTGCTACAAATATTTAACAATGGTTAAAATATTTTATTAGTTATTAAACGGTTGCGTCCAATAGAAGATAGCAAACAAAACCATATAGATCTTAAACAGCTTTGCTCAAACTGAACGAGCTTATATATATCCACTTGGGTGCATAATAAATACATGACAAACACCCGATTTTTAAGTTGTATACAGATTTTTCAAACTACTTTGTAGTAAAAATGTTCAGTATTCATTTTCGTCAAATAAATATTTTTTCAAAGTAAGGACTTAAATACACTGATGAATAATGTTCATGATTGTTCCTTGTAACATATATATATATATATATATATATATTCAAAAAAAAATTATTTTTAAATAATAATAATAATTAAAAAAAAATAATAATAATGATAATGATAATAATAATAAATAAATAAATAAAAATAAGTCTTATTATTAAAAAAAAATTTTTTTTTTTAAATAATGTTAATAATAATAATAATAATAAGCGTGTCTAACTTACATAATACTTGTCATGATCGCACAAAGTTTGCACCGAGTCATGCAAATTGCAGCAATTTTCTTGCCTCAACAAAGGACCAACACGAGCTGCGTTGGTAGCCAGATAGCACTTGAGCAAACACGTATCGACCAGAATCATCAATTCGGAAACTGTTAGCATTTGGACTGTGCAATTGTGAATCGAAAAGCACTTGAATTGGCTGGCACACGTAGGCAACGCCGAATTTTGATCCAGACACGAAGCGTCGTCTTTGGTCGTGTTCATCTGACAAAATTGCTTAAGTACGCGTCTCCACGTAAGCAAGTAGGTAATGAGTGGCTCGTAGGCAGTATCCAACTCATCGGGACTGAAAACCTGACAAATAAGTGGTGTATTTTTGTTGGGGGGGGATGAACATTTGTTGAGAAAAATCGTTTGTTTGTTGGACCAATCACGACATTACTTTTTTTCAGTTTTTATTACATTGAATGTTTTCTGGAAAACGCATCTTTTAGCTGTAGACATTTTACTAAAGCTGATGTGGGGTCCGTATTTGATGCTCGTGATAGAAATCGAACCCAGGTTTGAGTCGAGCGCTGTACAGATAGATCACCCCGGCATTTAAATTATAATTAAGATTTTAGACTTATTGCAGTAAAGAATGAAACATGTTCTGTTTAAATATTTTACAATTATTATTATTAATACTGTTTTTTATTGTTAATTTACAAAACATTTAAAATCTATTATTTACTTTATCAAATATAGAATTGTATGGTTCGACTACAGCGTATTAGAAATGATTCCATCTATCCAGTCCAAAGTCTAGATAAAGGAGAAGGATTTGAGCGCGCAAGGTTAGCAACCTGACCTCTGTAAAAAAATTATACTGCTACGGAAACAATCAATAGGACGCCATTCCGGTAA